>WFKH01010931.1:40987224-41020228 GCA_016163765.1 Magallana hongkongensis
CAGTTCAACCGAACATAAATCATTTATAAATTAAAAACTCAAACACATATGTAGGAACTGGTTCGCCTGCGTCTGTGCAACAGACCTCGAACAATAAAGACAGCAAAAAATGGCCCCTCCCTTTATATACCTACATTTTTCGAAACTGAAAGTTGTAAATATTTTCTGAAACATAACCATCTTTTAATTAGCAGAATCTGATTTCCATCGACCGTGTTTTTTAAATAATCGATCGCATACACCCTGATTAGCCGCCGCAGTAGCCCCGCTAGCGCGAAGGCTTTGCAGGCCAAACTTTGACTTGTCTAAGCCTACTGATGCTAGCGCACCAAGAAGAACCTCTCGAGCTCTTTCGTAAGATAAACACTTATCGCCTCTCAAAACATATGTATTGGAATTCTTACAATAAGTTACAGGTCTAAATAAATATTGGTCAGATTGATCATTTATCTTAGCAAGAGTGAGATATTTTCTGGTCATTTTGACAGGACATGTTATTTCATCGATATCTGTACAAGAAATAATAGGATTACTTCCCTCTTTATAACGATCCGTCTTGCTCTTGTGAATAAACAGAGTCAAATAATTGTCACAAAAAATATATCGGATCTCTTCAGTTGAACAAGTACCGAAAATCTGAGAAAACCAGCATAGCTTGATAGACACATACAGCACATTCTAATATCTAATAAAGAAGACGATTCACTACCATAAAGACTACACAACTGATTCAATATATTAGAAGTAATCGGTTCTTTTTTATTAATAACTTTGTGTCCAATGGTTCTGTAGCAACCTTCTCTAACCGATATATAGTCTGTCCCAAGATATTTGCTGCATATTTGGACGATTTTTAATAAAAATACACATACCTGTGAAAGAAGTGCTATTGAAATCGATGAAAGGGAAAATTTCCAAGATAACTTCATTCACACATTATTATTTTCCCTTGTAAAAATTCACAGGAACGAAATCAGATTTCCTACGGAGATTCATAATGGGGAATGTTGACATCTTTCCTCCATTCGGAAGTCAATCGGAATACCTCGCACAATTATCATCCAGGCTTAATAATGGCTGATGCAATGCAAAATCCCCGTAGACTTTCTATTTTTAGCCGTGTATTGAAACTTGACAAGCTAAAGGGGACGTTTCAAAAGGGAAATCTTGGAATTTTTTTCATACTATTAAATGAACATCGTCTGAATCAAGAGGTATGTATAAATATCAAATGATTTAAGAAAATATGCGGGAAAAATATCTTGGGACAGACTATAGTAAGATCTGATGCACAAGGATTAGGAAATCCTGCCATTTTATGTGCCCAGCTGATCGCATAGAAAGCCTCATCTGTTGTTCCCGTAGTGTTACAATTATCATCAAGACTTGTCAGATACAAGGATACATGAAATTCCGTGGCAGGAAGAAAGGAAATATTATGCAGTAAACACAATTCTGTGTAAACGCATCAACTGCTTCAGACTCCGGATACAAAAATAGAGAATTAAACCTTTCTAATTTAGTGTTATAATCACTGGCAAACCTATCGATAGTATGAGGATCCAACATATTATCGACAAAACTAAAGAACTCAATAGTCGTTTGCCAGTCTTCATAATCAATCAAATAACTAGACAAGTAGTCTGCTTTTGTATTTTCGTTTCTAGGAATCCATGAAATACTGAATAAAATAGAATTTTCAATACATTTTGAAAAATTATCTAATGCCAATTTCTGTAAATGAATTTTAGTATTGCCTCTTTGTACAATCTTTACACAGTTTTGATTATCTGTATGCCAAAGTAACCTTTTTCCAATAAATGCACCTGCAAAAGATTCTAAAGCTAACTGAATGACTTTGAGTTCTCTCCACGTGGAGCTGGTAACAGATTCATGTTTAGACCATGTTTTGTGAAAAATCTTTTCATTGACTTCTACCGCATATGCACCGGCTGCAATGTCACTGGCATCTGAAAACACAAAAGTAACTGGTAAAGAATCTTGAATCAAGCGTTTTTGATTCAAATTTTTTAAGTTCATCAACCAAAACTGCAATTCTGATTTTACTGCGTCTGGAAATAAAAGACAATCCAAGTGAATTCTGTTCTCTATGGCTAAATAAATATGTCTGGTCATAACCTTACCAACAACTGGTGACATAAAGATATTTTTTCCTGCCGCCTTGGCAAGATCCCGAGCTGTAAATTTTGGAAATTTGTCAATTAGAAATTTGATTGAATCATTAGTGTCAGCAATCCGTCTATGTGGTATACTAAGCGAATCTGACACACGCTTCTGTAACTTATTCAAATCACCAAGTAGTTCTGAACTAAAGTTAAACTGGATTTTATTGCCCTCGTTCTTGAATTTTACAGATACCTCTTTCTTAATGGTTTTTGTAATATTTTCAATATCGTTACCAGTTGAAAGTTCCTCCTTAATGGAATCTAGTTTATCGTCCAAGTACGACTTGAAAAGGTTAAATGTGTCTGCTAAGTCGGTGCGCTGGTGGTCCTGTGGTTCTGGGACGTTTACAGCCTGACGTATGGGTCTCTCAGATGGTGTATCCCTCAATAAGTTTTCTTCTGCAGAGTCTTCTTCCCGAAATGGGGCGAGAAAATCTGTTTTCTGTCGAGACATCTGTCCAGAAAGGCTGTTGCACGTAAAGCAGCGAAACCTCCAATGACTTTAATTCCCTTATACCTGGACACAGGTAAACTACCTGTTTCGCACGAGTACACACATCCCGTATATTCATCAATAAACCAATCGAAATCGTTATTCTATAAATAACTCTTAAACACCGGAAACAAAAACAACACGTGTTTCCCTTACCATTTATAAATATATGTATATTCAGATAACAGACGAGGGGGATGTCCCCCGATTCTGATATCTGAAGATGAACGAGTTAAAAAGTTACTCTATATGTTTTGTATCATTAGTTACCCATGATCTATCAAATTTTACGTGAATAGCTTAAATTCTAGTATATTCTCAATGCACTGAGTTACCCATGATCTATCAACATTTTCATTCGGCAGACCTCGGCCGATTTGTTCCTCATCTAAATTTGATGTAGACTACGGACTCGGTCGAGGTTTGCCGAAAGTCACAGTTTTATCAACAAATGAAAAAAGAGCACGTGATTCGAGAAGTTTAGCGCGCTGTATTTCTTCAAAGTTCTATCTACCTCTCCATTTCAAGATTTTGGACACAGTAGAAACCGAAATTATGATTGAAAATTCCTTAGGCCAATTATGAAACCTAAACATTTCACAATCTATTGATATTATTGATATGTATCTCGGGGTTGAAGGTACAACAATCATGGACTTTGAAACCATAGATTTTGACTTGGGAATTTTTTCCCGGGAGAATTCATTGGAACAAAATGATGCCGACATGAAAACAGAAACTTTTGATTGTTGCAGAATCGGAGATTTTCTGAAGCTGGGTCAGGTAATGATTTGCAGCAGCTGATTGAATCTCAATCAAATCGTAATGCTCGGAGAAATACGAAATGGTCTGTTGAAAATGGTCTGTTGAAATGTTTAATAAATGGCGCAAATCGCGGGAAATTGTACCCTACATAAAGGAAATGAATGCAGAAATCCTAAATTACTGGTAACAAAGCTATGTGTTAGAGATACGTAAACAGGATGGAAGTGAATATCCACCGCGTACTCTTTATTTTATTGTGTGCGGATTACTGCGTCATTTGCGAGAGGAAAACATCTATAGTATAAATTTTCTAGATGAACATTACAACCGGTTTACTGTTTTCCGCTTTTTTAGATGCGCGAATGAAGTAATTATTATCAAAGGGCTCAGGTACCAAAGTACGACAAGCTGATCCGATATTGCCGAAAGATGAGGAAAAAATCTGGACTAGTGGAGTATTCGGGTTAGACTCTTCTCAAGCTCTACGTATACAGTTTCCTTTTATAACTGCAAGATACAGTCCGAGGGTGTTTGACGAACACCGGAATTTAGAGTGTTCCCAGTTTAAAATTCGACAAGATGAGCAAGGAAAATTTATTGATTTACGGGAAGATCATGTAAAACATACAAAGGAGGACTGAAACATCTGCAGCTATCCAACAAAGACTTGAAACATTACTGCCAAGAAGGTAAATTGTCCTTATTTTAGTATTTTTCACAATAATTATTGCACTTTACAAAGGTTCTGGTTATATATTTTTCTCTTTAATTGGTGTAGAGACAATTTTAAAAAAGATACATTCAACGGTTTTATTTTATTTTCAGGTGAACGATGCCTTGCCGATTACTAGCGTACCTATCTTGACGCTCTTAGTAATGAGGGACCTTTCTACCGCCGGTCCTTAGCCGTTGCCGGTAATGTCTGTGTTCGCTATGGCGAACAAGTACTGGGGTCAACAAATTAAAGGACTAGTGAAGGAAATCGCAGGTAAAGCGAGACTGGAGGGAAACTTTACCAACCACTCGGGCAAGAGGACCTGTGCCACCCAATAATACCAAGCTGGAATCGATGAGCTGGAAATTATGTCTCGAACATATCACTGGTCAGAAGTAGCAGTTAGAAAATACAAGCGGTCTAATTCGGCACTGCAAGAACGTGTATCTGAAGTTTTGAATCCTCCCCAACGTGAAGAAATTGAAATGTGAAACAACTATGGTTGAAATGAGCGAGTCTGAAATTAAGAGGGAGGAAATTTTGAATCCGCCGTCCGATAGTATGGTAACAAGAGGCGCCATTCAAAAATCAGTTTTTAATAATTGTGTTTTTCATTTCAAGCCTTGAGTGGCTGTGTGAGCAGGGAAAAAATGAACAGTTGTAATAATGTTCACAGCTCCTTTTAAACATTCAGTAACTGTTAAACTTCATGTAGCACATGAATTTTTAAATAATAAATACAATTTTCTTATTTTTTCTTGATTTTATTTTATAAATAAAGTGTGATCTATCAGATATTATGGAGTGTAATCTATCAGAGATACACCACAGAACACTGTAGTGTATCAAGAAAAAATGAATAGCTGACATCAAAGGGAAAGCTCGCAAACAATAATACAAATTTAGTATATTGAATAAGGCTTCATATGAAGTTTAGGTTAATATAGAGTAGGTGTATGTAACCTACGTAAAAAACATGTTCTTTTGCAACTGGAATCAGTGTTTTGCATTGGTTGTACGATAAATACATTATCTAGTATTTAAAAAAAGGACTTCTAACAAGTCTGATACACAGTTGGAGCTTTCATCATATTTGAGTATTTAGATTCAACAATACTGAAAGATGCATTTGTGATTTACCTTTAACTACCTGAGTATGACACCTTTCACTCATCAAATGTGAAGTAAAAAAGGGGGAAATGAAAGACAACAAATTCATTGAGTGAGTTTGAGATTTCAAAACATCCCGTTCACGCATATTTTGCATGGAAGTTGGGAGAAAAATGAAAATGAAATGCTACACATTTCTTATATAAATACACCTTTGCACTACATATATTTCTTATATAAATACACCTTTGCACTACATATACATCGTACATCGTACATGTATATTTTCTGCATTATTCATTTCTTGAACAACTTAAGAAATATGAAACGTAGTGAAAACAAAAAATCGAATGAAAACTATCGATTGTTTGTCTTAATATGTCGTTTTAACGTCTATAAGGCAAGTGCAAATATAAGTAATGTGTATAAAGCGCGGTAAGAATGTTTCTATGCGAGAATTGATACCACCTATCGAAACTCTCTCCTTTCTTAATTTCATATGAATTTATTCAAATTTACGTAACAAACTGTGCAATGTAACATGATTATCAACGATATTCTCAGCAACAGCAATCATTTTATGTTTAGGCCGAAAGTTACGACTACCCTTGGCAAGGCGTAGATGTTTGGCTTAACTTAGGTCAGGCGCAAAGTTACGCCTTTTAGTAAAACGGACCTTAGTCCAAATATTTGACTTAAGTCCGATTTACGCCATGCGTAAGGTTATGCCAGGCGTACGCCTTTTAGTGAAACGGACCCCTGTACAATTTGCCTTTTTCAAAAGTAGATATGAATAATAAATAGCTACGATAAAAGTTCACCGGGATGTGAACTTGGTTGGTACGTGATCAAATCTTCTGAAAAGCCCTTCGAGCTTCACAGGATTTGATCACGTGACCAACCAAGTTCATATCCCGGTGAACTTTTAAACTTGCTGTTTATTTCATAATTGAACATTGCATTTACAATGCGAACATAAGGGGAAATATACACTGAATGTTAACATTAACTTTTGAATATCAAGATAAAAATAAATGATAAATTAAAATCGTTTTTATTTACTGTATTGGAAAAATACACGTACAGTTGGGGGGGGGGGGGGGGGGGGGGGGACAAAAGTCTTGAGAGGAAAAATGGCGCCGCTATAACATCACAAAATCCTGCAAAATAAATTTTGTTTACACCGCATGGTTTTAAACTTTAGAAATCCCCATGAAGTATAAAAAGGTTACTACGTGTCACGTGCATGTGACGATTTTTTCGTCTGCTCAAAGTAATGTTTTCTTTCTATCGGTAAACAAAATAAAGGTGAGACATCAAGAAACTTCACGACCCTGAAACAAGCCATATGATTGTAGAACTCTATTCAAATGGAGAAAAAGTGTCAGACATTGCACGAGGTCTTTAGATTCAGTTTATCGAGTTATTGGTAAATTTCTAAGAACCGGGTCGCTTGAAAACCTGCCGAGATCGGGAATATCGAAGGCTACAGAGATTCGTGAACTGGGATCACTTGTCTCCACAAGGAGAAATAACAGTTCGATTGAACGAAAATAAACAAACGACCCTATTTAAAAAATCTATCAAACGACGATTGAACAAAATTGATTCTACAGATGTGACTACATGAAAAAAAAAGTTGTGATCAAAACTGTCAACAGAAAGAAACGCTTGTCGTGGGGTAGAGAAAAAATGTGGTAAACTGTAAGAATTCAGTGGTCAATAGTGATATTTAGCGACGAATCTCAAATATGTGTCGGTGAAAATAACCCTGTCTATGTATTGAAAAAAGCCGGGGAGGGTTGGAGACCTGACCTAGCAACGCGACCAAATGGTTAAAAGTTCATTATTATGGTCTGGGACTGTCTGAGCTTTAACGGAGTTGGAACAATGTGTCGAGTTGAAGGGAATATAAATTCAGAGAAGTACATTGATATCTTGGACAGGAATCTTTGTTCTGGTATAGCTCGCCATCTTTTCAGATGGGAGTTTCCTTTTCAAGATAACGCCCAAGCGCATCGGTCTCGTTTGGCTCAGGAATTTGTCGCCAGAAATCGAATTAAAAACATGAGCTGGCCTGCACAGTTTCCGGACTTAAATATTACAGAAAATGTTTGGTTATAATTTAAAAGAAAACTTCAATCACAAATACACATGATCAATTCACAGGACGAACTTTTTCAACAAACACTGCAAATATGGCAGGATATTGATTTAAATTATGTCAGAAATCTGTATGAATCTCTCCCCCCAAGGAATCCAGCAGGTTATCCGTTTGAAGGGACACTAACTAAATACTGAGGTAAATTGTTTTATTCATAGTAGGCATATCAGCCGTCAAAGCGTTTTTTGTACGAGTTGTCCCTCTTGCGTTGGAAACGTGACGCCATTTTAAAAAAAAGACTTCTGTCCCTATACTGTACATGCAAATTCATGTACATGTAAAACTATTTAATGCTTTATCTTAGTTTAAAGTAATGTTCACTATAAAAAAATATATCGATTCCAAAATGTGACATAAAAGTAAACAGTCTAAATAAAATCAAACCTTCACATGCTCCGTTTAATTTGGTTGTCGCTTTACGGGACAATCAAAAAAATTGGAACATGTGAAGGTTTAATTTTAATCATACTTTAACAGTAAAATGCATCCCCCACCTCATTTACATAAACTGTATCATGTATTCAGTGTGCAGTGTGGAGAAGGTCCTTTTTATCACAGAAGCATTTTAACCTATATGCTAGTACTAATAGCTGAGGTTTTAACCTACTTGCAATATGTTGTTAGACAACAACATTGGTAAAAAAAACAAAACAAACCAACCCCCCCCCCCCCAAAAAAAAAAAAACCCAACAAAGAACAACACAAAACAAAACAAATAAACCTTAAACAGTGGTTGATTTGATTTCATTGTTATTTCGAAAAAGAGTTGATTGTGTCCCATCCTCGTTATTGTAAAGATGAACAATATCAATTATATAAATCTACATTCAATTTTCCAATAGTCAACAGACTGCTGAACTAACATAAGCACAAAGAAACACAGTTGTAATTAAAGAATTTTTATTTAAGAATATCAACGTATTAAACAAATATAATTCACAAAAAAAGTTGAGAAATGTTCACCCCCAATTAGTCAAACCAGGATTTATGCACTTTATATTTTCAGAATTCTACGGACAACATTTGTATCATTTTGATCAAACAGGAAATATCATGCAAGTAAGGCATATTTTCACGTACAACGCATTCTTTTAATAAAAAACATTTTTCTCACAAATGAATGGATTGTAATCCCCGCAGAATGCATCATTCCATGTTCCATTGTATTGCAGTTGTATAAGTAATTCCAGACAATGTTCTCTCCCATATTCATTATTTGGTTCACCAGTTTCCCAGTTTTCGAAAGTTGTGATAGGTTTTCCTGTCATTGACCAAAACCAATTTTGTTCAACAACAGCATCTGTTCCACCAGTCCAAAACTTGACTACTGAAAAAAATAAGTGAGCAATTATCAATTTCTAGGAGAATCAAATGAACTCACTGGTGAGAAGGATATCATTATTACATAACAAATATGTAAACATCAAACTTCAATTCTTAAGATGTAATTAATATATACAATTATATAATTTGGATTTTGACACATTGAAAGTGCATATCCAAACAAGCTAAGCGGAGCATCCCTTTGCGACGGAACGTATTTTTTTTATATGAGTTATACAGGTATTTAGTGATCACTGTGTAATGACACAAAACTCTTTTGTAATAAACCTGGGGCCCGTTTCACAAAGCTGTCATAAGATTTATCATAAGACATGTCTTAAGATTGTAATAAGATTTGACTTATGATTATCATAAGATATGACATACATGAAGCTGTTTCACAAAGCTGTCATAACTTTAACTTATCTTAAGATAATCTTTATATAATTATTATAGGAGCGATTGCATTAAAATTCAATCAGTCAATTGTAAAGTAAAGAATTCATTTACGAAATCCGTAGTATAAATATATATTTAATAACATTACTGGATACTTTATAATGTACCGTATGTTTTTGTACTTTCTTTTGATAAGAACAATAAAAACAAACCAGTGAAGAAAATAAATCTACATAAATTCAACTGAAATGAATTATATCAACTACTGCATGGTAGGTCTATATAATTAAAACAAGTGCAAAAACATTATTTTTTTCTCTTATAATTATAACATTTACATTAATATCATTTACGATGAGCATCAGTTATAAATTTGAAATAAAATGAATCAACATATATAATTGTTGCAGCCATACCATTTTATTATGTACACCTAAAATATATCCCCATCATGCTACCGTAAAATCGAGTGTTTGATTGTATTCGCCGTGATTTAAAAACTGACCAGCAAAAACCTCGTGCATTTACAACGTGGAACTCTCCAAGAATGGGACGGAACAGCAAAAGAAATCACAATTTTTCAGCTTCTGAATTATCGATTTTAACAGAAGAAGTTGAAAAAAGGAAACAACTGCTATTTGCCAAGCAAAGTACAACAGTGTGAAACAGTATGAAGAGAAAGGCCTGGGAAGGTATTGCAGAACAAGTAAATGCAGTTAATTGTTCTAACGTCATGCGTTCTGGGGAGGATGTTAAAAAGAAATGGACTTGCATGTCTAGCGAAAGCAAGAAGAAGCTGGCGCTTAATAAAAGAGAACAAAGAAAAACTGGTGGGGGTCTCTACCATCCAATGTGTCCATAACCCCCATGGACGAGAAAATTGAAGGAATCATTGGTCCGACAGCAATTACAGGCGTGGAGGGGGGGGGATAGACGTGCTGGACGAGGCCACGACATCAGCCAGCAGTCACAAACCCACAGATGCCCCTTCTATTATGGAAAGTACAGACAATGGTAAGTCAAACAGTGTTAAATTCGTACAATTAAAGAACATCTATGTTAATTGTCTTTTGAAAATCATTTTAAAAGTAAATACAGAGAGAGAGAGAGAGAGAGAGAGAGAGAGAGAGAGAGAGAGAGAGAGAGAGAGAGGGGATTTAAGGACAAATGATACATTTTTTTTTAAATTGTGAATTTTTTAATATTTTAGGCATTTGTTTTTAAAAGCATTTACAATGAAAATAAGTTAAAAAAATATACCGGGTAGACATCGAATTGTTTGTTTGTATCATCTGTCGTTAATTTATTTTTTTCATTTTTGTAGATGAACAAATGACTTTGAAGAAAGGTGTTGGAAAGAAGCGGAAAAGAGTCGAAATTGGATATGAAAACTCTACATGCACACTAGTGGAGATTGAACAACAAAGACTAGTCGTAGAAAAACAGCGTGTTGAGGAAGACAGACTGCAAGTCGAACGAAAACGCCTCGAAATTGAAGAAGAGCGTCTCAAGTTAGAAAAAGAAAAGCACAACTTATACATGTACTTATGTCAAATGGGCATTATTCCAAGTGTAGATATCAGTTTGCAACCGGAGTCGGAGCAGCATTTAATTTAGTGAACTGTTTTTACAAGTTTTGTGTCCGAGTTTAGTGTTATTTTATTGATTGTTGATTATTAAGGAGGCTGAATGTTTGAAAGATAAATCTATAAAAATATAAAATGATAATTTTGAAACCATAGAATCTTAATTTTTTCTATAGTAATTCAAAATTGTAATTTACTGACCATTTGGCCTCCTAAATACCTGTATACAAATGCATGTCTCGCATTAAAATGATGAAATATCTTTAAATTACTATCACTTTATCATTACCAATATATAAAGCAACAGAAACAATTTTGAAATTTCAATAAAATTTGAATGAACACAATATTCAAAGAAAAGATGGCAATTACTTAGTTATCAGAATCGAGTTTGAATTAATCTTCTTTTAACTTCAGCATCATCATCGTCATCGTTTACTCCTTGGAATATAACATTGTCTGGTTGTTGAAAAACACGATAATTATTTCTGTTTCGGGGCACAGGGACGTTGTTATTGAAGCAAATGTTATGTAGCACCACACAAGCAGTCACGATTTGACAAGCTCTCTCGGGCCGGAAAAGTAGGGTCCCTCCGGAGCGATCGATGCATCGGAACCTCATTTTAAGGACACCAAACGCTCGCTCAATGGGGGCCCTGGTTTTAGCGTGGGCATCATTGTATGCCTCCTCATGGGGGTTGCTTGGGTTCAAGACGGGTGTTAGTAAGTGATTCTTTAACGGGTACGCACTGTCACCAACTAGACAACCTCTGTTAATGTTGCCATTCTCAAACATTTGACACAAAACAGAAATTGAGAACACAAATGCGTAATGAGATGATCCAGGCCACTTTGCTACCAAATTCAAAAAAATCAAATTGGAATCGCAAACTGCCAATACATTTATTGAATGAAAGTTTTTTTCTGTTAACAAACAAATACTCATGAGTTGATGGTGCCTGAATAGGAATATGTGTCCCGTCTATTTCCCCTATCACATATATGAGCGAAGTCCAGTATAGTATTGTTTATATCTCTGTCAGTAGAAGGAAATTTAATGTAGACAGGACTTAAGGCAACTAGAGCAGATGTAACAGCGTAAACAATTCTGGACACACTTGCTTTACTTATACCATGAAGATCTGCACATACAGCTTGAAAACCTCCACTTGCATAAAAGCGAAGCGCAACCATGACTAACAATGATGCTGGAAGGGCATGTGATCTTTTGGTTGGGTGCTCTAAACGATCATTGAGCTCATTACATAAGTCAAAGATAACATGTCGTGGCAAACGGAACTTCTCTAAGATGTCACAATCGTCCATATAATCTAATGGGTTGATTCTGTCCCTGAATACACGCTCACGCCTTATAAGTTGCCTATTTCTTATCAAAACATAGGCCGCCGCCATGTTTAAAATTGACTTAAGAGAGGTATCTGGGTGTCTTAAGATTTTAAACAATCTTAAGATTATCATAAGTTAAGACACTTTAGTGAAACAGCTATGATAAATACTTATGACAAATTTTGGTCTTAAGACAGATATTTGTCATAAGATAGCTTTGTGAAACGGGCCCCTGGTTTGCGTTCTATGCGCAAGTGTTTCCCTTTTATCAGAATAAATATGAATTAAATAATCATGAATTTGTTATGAAGGGAAACGTAATACCCAGTTTATCATACAAAAAGAGTACGCACTGTTTTGTTCATATATATTTTTATATTTACATTCCACATATTTTTTTTGCATTTAAAGTGTGTGGAAAGCTGCAGATATAACGCTGTAACACAAACAGGGTACTAAAAGGTTAAAATGACGAGTTTTATTATGACGTCACAAACGTTGAACGCTGTAAAATGCAACGTCACAAGCGAAAATCAAAGTTCACGCTTGTGGCTGTTACAGTGGCTCTTCCATTTATATCAACTTACCCTTAGGATAAAATAGGATTTTTAACGTATAAATCATATTTGCAGACAAGGCAAGAAGTTAAAAAAATGTAACTATAAGCATTAAATCATTATTTTTTTAAAGATACAGTCTCATAACTGCAGCGGTGTGTTAACGCGTTACTCAATTTGTATGCACACACCGCTGCAGTTATGAGACTGTATCTTTCAAAAAATAATGATTCAATGCTTAATTAAAATTTATAAATCTCAGTTTAATTTGCTCAGGCGCGTAATGTAAAACAGTAAAACAAACCTTATATTCTCCCTCACTACGTTCATCCGAATATAAAACAATAAAGTGCTTAATGAATAAAAAAACAAGAAGTATTACATAGGTACACTACTCGCTAGCGTTTATTTTATTTTTCGCAAAAACACATATTAACAACCATCCATCAACCCATAATCAGCCCATTCCATATCATCTGCCATTTTCCTTAGCTTAAAGCTGACGTTATTTCATAAATACGAATTATTTTCCTTTTATCTCTGACTACCGCCATATGAGTTGTGGATTTCTATTGTTCTGCAAATCGCTACACACCCCTTATTTTCTCCCTCGTTTCACTCCCCCGAAAATAAATCTTTTCTTGCCTAATTTAAAAAACAACAACGAAATGAAATAGGTTAGGTGCCTTCGTTACAAGATCGAATTTAAATCACATTACGAAACAAAACGTATATATAACATAATCGCATAACATATAGACAAACATGTAAATCATGCAGTGCAATGTATGGGGCGGGCAGGGAGGGTTACTATTAACTCCTAACAATCTTGTAATGAACGTCGCAATGACCAAAATAACACATGAAAAACTATTTATACTTCGCGCCAAGTCACTCGTGCGTGACGTAACTACTAAGAATAGAATGAAGATTTCCGTAATATCGTAAAATCAAAAACGTTAGGAAATTCATCTATATAAGGCCGTTAGCACTATTCATGCTACACCGCATTCAAGTATATCGTACACCCAAACACGAATCATTGGAATAAAAGACTTGTAGAAACGCGTTTTGAATAATAACATTATGACAACCACCGCACTGGCAAGGAATATCCAATGAACGAAGTAACAAGACAGGCTGAAATCCAAGCACACATATTTAAAAAATTCTCGAAAATTGTAGATCGTTTTTCTGTGTATGTTATATATGACATCGTACATGCGCAAACCACACACTGTGGCAAATCGAGCAATGTTAATGATCACATGGATTTTAGAAACGGAGCGATTTTGTAGAAAGCGATGGAAATGGTGTTACGTTGTTACTTTCTTTCTTGGATTTACTATCATTTATCTACTGTGTTGGATGTAGTGCCTCCGAAGTTTTTAAAAGGATGATCATGCAGACGTTATGCACTCTGTGTGATCGACACACGTTTTCGATTTCTAAATATTTTTTGTGTTTTATTGATTGTTGTTTCCTTTATTACAAACATATTACTACAATGTGTAGTTCGTGCATTCAGAAGTCCATGCAACCTGAATGCAATCATCGGAAAGCAACCGACCGTAACTTTTCTCAACTGGTATTATAATATATACCCCTGAGGCAGTAGAGGAGCGATCGAAGCTAATATGGCGACCAAATGCTTTTATGAATTCCTATCAGCTTTTATTTAGATTCGATTAGTTTCGATCGCTCCTCAACTGCCATAGGGGTATATATACCGGTCGAGAAAGTTACGGTCGGTTGCTTTCCGATCGAGGCATTCAGATTGCACGGACTTCTAAATGCAGGAACTACAAATTGTAGTAAAATGTGTGTAAAAAAAATAATAAAGGAAACTATCAATCAATAAAACATAAAATATATTTATTCTTTGAAAGAATTTCCAAGGTATCCGTATTATTTAGCTCAGAAAGTGCTGCCTTACTTTGCGTGCACATCGAACACGTGTGTCGTTCATACAGAGTACATAACGTCTGCATCTTTTAAAAGACCCCGGCGGCACTACATTTAACACAGTAGATAAATTATAGTAAATCCAGGAAAGTAACATCGTTTCCATCGGTTTCTACAAACCAATCCGTTTCTAAAATCTATGCGGTCACTGCACGATCTGCCACAGTATGTGGTTTGCGCATGTGCTATGTTATATCAGACACAGACACAGTCTGTCTTGTTTTGTCGTTCATTGGATATTCCTTACCAGTGCAGTGATTGTCATATTATTTTAAAGCTGAACACTGCTCGTAAATAGGCACTGTCCGCCATATTTCTCTTTCATCACTGATGTCCCTACAACCCTTATATAAGGGAAAGACCTCTAAACAGTTCAAAGGACTTCGCTGTAGAGGTCTCACCTGTGTGGACGTACATCTTGCCTCGCCGTGTTACTCGGTCGCGATGAAATTATCAAATTTTACACACTTTTTTCAAGCCAGGAGAATACTAACATCAAATAAATTGGTCAATGCATTAATTACAAACAGAATATACCGATAGAACAAAAAATAAATGCATAAAATTTATGCTCGTAAACAGGCACCGTCACACAGATACCTGGTATACAAACCCTTCGATTTCGTTACACCAGATTGCACACCTGAAACTCGTGGCCGACGTGTAGTATTCCTTTCGTGGTCTTTGGAGTTTATGCATTTTATTCTTATTTTATGTGCATATTCTGTTTGTTAATTATATTTTGACCAGTTTAATTGATGTTAGTATTCTCTTGGCTTGAAAAAAGTGCGTAAAACTTGATAATTTCATCGCGACCGAGTAACACGGCGAGGCAAGATGTACGCCCACACAGGTGAGACCTCTACAGCAAAATACTTTAAACTGCTAAGAGGTCTGGAGCTTATATGGGGGTTTTAGGGATAATGGTAGTGAGAGAGAAATATTGCGGACAGTGCCTATTTACGAGCGGTGTTCAGCTTTAAATAGAGGGGTGTGAAGCGATGAGCAAAACAATAGAAATCGACAACTAATATGGCGGTATTCGGAGATATAAGGGAAATAATGCTTACATGTATTTATGAATTCATGTCAGCTTTAACCTGGCATGAACTCGTGAGACGTTGTGTAATCTACACTAGGGAACAACTAATGCAAAATGTTTGGGAGACTTCAATTCTCCATAACAGAAAAATAGGGAGAAGTTTTAGAAATCACGGAGAATTCCATTTCTTAAAAACGACACAACGGTAATGATGATACGTACAGATTTAACCTTTAATGATTTAAATTGGAATAGAAGCAAGTCAGTAAAAATTAAAAACAACTTTTAGAAATTAGACAAAACTTATCCAATTTGTTCGATTTAATTTATTTATTGTATTCACAATTTTATAGATACAATGTAATAGTAATTGTGTTAGCTAAATGACAAATAAAGTCAGTCTCTGTACTTTTGTGTATTTTGGAGGTATTAGTCCAACCCAATTACAACCGTTATGAAGAGGATCTTTTAAATTTTAAAGATAACTGTAAATGCAAACGGTTTTTAAATTATTATTATTTAAGCATTAACTTGGAAGGGTTATTAACTAATTACAATTAACCAACTATTGTAATATCACCACGTAATGTAATCAATATCGGTTGTAATTTTCAATGCACAGTATGTGGTTGCATCACCCGTATTTATAACCTCAAAAGATAAGACAGTCGCGATTTATTAATCACAACAGGGGTTAATTGATGCTGTTAAAACGTTTTTTTAATTAGATAATCATTATTTTATTGTCTTTGAGGTTAATTTGCACAAATATGAATTCAGAATAAATTTTCGACGAAGTTACCGATCAAAAAGCAATCATGTCGCCCCTTAAAGGCCGAACATTTTTACCGGGTGGTAAATCTCAGGTGAGGGCGGGGCTTAATTTCTAGAGGTATGAAAGCCTCCGTGGCTTGAAATCTACCTGCGGTCGTGAACGCTGCTAATCACTATACACAGGAAGCAAATTAATACATAAGATATAAATAATTAGTCAGAATTGGTTTTAGTTTGAATATCTTATTGTTCTAATTAACATACGAAGCGATTTTATACATACGGAAATGTTACGTGTCGTCCGAATTTTCTCTAAGAGCACGTGTGTAAAGCACAATTGAAAAAATTCAGTAAACTAATTCTGCTTCAGAATATAACTCAGTACATTGTGTTTAGCACTTGACATTGTTTAAGAAGTTAATTTTAACAAATATAACTGTATAAGAAAGCCATACGATCAGTAGGAATGTGGAATGTAAAGGCGGCCATTATACGATGACAATTGACGTTTTAGTGCAACAAGTTCCAATTGAGTGTATTACCAGTAAATACAGCTTTAATAGCTCATAAGTTTGTTTTAAAAAAGAAAATTGTATATGTTTTGGGCTGCTCATTCATCTTCGTGGAATCAGGGACGTATATACTAAAGTATATATATACATCCCTGGTGGAATTTATTAGGTTATATACATTCAACATGATTCAAATATAAATTTCATATTTTCATTCAATTACTGAATAATTATTTTTCATAAACAATGTTAATACCGGTAATGTTAAAAATTCAATTTTTAATTCCCCCTTTTAATACGTGACGGAAGATATCAAAGATAACGTTGTAAATTGCTAGTAAACAGAAATCCGCGGACCTGGCCAGATCACGCTCGGACGATCACGTCAATCAAACTAGGTGCTATTGTTTCAAACTTGATTGACAAGCGGCATCATTTTGAAGTTTGTACAGGTAAAAAAAGGGGCCGTTTGTAAAATGTTCGGCCTTTAAGGTGGTCGTTTTCTATTTTTTAACAACATTTGAGTGTCAATGACACTCTAATATGGTTAGTTAATACACAAAAGGCCAATAGGCCTTACCGGTCACCTGAGTACCATAGCCCATACACAAAATTGTAGATGAGTCTCATAAGTGCATTTAATTGAGTTTCATTTTGAAGTATAAAATTATAATATTGTAATGACATCCACCTCCCTGTCTGAAATCTTTTGGAAAGGACTCTTAAACTTATAGTTTAGCACAAGACCTATATCTCGTAACAGAGTGTATGACCTACTACTGAAAAATGTGCACAGCTTCCATACAGAGTATTTTCCCAGGTATATTAATTTTCAAAATAGGTTTTATGTTAATAGTTGATATGTTTTCATAGATAAACTAAAACAAGGTGGCTAGGATACTATTTATTACTTTACTACTTTAACAAGTCTACTTGTTTATTTTCAAAAAATTAAAAACTGCATGACTATTTTGATCATACAACTTCTTAATATTATTATATTTAATGATTAATTACTAAATATGAATAAGCGAAGGAAGATAACTCCATTAACTGTTATAATCCTCTTTCCTGAACTCTTTTCAAATGCTTTCACAATATTATATCGATAACTTTCATGGACAGCTTCATTATTTTTCTTTTCCAAACTTGTGAATTGACTCATTTCTTTCATTGAAATTCCTAAGCAGAATAAAATAATAAGACAAACTAGACACGATCTCGTTGCGAGCAACGAGTGGGTCTTCCGTTTGATTATGAATTAATGAGAGGGTTGAATTAAAATGTTGACATTTGGTACGAGTTACTATATTAACTCTACACTGCAAAATTAAGATTTCCGGAAAAGGCCATTTTTAAACTTCAATATCTATGCAATGCGTTGTCCGATTTTAAAACGGTTTTTAGTTTTGTATTCAGTGCAAAAATGTCTACAAAACGTATATATATGCTTTAAAATTCCAAAAATCGAAATTTTGGAATCACTTCCGGTGACGACCGGAAATGACGGACGACCTGCTCATATTAAAATTTGATAAGTTTAAAACATATTCTGATGGAAAAAAATTGTAAATTATTTAATTTGAAAAATTTTTAAAACACAATTTTCTTAAAATGCTGTTTGAGCGGACCGGAAGTGACGGACGATCGTGGTTTTACCTGATCGGCCCTAGGAATTCAAAAATCTATCATTCCTGAAACTTTCAATTTTCTATCTTTAATCATTTTTAAGAAAAAGGGAGGACAAGATCACTTTTTACAAAAAGAAAAACGAATATAACGGCCGACCGGAAGTGACGTCATCAACAAAAATGTACATGATAAAAGACCTTGATACTTTGTATTATTAGTGAAAATTTCATAAAAATCCATTGTAGCATATTTGAGTTTTAAGAAAAATGTTAAGAAAAAAAAGAATAATAATAATAATAGTGAAAAATAGAGAAAAAGAAACCTAACAAAAACAAAAGGGTCTTCCGTTGGAAACGGAAGACCCTGATAAACACCCCCCTTCCCAGCCATAACCCCTGCCTTACATGCAGGTGACGTGAAATATTATATAAGATGACAGGATGTTTTTTTTTCTAAATATGTAGTTAGTTTTTATTCCGTTTTCTGTGTCTGTAGAGAGAATTTTTAAAAATTATGTGCATTAACACTATATGGCCATATTGCCCCCCCCCCCCCCCCTACGACCTTAACCCCTGACCTAGTGGCCATGAATTTCACAATTTAGGTAGAGGAGTTCGTGGACATCATAAGGCCTAAAAAAAAAATGGTTCGTTTCCGCTTTCCCGACCGACCTTAGCTTTTACCCCCGACTCAAAACTTTTTAAAAGGATTTTTGATGGAAAATTGTTTATTTCCGTTTTTTTTCACATCGTCACACGGTATCCATATTATATTACTAGTGGGAAGATAAAAATGCACAGTAAAATTGAAACCAAATTCGAATGGAACAAATTATTACGGGAAAGTTTTTAACATATATTAAAGTACATTTAAGCATTAAATGCTTATTTTTGGATGTCGTCGGTCCTATGACACACCAATGCGGTGCAGACAAATTGAATACCGCGCGTTAGCGCGGTATGATAATTTTTTTTTGTATAAAATATATGTGTATCGTCGCTGTAAAGCCATTATATACGTTCTCAGTCAGGGATATGAAACATACATGGAACAGCCATATTAACATGTTATTTAGTACGCTTCCACGGCTTAAAATATAGTGCCATAAAATTTGTAGAGAAAAATCTTTTTAATTAAGGAGTAGATATAATTTAATGCTTATTTTTCAAAAGTACATATCAATCTGGTTATGTAAGGTTGAACGTTTCATTTAATGTTACAAAAATAAATATACTCAAAACACGTGGTGACGTTTATATTTATACTCATGGCGCATGAATTAGCCAAGTGTATTCATAGAAAATTGAACGTCGCAGATTTCCAATGCAAACATAAGGGGAAATATACACTGAATGTAAATATATCTTAATGTGTGTAAGTTGTATTAGAGTTCATCTTTCAATTGATAATCATCCTAGATATTTTATGTATTTCTATTGAATGTTCAGGCATAAACATTTTTGTCTTGAGCATCGTACGAAAGCAGGGAAAAACAGAAATTGACGTTTTTCAATTTTTTTAACTATCGTGCCCTAAGGCCGCGTTCACTCTCTGTGTATATACCATGATATACAGCGTACCATTATAAGGGTTGATAAATTGTAGTCCATTCTTTGATTGTTAAATATGCATTGTGAAGAAACGTATGTATGTCGTATATCGTAATTATCAAGTCGTACAAATGATCGATCTATTTTTGACAATGTATATGTAAAGAATTAACTGGACACAAGGTAACCAATTTAAATCCAATCATAATAATTGCTAATCTTCCTGCACTTGAGATCCCCCTTTGACGTCCGAGACGAGACAGGTGCATGCTTCTGACACCGGACTTTGTCAGAAATATTTTATTTCCATGTATTAAAATAATTATCCACTCTGACCATCGCCAGTGTATTTGCCATTACGTAACCAGCCACCTGTTGACTCGGCGCGTGGTCAATGTTTGTTTAACAATTTCGGGTGTTGCTAAAACGCGGAACGGAAAACGGAACGGAAAGCGGAACGGAACGGAAAACGGAAAATTTTTTGTAATGTTATTTATTTGATAAATGTGTTAATCATGCAAGAAAGATATACTTTATGTAATTTTAAATATTTAAAAAAAGATTATCAATATGTTTTCATTTACATGTACATGTACATTTACATGTATTCAGAAAATGGATGATTTCGTTAGAATTAACAGTTTATTTATTTAAGATAGACGTATGGAACACTGAAAGTTCAATGTGAATGAGAGTACATCATATTCGAAATATTTAAGATAAGTGTAAAATTCCCAGCCAGTTTCAAAGTTATAATTAACACTACCAAACGCTTTCACCAACTGCGCTGCACTGTTAGGCCAGAAATACAATAGAAGAAAAATAATTTTTTGAATAGTTATGTCTAATTTTCTCTTAACATTTCATCACGATGTGTGCAAATTTCATTTTCCGTTTTGTACTTAACTAAACCAAATTGAATGCAATGCTATATATATAGTTGATAAACATACATAAGACGAATATCAATAAAACATCAATATGTTAATAATTTTTCGTTAAATATGAACAAATGATACAAAGTACATCGATTTTGTCCAATCTATACCCTTTTTAAGCGATAAATTTGAAATCATATTTTCCGTTTTCCGTTCCGTTCCGTTTTCCGTTCCGCGTTTTAGCAACACCCCATAACACGGGATATCGGGAATTGTATATAATGCAAGCAACTCTATAGAAGTTACCGGTATTTGAAAATACGATGCATAAGTATAAAGCGTAATTGTTTAAATGTTAATCATTAATAATAATTGGTAGCAATATCGGGGACGTCCTGTGCATCATACACTGATAATGTAACTTGCAGTTTGATACTCCATTTTGAAGTGATAAGATCGACGTATCGTCTAATCGACGTATCGTAGGATTTTTTTAAAATCTGGGCTAAAAATGAGCCATTCGACTAGTCGTCCGTATCGACGATTCGTCCGTAAAATACGGTATATAATATCATTGTTGTGTTTTCTTTAGACCAGCTTAATAGTCAGGAATGATATTAAAAGTATTTCTCATTTTATTCCATTCAGCAGTGTCAGTATCTAACCGGCATGTATGGATACTGCAAGATTAAAGGGAAAAAAATATTTGAAAAAATTAAAAAAAATTACGACCGACCGACCCTACTTTTTTTCAGCATGAAAGCGGAAACAAACCATTATTTTTTTTTTTTTAGGCCTAACCATGCATTCAGTTGTTCCCAACATGTATGGTGTAGAGAAGATTTTCTAAGATTTAATACATTTTCACTAAATGGCTAAATTGGCTTCGCCCTAGGGCCTAAAGCCCTGTCCCAGGGGTCATAAATTTCAAAATTTAGGTAGAGGAGTCAGTGGACATCATAACCATGCACTCAGTTTTTATTCAAATATATATGGGAGAAAAGAAGAAGATCTTTTAAGATTTAATACATTTTCACCATATGGCCAGAGTGGCCCCACCCTAGAGCTTGAACCCCTGACCCAGGGGCCATGAATTTCACAATTTTGGTAGAAGGCTTCATGGACATCAAAACCATGCATTCAGTTTTTTCCTCACATGTGTGGGAGTAGAGAAGAAGATTTTTGAAAATTTGGCTTTTTTTTTTTTATATTTTTCTCCGCCCGAGTCCCTCCCCCTCCCCCCCGGTGGGGAGGTAGAACTATTAATTTCACAATTTAGATTCATCTTACCATAGAGATGCTTCACACCAAAAATGGTAACAATTGGCCTTGTAGTTTTCAAGAAAAAATTAAAACAGTAAAATTATTAACGCACGACGACGGACGTATCCCAATTGCAATAGGTCACCTGAGTGACTCGGGTGACCTAATTATTGTAAACAATGAAAAAAGAGGAAAATGCACTAACCAAAGAGAGAGAGGGAGCTCAATTTACTTTTTAAATCATATATATACCTACATATCTCCATCAGCCAAACCAATATTTATTTAGACTGAATAAACTCGATATGGCATATTTACAAAACACATTTTATTTATTATAGCATTAATAAACCATAGCGCAGAGATCATACCAAATTACAAATCAAATGAATTATATTCAAGTATGTTGTTAATGCATCAGATTTTGCTATTTTGCGCATGTAAAAAAATAGCTACCTTATTTTCGAAGTTTATGTTTGATTGGATACATAAAAATTCTAAAATACAGACAATCATTTCCGGAGTTTAAAAGCAAAATGAAAATGAAACGATATAAAAACAAGCTAAAACCACCGTCTTACGTGAAAATGACAACGCATTAAAATATTTAACCTCAATTTACAAAATCAGCACCAATATATTTTGCATGCTTCTAAGATTATCTCCACACATTAACTCTTGTACAACAAATTATTCATCTTTGTGAGATTGACCCTTTTGAAATGCATTCAAAATGGCTGCTGTAAACAAAGAGCCTTGTTTTCGAATTATGGAATAATGAACCCGAACTTAAAAACTGATTGTACCCCCTTTAATATTATTTTCGTAATTAGCTCAAATTTGGAACAGAATTAGCCCTTAACTTTTGGAATTTATATATTCCTTTTCATATGGTTGATTTATGCTAAATTATGTTGAAATTGATTCAGTAGTTTTTTAAAGAAGATTTTGAAAAATGCACACCCCCCCCCTTTTTTTTTTTTTTTTTTTACAGTTTCGAGGTTTTCTCCACTTTGGATACAAATTGGCCTTTTACTTCTGCAATATTATTTGCCTTCCCATAAGGATGCTTTGTGCCAAATTTGGTTGAAATTGGCCAAGTTGTTTCAGACAGACAGACGGACAGATGGACGACAGAAAAAATATGATCAGAAAAGCTCACTTAAAGCCCCAGTTTTTCTCCAATGGGAGAAACTTTTTTTATCAGGGTCTGCTGTCAACAAAAGATTACAATCCAGTCAGATTTATGACTCTGCAGTGATGCTCTGAGTAAAAGCTACAGCATTACTGAATGAAATGTGTGTTGAAATTTATTCCCACTTGGGGTCCAAGGTAAGGAACACTATGTGGGTTTGGATACCTCGATCTTAATAATTTTAAAACACACTTAGGCATTACTTGGCGTTGGTGGTATACAATATTTGGTCTTCCTTCTCCAAGTCTTTCTTTTTTTCTCAAAATATTGTTCTACGTCGCAGCCTCCAAGATTACTAATGCACTTCCAGAAGCGTCTGTATACCGTAGTCCTTTCCGTATTAATTGTACTAATTTGAGAAATTTTACATAAAAATGTTAGCAATTGGTGTTTTACTTTATTTTCTTGTCAATGTAACACAGTGATATGCCACGGTGCTGTGCTGACGGCTCTGTAACTCAGCTGCTCTATATACAGCTGAATCTAATGCTAGGTGACAGATTCTTATAACAAACCAATTAAATTGCGTTTAAAAACAAGCAGTGTGTGTCATACAGTGGCTGCATTAAATTCCCCCGAACTGGGGCTTTAAGCTTTCATCTCAGGTGAGCTAATAAAAAAGGAATAAAGAGAAAAATACACAGATAAAGATCTGTGTAGATATTGCATATTGTCATTAAATTGGAAAATGGGATCGAAATTACACACTTACAAAAAAAAACAAAACAAAGTTTATGAACCAGAAAAAAATTCAGAGAACAAGGTACAATAAAAAAAAAATTATTGGGTTTGGGGGCATGGATACAACGTATGTAACTTTACACTTTTTATCATATTAAACACAAATTACATTTTACAGACTGATCAAATCTCATTAAAAGTAAAGAACGATTTTAGGGGGAAGCAAGTATATGTTTTTGGGTCACCTGAGTCAGGTGACCTATTGCAATTGGTCTTTGTCCGTCGTCGTGCGTCTGTGCGTCGTGCGGTAACAATTTTACATTTTTAACTTCTTCTTGAAAACTAGAAGGCCAATTGTTACCATTTTTGGTGTGAAGCATCTTTATGGTAAGAGAAATCTAAATTTTGAAATTCATGGCTCTACCACCCACGGGGTGCCACGGCGGGGCCAAATATGCCAAAAAAGCCAAATTTTCAAAAATCTTCTTCATTACTCCCATACAAGTGAGGAAAAAACTGAATGCATGGTAATGATGTCCATGAAGCCGTCTATAAAAATTGTGAAATTCATGGCCCCTGGGTCAGGGGTTCAGGCTCTAGGGTGGGGCCAATATGGCCATATAGTAACAATGTATTAAATCTTAGAAAATTTTCTTCTTTACTCTAACACATGTGGAAAAAAAACTGAATGCATGGTTATGATGTCCACAAACTCCTCTACCTAAATTGTGAAATTCATGGCCCCTGGGTCAGGGGTTCAGTCTGTAGGAGAGCGGGGGGTGGGGGGGGGCAATATGGCAATCTAGTGTTAATGCATATAATGTTTAAAAATCTTCTCTACTCTCACACATCTGTAAGAAAAACTGACCTCATAATTATGTTAAAAAAGAAGTCCTATACTAAAATTGTAAATTTTATGTCCCCTGGAGTATGGGTTTTGACTATAGGGCGGGGCTAAAATGGATGTATAGTGTTAATGCATATAATGTTTAAAAATTATCTTCTCTACTCCCACACACCTGTAGAGAAAACTGAATTCATAATTTTGTAGACCAGGAATCCCTCTACCAAAATTTCATGTCCCTTGAGGTAGGGGTTCTGACTCCAGGGCGGGGCCAAGATGGTCATATAGTGTTAATGCAATTAATGTTTTAAAAAATCGTCTTCTTTTATACTTCTGCTGATATTGAATCAAAGCTGACTGCATACAAAGAAAGAAATTAAAGCCATCTATCAAAATTTAAATTTCATATGTCTCTCAATGTAGGGATTTGAATCTAGGGCAGGGCCAAAACACTCATATAGTGTATAGGGTAGGGATTCTTAATGCAGGGTGAGGCCAAAATGGTCATTTAGTGTTAATGTATATAGAATGTTTAATAAAGGTCTACTGACACCGAATAAAAACTGACTGCATATTTAGAAAAAAAAAACATTAGTTGTCATCTTTAATAATATTTCATGTCACCTACATGTAAAGCAAGTGTTATGGCTGGGAAGGGGGGGGGGTGTATATTTGTCTTATTATTTTATTCTGCTCAGGAATTTCAATAAAAGAAATGGGTTAATTCACATATTTAGAAAAGAGAGAGAATGAATCTGTCTATCAAAGTTAAGATATTGTGAAAGTTAATTGAGTTATCTTCCCTTGCTTCTTCATAATGGAGTTATCTTCCCTTGCTTCCTCATAATGGAGTTATTAATCATTAAATATAATGTTATTAAGAAGTTATATGATCAAAAGAACTATGCAAGTATATTTTTTATTTGACACAAAAACAGTCTTTGAACTCTTTGATTAAACAAATAGACTCATTAATAGTAAAGTAATAATTGGCTAACCAAAATCACTGATAAACAGTACATGTAAAATAATTTTGGTATACATACCAGATGGTGTCTCAGCTTTTTTTATGGGTTGAATGTTCAAAATTGAAACAGAAGTGAGTAACAAATGAAGACAGGAATATTTTTAATGCTGTTTTTTTTTGGTTTTGTTTAAATGCCCATAGGGAGAGTTTCTGTCTGCCCCTGGGGATGGGGGATAAGAGGTTGTTTTAAATAAAACATGTCTACTAGCCACCTTGTTTTAGTTTATCTATGAAAACATATACAAATAAACCTTATCTTGAAAGTTAACAAATGTTGGAAAATTATTTTCTATCAGAGCCTTGTACCTTTTCAATATCAGGTCATGCACTCTATTATGATCTGTATAATATTTTCGCTAAAATTATAGGTTTCATAGTCCTTTTTTAAAGATTTCAGGCAGGAAGGTGGTCGTCATTACAATATTATATTTTTTCTACTCCAGAATAAAAATTAATTAAATGCATATATGAGACTCCTCGACAATTGTGTATGGGCAATGGTACTCAGGTGACCGTTAAGGCCTATTGGCCTCTTGTTTGTAAGATTTTTTAGGTCACCTGAGTCACTCAGGTGACCTAATGCAATTGGTCTTCGTCGTGCGTTAACAATTTAACATTTTTATTTTCTTCTTAAAAAGTACAAGACCAATTGTTACCATTTTTGGTATGAAGCATCTCTATGGTAAGAAAAATCTAAATTATGAAATTTATTATTCTGCCACCCCTGGGGTGCCAGGGGTGGGGCCAAATATGCAAAAAAGGCCAAATTTTTAGAACACTTCTCTACTCTAACACATGTGAGGAAAAAACTGAATGCATGGTTATGATCTCCATGAAGCCCTCCACCAAAATTGTGAAATTCATGGCCCCTGCGTCAGGGGTTCAGGCTCTGGGGTGGGGCCACTTTCGCCATATAGTGAAAATGTATTTAATATTAGAAGATCTTCTTCTCTTCTCCTATATATATTTAATGAATAAAACTGAGTGCATGGTTATGATGTCCACTGACTCCTCTACCTTAATTGTGAAATTGATGGTCCCCGGGTCAGGGGTTCAGGCTCTAGGGTGGGGCCACTTTGGCCATATAGTGAAAATGTATTACAGTCCCTGAAACGTTCTACTTTCCCATTTTTTCGTGCGTTCACCGTGCGCTCACTTGCGCTCTCCGCTCCGTTCGCGCTCACCGTTCACAAAGCGCTCACTATGCGTTCACAAAACGTTCACCGTTCGTTCAGCGTTTACATATCGTTCAGTCCGTTTTCATTCATTTTCATTCGGAAGTCCAAAATGAAAGGATCGGTTTTTGCGAGTCACAGCAAGATGATTAAAAAAAACCCGTGCGTATAGGTAAAGGGAAACTAATATTACTCATAAAACATCATTTTAATAAGAATTTAATCCGTAGAATTTAAAGTACACATTCTTGAGCAGGTCCGTTCTTTGTTGTTGTTTTTTTATGACTTCATACAGCGATAAATTACTACTCAAATATTAATTGATTCATTCAAAGACTTCAGTCGTTTAAAAACAGAAGAATTTAATCAACGAACGATTCGACACATATATAAATAGACAAAATTATAAATAAGAAAGGGGTGTTGTATTTGTGTTTTTTCACGATTCATAAAATTCCTTCGATGTCCGTTCACAAACGTATCCATGCTCGACAATAAACTGAACAGGTCAACTAAAGAAATCTAAACTAACTATGAATGCGTGTAAATTTATAGATTAACAAGCCAGGCAATAAATACAAACAATTTATCAATTAATGCGATGCTTTTAAAATGATTTATAAAGTACAAATAAATTCCCGAATCGTGTTTACATAAATGTAGCCGAACGAATCAGCAGATTACCGTTAAACTCATTTAATTAATATATGATTTGGAAAAAAAATTGATGTAAATTAATGTTTGTTTAAACAATAAATATAAGTTCGTTATCATCTTTATTTGATATAATACATATATCTAATGAAAACAAAAATGTAATCGCTAATTTGTTTATCTACGTAATTGTGTACACTCCGCGTACGATTTAATTTTTCCGATGCACAGATATTTAAGTTACCTCTTTCTAAAGATTTTCCGTTTTTTGTATTAATAAGACATTTTCATTATTACATTACTCGATTATTCGTTGATAAAATTATTATTGTCTTAAATTTGGTTTTATTAAACTGTTATTCCTAAATATAAATGATATGGTATAAGATAGAATAGGAAAAAATATTATTTGTAGGATATTGGATAGGATAGGATTGTTTTGTCAACTTTCACAGCACTGTACATTTAGTTTATTAGCTATTTTTTCCTGATTACCGACGAAGTACAATGTAAGGATAACCCCCGAGGCACTCCGAATAAATCGTTCATCTTGCGTTCACAAAGCGTTCACATATCGTTCACCGTGCGTTCACCGTTCACTTTGCGCTCCGTTTGCGCTCTGCGTTCGCTCTCTGCGTTCGCTCATCGTTCACCGTTCATTAGCGTTCACCAAATTCCGTTCAGCGTGCGCTCACCGTTCGCGCAGAGTGCGCTCACCATTAGCTCAGAGTGCGCTCACCGTACGCTCACCGTTCAAGTGGGAAAGTAGAACGTTTCAGGGACTGTAAATCTTAGAAAATCTTCTTTTCTCCCATATATATTTGAATAAAACTGAGTGCATGGTTATGATGTCCACGAACTCCTCTACCTAAACTGTGAAATTCATGACCCCTGGGACAGGGCTTTAGGCCCTAGGGTGGTGCCATTTTGGCCATATAGTGAAAATGTATTAAATCTTAGAAAATCTTCTTCTTTACTCCCACAAAAAACTGAATGCATGGTTATGATGTCCACAAACTCCTCTACCTAAATTATGAAATTCATGGCCCCTGGGTCAGGGGTTCAGGTCGTAGGGGTGGAGGAGGGGCATACATTATTAATGCATATAATGTTTAAAAATCTTCTTCTCTACAGACACAGAACACAGAATAAAATCTAACTGCATATTAAGAAAAAAATTATCCCATCATCTTTAATAATATTTCATGTCACCTGCATGTAAGGCAAGGGTTATAGCTGGGAGGGGGCTATGTATTTGTCTCAATATTTTATTCTGCTCACGAATTTCAATGAAAGAAATGAGTTCCTTGGCTTGGTTATATTTAGTAATTAATCATAAAATATAATGTAATTAAGAAGTTGTATGACCAAAATAGTTGTGCAAGTATTTTTATCAATTTAAACAAAAACAGTTTTAAATTTTTTTTTTAATAAACAAGTAGACTTGTTAATAGTAAAGTAATAAGTAGTATACTAGCCACCTTGTTTTAGTTTATCTATGAAAACATATAATTTTAAAACCTATTTTGAAAATCTACATACCTGGGATAAACAATTGGAATGGAATCTGCGCACCTCTTCTGTAGTACGTCATACACTCTGTTATGAGCTTTAAGTTTTGTGCTAAACTATAGGGTTAAGAGTCCTTTTCGAAAGATTTCAGGCAGGGAGGTGGATGTCATAACAATATTATAATCTTCTACTCCATAATGAAACTCAATTAAATGCATTTATGAGACTCCTCCACAATTTTGTGTATGGGCTATGGTACTCAGGTTACCGTTAAGGCCCATTGGCCTCTTGTTTAAATTTAGAAATAATCTTTCTCTTTCTCGCACGCACGCACGCACGCACGCACATTCTTTGATGTTAGTTGATAATTGTCCAAATATCACAAAGTTGACGATGATGCAAGACATGTGCTATTATTGCTGCGCTTTCCTTTCATATATTTCAATTGCACTTCTTTCACAGGTACAAATGTATATGTATTTTTATTACAAATTTTCCAAACATGCTGCATACATATCTTGGGACAGACTATAAGTTATGTGATTAGAAAATGTTTAGTCTAGGCAGATTAAATGAATTTATATGTACATGTAGGCTTTAGATTCATTTAGCGCAGCAACACTGTTAGACAAAATTTTCTGATTTAAAAGAAATCACGTGATAATTTTCGAAGTGAGGAAAAGCCGAGTTAAGAAATAAACATTAAAAAAACATACGCTGTTCTTTTGGCGGGCTCAGTAGATTATTTTTAATAAACTCATCTTCCTCCGCCGTTTCAATTTCCACTAGTTTGGAACCATATCGTATGCAGTGCATCTGAAATTATTGCAACATAGATGTTTTGGCAGGTAATATATGTTCGCTATGATGTTATATAATTACCCAATACATTAACTTTACAGCCATGCAAGTAAACTTACAGCGGCATCTCCATGCGTCTTCTTTTCTTTCAATACCAAGTAACAGGATGTTCCAAAACTAGTCCAATTTGGTGGACAAGAATACTGTTTTGGGAACCGTTCTACAACAGTGAAATAGGATTAATGTTATTGATCAGTTGATATGAAATTTCATTAATTCTAAACATTTTATCATAACTTATTTTATTATATGTCGAAGCTTCTAAAGCCAAATATCTGATTATAGATTTGAATGCAGATTCCATTTATTCTATTTTTGAGTCATTAACCTATTTAGGGCTTTTCGACTTTCGGTCGAAAAGACCTATTGTTATTCTGATGTTTTATTAGGGCTTTTCGACTTTCGGTCGCAAAGACCTATTGTTTTCGTTCTGTTTTATTAGGGCTTTTCGACTTTCGGTCGAAAAGACCTATTGTTATTCTGAAGTTGCTTATTATTCTTATTCTCGACAAAGTTTCGTCAGCGATTTTTTGAAAACGGAAAGACATATTAAAACAATTATGTAATAGTCTTATAGCACTTAAAATGACACGCGTATGTAAGGTTTTGGACTTCCGGTTCCGGCACTTCCGGTTTTGACAAGGGAAATACTAAAGATTCATTGAAACACAATATCTTTATTTTTTATTTAGTTAGAGCATTCTAAATATTCAGTACTTCCGGTTTTATGAGCCTCTGAAAATGGTCTATGGGAGTTTCAGTGTTAAACTAAAATCACGCGTCGTTCGTTTTCTCAGAAAGTCCTTAAGTGAATATCACAATTTTTAATCTGTATACATGTAATGACACACACAATGCGCAGATCGGGAAAGGTTTTGGGTAAACAATTCGAAAAAATAAGGGGTCTGCAGGGGCCAATGTTCAAAACAGTCTTTTAGCTGTAACTTTTTTATTTTTTATCCGATTTTAAAAATCTTTTCGGTCTATTGTTTGCATTAAAGAGTACAATTTAAAAAGTATGGTCCGAGGGTCCACTTTTCGACTACTTATAGGGGTTTTTAAGGCCTAAAGATCACAACTTTTTTAAAGGTCAAAAAATTTTTTCGAAAGAGTTATTTCGCTTTGCTCTAAGAATGTAAAGCATAAATACTCTCGGCATACCAAGTCATGTGACCGAAAAATGAATACTTACTTTTATATGATTTTTTGAAAATATTCCTTTAGAAATTAAAAGTATAGCTACTTGTAAAGCATTGGAGTTATCTCTCTTTTAACACGACACTACTCATAGTTTTTACTAAGGCAATAGGTTTAACTAAGGCGTTTAAAAAAAATGGGAAATCAATTAGAAATAATTTTTCTGACATTTAAAATAAAAAAGGAAAAAGGGGCTGTCGAAAAGCCCTTATTTTTTGTTGAAGGCAAAAAAAATTCTAGTAAGGGTCTTCCGTTTCCAACGGAAGACCCTTTTGTTTTTCTACGGTTTCTCTTTTTTCTTATTCTTCTTATTAAGGTCTTCCGTTTCCAACGGAAGACCTTATTGTTTTCGTTCGGTTTCTTTTTCCCTATTATTAAGGTCTTCCCTTTTCAACGGAAGACCTTATTGTTTTCGTTCGGTTTCTTTTTCCCTATTATTAAGGTCTTCCGTTTCCAACGGAAGACCTTACTGTTTTTCTACTGTTTCTCATTCTTCTATATTAATATTATTATTCTTCTTGGTAGACACCCCTAATTTCTCAGCCATTTCTTTATCGATTTTAATGATTTTTACAGGGATGATGTCTTAGGTGAATGTCTCTTTGCATCCCACTTTCTGTCTGAAAATTCACTTTCGCTTTTGAATTATCTCCCTTTTTCGTGTTTTTTGGATCATGATTTTGTCCACGCATGTTCTCAAAAACCGTTATAGTTAGAGACTTGAAATTTTTATGCAATATAGAGTGGTTATGGTAGATTTGCATGCTTGTTTTAGATTTCACCAGAAGGCATTATGCTTGAAGGTCGCCTGGACCTGAAAATGTTGATGTTAACATTTTTTGACAATTTTGGGGAAATTTGAGACTTGATCACGAATATATTTTTTGTCATAAATATTTTGTTATCATATATAGAACAATAAAAGTTTATATATACAAGAGCTTTCATCTGACACCCAGAAAAAGGGGCTGGCCCCTCATATTAGGGGCCCAGAAGGGTCTAAAGTCAATTATCTATATCTCTTTAATAAGAAATATTTTGTAATGTTTTATAGAAGCAAAATTGTTTATTTTCTCGTTAGTTATCTAAACATGATTAAAAATTAGTGATATGTTACATAATTAGGGGTTTAAAGGGGCTAGAAGTCCAATGTTTGATCATTTATATCTTAAAAAGGAGAAATATTTTGAAAAGCATTATATAAGAAAAGATGCTCAGAATAATGTTTGTAATGATATGTAACAACCAAAAATTCGTAATATGGCCCCTATAAGGAGATAAGGGGTCGGCCCCTAAAACAATCTTTTTCAGATATCTCAAGAACGGTAACGAATTTCGTAACACTTAATGAACAAAATGTGTTTAGATTAAAAATTCCTTTCAAATGACACCAAGAAAAAGGGGCTGGCCCCTCAAATTAGGGGCCCAGAAGGGTCTAAAGTCAATTATCTGTATCTCTTTAATAAGAAATATTTTGTAATGTGTTATAGAAGCAAAATTGTTTATCTTCTTGTTATTTATCTATACATGATTAAAAAATTCTGATATGTTACATAATTAGGGGTTTTAAGGGGCTAGAAGTCCAATATTTTGATCA
>WFKH01010931.1:41020628-41041073 GCA_016163765.1 Magallana hongkongensis
GGTGGTTTTCTTTCAATATCTTTTTTCTCGATAGTATTTTGGTAAAACATGTAGAACAAAAAAACTTAATAACATCAAGATCTTTCATATGACATCAAGAAAAAGGGGCTGGCCCTACAAATTAGGGGCCGAGAGGACTCTTAAGTCTTTTAGATATAACTTTTAACTGTGAAATATTTTGTAATACATTATAGAAGCAATTATGTTCATGATAACGTCATTGACCTAAACATGACAATTATTTACTCCTTTGTTACGTAATTAGGGATTTTAAGGGGTCAGAAGTCAGAAATTTCGATCCTCAATATCTCAAAATGGAGGAAAATTTTGAAAAGCAATATTGAACAAAAGATGCTCAAAATAATGTGTTTAACGATATGCAACAATAATTTCTTTGTAATCCGGCCCCTAAAAGGAGTTATAGTGTTGGCCCCTAAATCGATCTTTTCCAGATATCTCGAGAACAGTACATAATTTGTAAACACTTATTGAACCAAATGTGTTTAAAATGACAAGAGCTTTTATTTGACATCAAGAAAAAGGGGCTGGCCCTTCAAATTAGGGGCCAAAAGGGCTCTTAAGTCTTTTATAATTAACTTTTAACTGTGAAATATTTTGTGATATGTTATAGAAGCAATTATGTTCATCGTAGCGTTGGTTAACTATACATGATATGTGTTTGCTCCTCTGTTATGTAATAAGGGATTTTTAGGCGCCAGAAGTCCAAAATTGTGATCATCAATATCTCAAAATGAAGAACGTTTTTGAAAAGCAATAATGAGCTAAAGATGCTCAAAATAATGTTTTTAACGATATGGAACCATAATTTCTTTGTTATCCGGCCCCTAAAAGGAGTTATAGTGTTGGCCCGTAAATCGATCTTTTCCAGATATCTCGAGAACAGTACATTATTTGTAAACACTTATTGAACCAAATGTGTGTAAAATGACAAGAGCTTTAATTTTACATCAAGAAAAAGGGGCTGGCCCCTCAAATTAGGGGCCTAGAGGGCTCAAGTCTTTTAATAATAACTTTTAATTTTGAAATATTTTGTGATACGTTTTGTGATCCTTCAAATTAGGGATCAAGAGGGGTCTAATAATGTCATCTAGCCATAGCTCTTTTAGATCCTACCCCAATTTCCAGATATGTTTCGTTAACGAAGATAAAAAGCAAGGTCATTTTACCTTCTTAAAATTGGACGGAAGACCTCCTCGTTGCTCGCAACGAGATCGTGTCTAGTTATTATAATTATTTTTCTTTTTTTTTTCCAACCAATTTTGTGTACGCGATTTCTCTAAAGCTACTCGACCGATTTACATGAAACTTTCAGATCTGATAGATAATGATTTGAACCTTATCGGAAATTTTTTTATTGATGACGTCACTTCCGGTTTTGAGATATTAAGAATTTAACGATTTTCAGAGGGCCTGCTTGTCCAGGGGTAAACTCCTAGAGGATTTAAGATATTGAGTTCAAACATTCAGGGATTGTAGACAAAAGGTTGTAGATCTGACATGTGGTATATACATTGACCTGTGACCAAAAGCGCCGAAGGTCGCCCGAGCTCGAAAATTACGGTTTAAAAAGCGTCATGAATTTTGGTGGTTTTCTTTTAATATCTTTTTTCTAGATAGTATTTTGGTAAAACATGTAGAACAAAAAAACTTAATAACGTCAAGATCTTTCATATGACATCAAGAAAAAGGGGCTGGCCCTTCAAATTAGGGGCCGAATGGGCTCTTAAGTCTTTTAGATATAACTTTTAACTGTGAAATATTTTGTAATACATTATAGAAGCAATTATGTTCATAATAACGTCATTGACCTAAACATGACAATTATTTACTCCTTTGTTACGTAATTAGGGATTTTAAGGGGCCAGAAGTCAGAAATTTCGATCCTCAATATCTCAAAATGGAGGAAAATTTTGAAAAGCAATATTGAACAAAAGATGCTCAAAATAATGTGTTTAACGATATGCAACCATAATTTCTTTGTTATCCGGCCCCTAAAAGGAGTTATAGTGTTGGCCCCTAAATCGATCTTTTCCAGATATCTCGAGAACAGTACATAATTTGTAAACACTTATTGAACCAAATGTGTTTAAAATGACAAGAGCTTTAATTTTACATCAAGAAAAAGGGGCTGGCCCTTCAAATTAGGGGCCGAAAGGGCTCTTAAGTCTTTTATTAATAACTTTTAACTGTGAAATATTTTGTGATATGTTATAGAAGCAATTATGTTCATCGTAGCGTTGGTTATCTATACATGATAAGTGTTTGCTCCTCTGTTATGTAATAAGGGATTTTTAGGGGCCAGAAGTCCAAAATTGTGATCATCAATATCTCAAAATGAAGAAAATTTTTGAAAAGCAATATTGAGCAAAAGATGCTCAAAATAATGTGTTTAATGATATGCAACCATAATTTCTTTGTTATCCGGCCCCTAAAAGGAGTTATAGTGTTGGCCCCTAAATCGATCTTTTCCAGATATCTCGAGAACAGTACATTATTTGTAAACACTTATTGAACCAAATGTGTGTAAAATGACAAGAGCTTTAATTTTACATCAAGAAAAAGGGGCTGGCCCTTCAAATTAGGGGCCAAGAGGGCTCAAGTCTTTTATTAATAACTTTTAATTTTGAAATATTTTGTGATACGTTTTGTGATCCTTCAAATTAGGGATCAAGAGGGGTCTAATAATGTCATCTAGCCATAGCTCTTTTAGATCCTACCCCAATTTCCAGATATGTTTCGTTAACGAAGATCAAAAGCAAGGTCATTTTACCTTCTTAAAATTGGACGGAAGACCTCCTCGTTGCTCGCAACGAGATCGTGTCTAGTTATTATTCTTTTTATTTTTTTTCCAACTCAAATATTTCAAAAACGCTTTGATCGATTGTTTTGAAACTTACAGGTATTATATGTTTTAAAAGATCTTTATGATATGAAAAAAATAGCTAATGACGTCATCACATTCGTCACTTTTTGACTTTTTCACGTTTTAAAAAGTGATTTTGTCCGGAGCTTTTCTCATTATTAATTAAAGATAGAGCTCTGAGATTTACAGAGAAGCTAGAACTACCATTTTACTTATGACATAAGGCTGGAAATTTAATTCGGACACTTCCGGTCAAAACCGGAAGTAAAACCAATTTTTTTAAATTTTCATGTTTTTCAATCTTAAAAATTAAACACACGTATCTAATGGCAATTTTCATGCTGATTACGAAACTGAAATCAGTTTTAAAATCGGACGAAGCGTTACAGAGATATTTGGGTTTACAAATTGATTTTTCCGGAAATTTTGATTCCGCGTTCTTGATTTAAAAAAAAGCGTAAAGTTCAAAGTGAAATTAACTCGTACCAAAAATAATTGTAACTCGTACTTGAACACATTCGGATTTTTTTTGTTAAGTCGTTCTTGAAATCGGAAAGGTTTATATTAATTCGTACTTAAAATCATTCGGATTTTGTTAAGTCGTACCAAGAATTATTATTATAATTTTTTTTTCTTTTTGTTTTAGTTATTCTTGTTATTGGTTTAAGAACTCTGCTTCTTACAGGAACTTCTAGCTCTACTCTCAACATTAACGGAAGACCCACTCGTTGCTTTGCAACGAGCTTTGCTCTAGTTATTATTATTATTCTCAACAAACTTTCGTCAGCGATTTTTTGAAAACGGAAAAAATAATGAAACATTTATGCATTTGTCTAATAGCAATTTTAAATGACACGCGTATGTAAGGTTTTGAACTTCCGGTTTCGGCACTTCCGGTTTTGACAAGGGAAATACTAAAAATACATTGAAACACAACATCTTTATTATTTTTTGAGTTAGAGCATTTAAATTCCAGAATTATATGTATCGTGTCTAGCTTTACAAAATCTTAAGCGTAGGCATTCCTCTATCTCTTACCGTTTTTGAGATATAAGGGCTCAAACTTGAGAAAAGGGGAGATGAAAAAAAATAAAAATCAAAAAACCTTTGGAATTTAATAAGACTCCTAAACATTGTTTAGATAGAAGTAATGAACATATATTCTAAGTTTCAATGAAAATTATTTAGTACTTCTGGTTTTATGAGCCTATGAAATTTGTCCATGGGAGTTTCAGTGTTAAACAAAAATCATGCGTCGTTCGTTTTCTCAAAAAGTTTTTAAGTGAATATTACAATTTTTAATCTCTATAATGACACACACAATGCACAGTCCGAAAAAAGTTTTGGGTAGACAATTCGAAAAAATAAGGGGTCTGCAGGGGCCAACGTTCAAAACAGCCCTTTAGCTGTAACTTTTTTATTTAAAACTCTTTTCGGTCTAATATTTGCAATAAAGAGTAAAATTTAAAAAATATGGTCCAAGGGGCCACATTTTGACTCCTTATAGGGGTTTGAAAGGCCTAAAGATCACAACTTGTTTAAATTTCAAAATTTTAATTAGAAAGAGTTATCTCGCTTTGCTCTAAGAATGTAGAACATAAATACTGTAGGCATACCAAGTTTTGTGTCCGAGGAATGAATACTTACTTTTATATGATTTTTTGAAAATATTCCTATAGAAATTAAAAGTATAGCTACTTGTAAAGCTCTGGAGTTATCTCTCTTTTAACACTGCACTACTTATAAGTTTTTAGTAAGGCAATAGGTTTAACCAAAGCGTTTTAAAAAATGGGAAATCGATTAGAAATGATTTTTTCTGACATTTTAAATAAAAAAGGAAAAAAGGAGCTGTCGAAAAGCCCTTATTTTTTGTTGAAGACAAAAAAAATTCTAGTTATTATTCTTCTTATTCTCGACAAAGTTTCGTCAGCGATTTTTTGAAAACGGAAAGACATATTAAAACAATTATGCAAAAGTCTTATAATACTTTTAAATGACACGCGTATGTAATGTTTTGAACCTCCGGTTCTAGCACTTCCGGTTTTGACAGGGAAATACTAAAAATTCTTTGAAACACAATATCTTTATTATTTTTTGAGTTAGAGCATTCAAATTTAAGAATTAGATGTATCTTGTCTAGATGTACAAAATCATAAGCGTGGAAAATTTTCTATCTCTTACCGTTTTTGAGATATTAGGCCTCCAACTTGGGAAAAGGGGGATGGAAAACAAAAAAAAAAAATCAAAAAACCTTAGGAGTTTTATAAGACTCCTAAACATTGTTTAGATAGAGGTATTTAACGTATATCCCAAGTTTCAATCAAAAATACTCAGTACTTCCGGTTTTATGAGTCGATGAAAATTGTCTTTGGGAGTTTCAGTGTTAAACAAAAATCACGCGTCGTTCGTTTTCTCAAAAATTTTTCAAGTAAACATTAGGCCTAAAAAAAATGGTTTGTTTCCGCTTTCCCGACCGACCCTAGCTTTTACCCCCCGACTCAAAACTTTTTTTTAAAGGAGTTTTGATGGAAAATTGTTTATTTCCGTTTTTTTCACATCGTCACACGGTATCCATATAATATTACTAGTGGAAAGATAAAATTGCACAGTAAAATTGAAACCAAATTCAAATGGAACAAATTATTACGGTAAGTCCCGGGAAAGTTTTTAACAGATATTAAGTACATATCTTAATGTGTGTAAGTTGTATTAGAGTTTATCTTTCAATTGATAATCATCCTAGAGATTTTACGTATTTCTATTGAATGTTCAGGCATAAACAGTTTTGTCTTGAGCATCGTACGAAAGCAGGGAAGAACAGAAATTGACGTTTTTTAATTTTTTTAACTATCTTGCTCTAAAGGCTGAGATCTATACGCGTTCACTCTCTGTGTATATACCATGATATACAGCGTACCATTATAAGGGTTGATAAATTGTAGTCCATTCTTTGATTGTTGTTAAATAGGCATTGTGAAGAAACGAATGTATGTCGTATATCGTAATTATCAAGTCGTACAAATGATCGATCTATTTTTTACAATGTATATGTAAAGGAATAACGTTTAACCGCATAACTGGACACAAGGTAACCAATTTAAATCAAATCATAATAATTGCTAATCTTCCTGCACTTGAGATCCCCCCTTTGACGTCCGACACGACACAGGTGCATGCTTCTGACACCGGAAATTGTTAAACAAACATTGACCACGCGCCGAGTCAACAGGTGGCTGCTTACGTAATGGCAAATACACTGGCGATGGTCAGAGTGGATAATTATTTTAATACATGGAAATAAAATATTTCTGACAAAGTAAGTTTAGTTTACACTCATACAACTTGCATAACACGGGATATCGGGAATTGTATATAATGCAAGCAACTCTATAGAAGTTACCGGTATTTGAAAATACGATGCATAAGTATAAAGCGTAATTGTTTAAATGTTAATCATTAATAATATTTTGTAGCAATATCGGGGACGTCCTGTGCATCATACACTGATAATGTAACTTGCAGTTTGATACTTCATTTTGAAGTGATAAGATCGACGTATCGTCGGATTTTTTTTTTAAATCTGGGCTAAAAATGGGCAATTCGACTAGTCGTCCGCATCGACGATTCGTCCGTAAAATACGGTATATAATATCATTTTTGTGTTTTCTTTAGACCAGCTTAATAGTCAGGAATGATATTAAAAGTATTTCTCATTTTATTCCATTCAGCAGTGTCAGTATCTAACCGGCATGTATAGATACTGCAAGATTAAAGGGGAAAAAATATTTGAAAAAATAAAAAAAATTTCCTACCGACCGACCCTACTTTTTTTCAGCATGAAATCGGAAAGAAACAATTAATTTTTTTAGGCCTAAGTTAAAAATTAGGGCAAAATTTTGTATATTGCAACTGTATCACATATGGAACTGTAGCTCCAAGATTGCCTATCCGAATCTTATTTAGACCGGCAGCTTGAGGACCTTGAGCTAGGTATGCAACAAATACTCAGTAAACTAAATACATGGTAGGAATAAACAAGAATGTCTCCTCCAAAATTATGAAATCAATTGTTACAGGGTCCTTAAATTCTGGTGCTAGGGAGGTTTTAAAAAAAAAAAATACATTAATTGTTGAACATCTCTACTACTTGGCATCCAACACACGAATAAAATACATGGTTATTATGAGCATGCAAGGATGCCTGTCCAAACCTTGTGAAAACTATGGCCTAAGGGAAAAGGCTTCTGATGCATGGCTGTCTAACAAATGTTAGGAATCTAACATTTTACGTTGATAAAGAATTAAAAGTATGTTGAAAGTTGAAGCGGGCAGTTGATTTAATTTAGCGTATTTCTATCTTAACAACCGTCCAAAGTTGGGTTAAATTTTCCCGAATCACTTAGTGTGGCACTGATTCGGAAGAGACGTCCGTCAAAATTTTTCAGTCTCGACGAATCTCGCTGAGATTACAGACAATGGGAGTAAGCAATATCAAGATTTTTCACAAAAAAGATTAACCGTGTCAGCATTCACAATTGATGAAAATGTTATATGGGTTGTAATAACAACAATGCTCAAGAGTTTTCAAGTAAGAGGGCTGTTTGCCATGCACGTGTGTAATCCTGATTTAGAAGTACATCAGCCAAATTTGAACGGTGGAAAAGGGTTGGGGGTCATCGCAACAAGTTTTAACATATTGTCTATTACGGTACAATGTGAGTAATAATTGGTGTTGGGTTATCATTATTACCAAAGAATCATCAGTTTGGAATATATATATATATATATATATATCACCGTTTTAACAAGAGCTTGGACTTTGTGCAGTACGATTTGATGAAGGCGGAGTCTACTCATGGTTAACTGTCCGGTCATTGGCTAATAGGTATGAATGCATTGAACGCAATGACACTCGTCCGACTTCATCCAGGGTTGTATATTTCGTTGAAACAGCGTCAATTTCACACAACATAGCAGATCTTGGCGAACAACCTTCCGGTTTTGACAGTCTATGAATATTAATGAGCTTCTCTTAGCGAATTAGAAGAAAGGGGGTCAATATTTGAAAGCTTGTTTTGATAAGCAAACTAGATAGTAACATCCCACCGAAAGTCCAAGCTCTTGTTAAAACGGTTTTATATATAGCTTGAATGTTTGCTGAAGGAACTAAATAGCCGAAACGGGGTGTGACCCGATTTGCGATCAATTTGGCGATTTCATTCATTTTAAAAAGGGGTACATAACTCGCGTGTCTTACTAAATGTAAATTACTACATTAAACAATTACTAGTTAAGTGTGTGTGTTAAATCGATTGATTACTTCCAAAACAATCGATCTAAAGTATAAGATATGCAGTTGTTACAAAACAAATATAAAAAAAAATATTATTTCACCCCCTCCCCATGGACCCATGCTAATGGATGAGTTCATTCAAATATCTCAGCCGTCTTGTGAATGGTAAAGCAGTACTTTGCGCCATAATGTCTCATTTGTAGTTTTTCCGCGCCAATTAGAGGACGAGTCCAAATTAGGATCATGAGAATACTCTAGAGCACACCGTGTGGATGCTACCCTCCACGTTTTTTGCAGCAGGCACTTTTCTAAACTTTACATATATAAGTGGAAATATCATGGATTTGCCCCCCCCCCCCTCCAATTTTTGTTATAAATGAAACTGAAAATAAGGAATTCTAATTGAATTAAAGTTACAATTAGGATTTTTTTTGCATGATTTTGAGAATTCACCCTTTTTTAATTGCTTGTCAAATGTTTTAGATGAAGCCGCCCCCACACACTTTCAAAAACAATACGTGCTTGAATACCTTTCCTATTTCCTATGGTTGGAATTTTTAAAAAAAAAATGCCTTTCAGTTGATTTTGCATCTCATTAACATAACAAATACAATTTTAAAAACTTTAACTGTTTTATCTACCGCTTTTAAGCTTACATACAATTATTTGATTTGTGTACATTCCTAAAATTATTTAAATTTAAAAAAAAAAATTTAATATCAAGTGATATACATGATTGTACGTACCAAAGTTTACAATTTTGGCCAAGGAACTAGGATATAGGTTATCCGATATTCCTTTGACTCTTATCCTCCAATTTTATGAATCTTTTTTTTTTCAAACCTCACTTCATAAAAGCGTGGGTAACAGTCAGAGGAGTATCAAAATAGGGTTTAGACCCCAAAAATAAGCTTAAAATGCAAACAACAGGTCAATCTATCAATCTTTTGGTTATGGTTCTCAAGCCTGTAGGCTTCTTGTTAATAAAAGGAAACGTCTAGGGGGCATTCCCCATTAAATACTGATGTTGTTTACCTGGTGTAAACTTGCTTTATCTTCTGTAATGTTACTCGTATGTCACGTGACATACATTTAGGAAAAGATGTTCGACTTGACTGCAAATGCCATTAACCTCCATTCATACAAATACATTTTTCAGTTGTATTTTCAACGACAGTTATTTCTGATCGCTTAGTTTCCCTCACTTGGGAAGATTTTAGCGATAAACAATGTCACGTGATATGTAAATGACTCTTTTACAATCTGCTTAATTTCATCAAATACAGATCCTCTATTGTTCTAAGGCCCACCTTCTCTTCTCATTTTTATTCACTGAAAAGACAAGGTCAATAACCAAAACAAAAATCGTTAATGCGTCAATCATTACCAAAAAAAGGTCAATCATAAAAAAACCCCAAAACAACTAACCCCCCCCCCCCCAAAAAAAACAAAACACCAAAACGCCACAAACTACTAACACTAACCAAAATGAGTCATTTTTAATAATTTATATATTAAGAGTTTCCTCTTTGAATTGACAATACACGTGTACTTTTACAATACACCTGTACTTTTACTTTGAATTTTATAAAATTGAACACATGTTTATGGGCAGAATACTAATGATGCCCATGCTATCCTCCACGTGAAGTTGATCAAAAAAATAGAAAATCATTGAATAATCAAAAGGGCTGGAACATTGTCCTGTATGAAGAATGTGGCAATTCATTTACAACAACAAAAATTGACAATAGACCAAGTAAGTGATATTGTGAACTATCATTATCAGATGAAATAATGAACATTGTCAAATTTATTGTATAACAATTTTTATAACTCTACCGTTCATGTATTATATTTCATTTAGGAGGAGCTTATTCAACAGATAAATGAAGAAAACTAACTTCACTATAGTGGTTCCCTTGTTTCAGGAACAAAGAGAGCTTGGTATTAGTGGTTAGAGGAGCTTTATCCTGCTCTTGTGATGTGGAAACCTGCTTCTTCAGTGCTTCACTGAGACATTATCTTCCTCCTACTTGTATTCATTGTGGATTGTGGACTTTCTGTATTGTGACATAATTGGGTTTTTTTTATTCTTGGTTGTGAAACAGATCTGCTTTAGTTGTGAAAATTTGGGAAAAAATAGAATTTTCTCCTTGTTTTGGGTTTCATTATTTTTGTAGTTGTGATCACACAAAGATGAAAGAACAACTACAACTATAAGCCTTTTTGATATTTTCTTCGCATCATATATTTGGTAAGATTTATATTACATCACAATATTCCACAATACTTTTTTATTAAAAGAAAGCCGAAACAAAAATGCAAAATTCTCATACAAAGAGTAATGTACGAAAAACGTATTTGCAAAAGTTGTTAAAAGAATTTGATAGGTCCAGTGCATAAAACCTGTCAATCATGATAAATAATTAAGGTTGTATATATATTATTGATCTACATTTATTGAATGCAGATAGATGGAAATCATTTAATGTTTGATATTTCACACTACTATTTAACTTAAAATATATTTTTAGTCCATTTTACTTTACAAATGTTAAAAATAGGGGAAAAAAAATATAAAATCGCTCGCTCCACCTAATTTTTGTCCGCCTAAAAATTATGTCAATGATATAATAATTATCAAATCGTTCGTCCGCACCTACATTTTAAAGTCATTGGTCCGAAAAACAAGAAATTATATTATAACGGGCTTGAGTTCTTGAAAAATCATTTACAACTTCTGTAACATACGTCTTGAGACATCGGACCACTTGGGATTAAAGCGTCTACTTTGGCCGATCAAAAAAATATAAAGGTCAAAAGTGAAGGTTATTTGAAAATTTGTATATACTCCCTGCAAATGCAGTTAAGGAAGGGGGAAATATAGCAATCACCTTGTCCGTCTCTCTGTCCGTCTGTGCAAAATTCGTATCCGGTCCATACCCTTCTTTTGAAGAAATATTAGAAGTTCATAAATCACACAAAGATTGCTGATGACCTGGGGGTGTGTCATGACCTTCACTTAAGGTCATTTGGGCAAGATCAAGGTCACTGGCAGGAAATTTGCAGAACTCGTGTCCGGCCACTATCTTTCTTAAGTATCAGTCACATAACCCAGCGATTGGGTAAACGATGTGCTACCAATGCGTTTTAAGATGAAAATGGTGTGGATGCCTGCCGAACATTCATAGTAATCGGCCGGTGACTGAGGTCATCGGGCACATCGGTGGAAGTCATCGGAAGAAAATAAGTTGTGGTTAAAACTCGGCGATGTCTCCACCGATGTCCCATCGCTTCTCATCGGCAATACATAATTAACTCATCATTTAAGAATCGGCCGATGTATGGCCGATCATTGTCCGGTGTCCTTTAAGTCTGATGTTAGAGGTGTTTCACAAACATTTGCCCATAGTCGGCCGATGTACTGCCGATATACGAACGGTGTTCACCAATGTACGAACGATGTTATATACATCGGCCGATTACCGCTTTGAATATCCGTATATGTTTAGCAATGCATTGCTGGGCCTTTGTTGGGCTTGTACGAGTTGTTGCTGCTACATGGCTCATCTCAGATGTTTCGGTGCCAAAGCCATTATAGTTTATTGACCATGCAAGGTATGGTACATGTAATTACTTTATAATTCTTCGGCCGACCATCATCCGGGCATCCTACAATGTGTGTAAGATGGCCGGACAATAATCGTATGATTCACTGTCCGGCCACCAGTCGAGCATTGTAGGATGATCGGTAAAGAATGTCCGATGTTTGTCTGATTTCCGGCCGGTAATCGGTGTTACGCCGGTCAAAAAAAATTCCTTCAGAGTCACTCGCCGTTATATCATCGACGGGAGTATGCACGGCCTCTGCACGATGCCTGTTGCTGTGACATATGTGTTCACAACTACTTGGCCGATGAGTACCGATGTTGGGGCATCGCTCACATCACCGATTACAACCGGTCTACGGCGACCGTCCGAGTAATGTGACTAAGGCATTATGGGGAAACAGTGAAATTTCTTTCTTCACACAAAGATTTCTTATGAACTAAAGGTATGTCATGGCCTTGACCCAAGGTTTTTAGGGCAAAGTAAAGGTTATTGTTTAAAGAATGCTTAATCCCTGTCTGTGTCATGTCTTGTATTAATGGAAATGATTAGAAGGTAAAAAGTTGACACAAAGCTTGCTCGTGTCAGGCCACATAAAACTAATTCTTAGATTCTAATCCCCGTCTCACGGTGTAGTACCTAAACGGCTACTATTGGTAAAAATAACGCGGTCAATGTTTCTATTCGAAAATTATACGGCTACTAGCTGAAAAAAATGGCCGAAATAGTAAGTAATTTTCGTCGCACATTGAACAAAATGCCCTTATATTAAAACATTTTAGCTTAGTAGAGTAGTTGACAACCCTTACGGAACAAAACACACATTTTGACACTAAAATATCAATCTATTTTTCTACAAAAAGAATTTACATTATAAATGTACTTAACGAATAAATGTTGATATAGGCACATGTCGAAGCAAACTAGTCTTTTGAACTTGATTGCGCCATATTTAAAGACAATTCTAAGATACTAAGCGACAGATTATTTGATATTAGTAATATGTAAAGTTTGCTGTTCAGAATTCCCAAATTAAATCTTTTATATAAAGAACTATTAAGATTTTACTTCAAAGAACTTATGTAATAGCTACTAATAGGCAACAACACCGGTTTCTATTGGAAATATGCAGTTCCTAATTTTAATGAAGATACTTCCCCGTTATGCATTGAATTAAACAATTTTATTATGTTCAGTGTTTCTATATATTATATCGAACATATGGCCTATAAATTATGCATCATTAGATTTCTAAACTATTAAAACTTACTTGTACCATACTAATTGTATGTATGTATTTACTGTCATTGTCAATGAGTACCTTGGTCAATATTATCATCGATTAGTAAATTTTACTTTTTATGAAAATGAAATAGTTCGGCAAGAAGTAGGTTTATTAATTAAATGTTGATGTGTACATTCAGTGTGACGGATTTTAATTTTTATTAATATTTTCTTTGTTGCCAAAACAAGAGTTTAATTTTTTTGAAAGCTAAAAAACAATTTTGCTAGCTTTTGCTATTATACCCAATCTGTAAACCCATTTGAGTAAAAAAATCACTAAAATCTGGGCTTTTCCTTTCTTATTTAAAGGACATATCGCATGTTTCCGAAGTATGGGACATTTTACATTTTTTGTCTTCCTTGTAAATATATTAGTTACTTCTGACAGTTTGTTAGCTGTATAAAAGCGGTAATTAGCCATATCAATTTAAATCATAGCCCCGATCGTATAAAAACTCGTTAATTAGATAGCGTGTCACGTGGTACAGCAACGTCACATGCGACCTTCTTCGAACAGCTGATTGTAAACAAATTGTAGGATTAGCATTATCTTCTTTAAATCTTTGGCATTTTTCACCATGTACGACGTTTTTCCATGTTGACTAAATAAAGAGAATCTTATTATTAAGTCGTACATGTTTGAGCCACCAGTACGGATAAAACACGATGTTATAGCCGAAGAAGTGACGATCAAGGCGGCAATAAATTGATCGACGTGTAAACATGGTAAACACAACTTAGTAAGGACTTTAACTCAAAAAATTCGGTTACAGGTGTTTATTTTATCAAAATCTACAATCAATTTGTTTTTTGGCGGTCTTTATGACTCAGAATGTTCATTGTTGTAAAACTGTGGTGCACACGAAGTTTGTTTCTTCGGCTGTAACTGGCCACAACTTTCCAAGGTTCTTTACTTCATATAACACTGTATAAAAAAATGTAGCAGAAAAAAAAACGTTTTCCTTAATTATGGTGTTTTTCTGTAAGATCCCATCTCCGTTTTCTATCTATTTACGTATAAATGTATATCAACAAACTTTGTCTATTTCTGGCGTATTGACAACTCCTTGACTTCTCCCACAAAAAAATCAAACTTACAGAAATCTAACATACCGTACTTATAATTTCTGAAGAGGTGAGCTTTGAATGAATAAATCATGTATACAAAACCGAAGCATATATGTACAGAATATGAAACAGCTAATGAAGCGAGGCGGTAGCCAAAATGGCGTCCTCTCTTCAAGTTGTTATTTTCCTCCGATGAACTTGCGTTTTGTAAACAGGCCCCTGTGCATAAACTTCTATTTTTCTCTTTGAAAAATAGATACGATTTGTTTATGAAACTAAAATATACCATATAATTAATAATAATATATGTATTAAATTTTATTTATAAATCCTCTCGTCGACAGATAGGCCCATATTTGTCGCAAGATTTCTGCATACTTTCGTAAGGGAAACTAAAATAACAACAGTCCAAATCCCTATTCTTGACGGCTAGAACACCTGCAGGAGGCACAAAACACCATCATGTCCCGTTATTGACAATTTGATAGGTGATAATTAGTTTAATTGTCGTTTAAATCTAATCAAATTATATACAAAGATGGCTTACAGCACCTTCTCGCTCGAGGTCGCATATGACGTCACAATAATGGCGGGTAGATCGAGAGAGAAAATATGCATATCGCGACATTTGAATTTTATCCCTTTCAAACTAACGAATTAGCCAGATTCTTTTATGTAAACGATAATAAACATCATTTTTAATGAGTATAGAACGATTTTATCTTTGAAAAATTCTGAAAATTGAAAAACATGCGATACATGTACAGTACCGATCAGACCCAACCTTACACCAGAGTAAACCCCAACTAAACCCTGGGTTTACTTTTTGGGTTTACTTGGGGTTTACTCTGGGTTTACTTTTTGAAAATCTGGGTCCACTCGGGGTTTACTTTGGGTTTACTTTGGGTTTACTTGGAAATTTCTTTTGAGGTCAACTGTACGCACTGAAGTGTGAAGCAGACCCGTATTTTATCTTACTATCCTACTGACTGTAATTCCTGCCCCTTGTATATTCCGAATACACAGTTAGCATCTGCTTTTAGGGGTATACTTCTGACTGGGTTTACTCTCTGTGTCCACTCTGGGTTTACTTTGGGTTTACTCTGGGTTTACTCTGGGTCCACTCTAGTAAACCCAAAGTAAACCCAGAGTAAACCCAGAAAGTAAACCCAGGGTTTAGTTGGGGTTTACTTTCTGTTAGGTTGGGTCTGATCGGTACTGTATGTCCTTTAATGGTCAATATACATGTATATGTTTTCCTGTCAGTTTATTATCAAATAAAAATATCTTTAAGGTAGTCCATCCATAACTATCATATTTCATATCTATTAGATTGCATAATTGATTACTAAAAATTTTTTTTAAAAATTTTGAATATCAACAAATTTATTCCATCTTGAAGATACCATTGAAGTCTATGGAAAAAACGCAATTTTAAATATATTTTTTTATAGTACAATTAATTTTCTCACAATTCTCTTTGTAAAAAGTTTCAAAAGCTTTCCTTTTCTTTGACAGTGCTAAAAAATCATTATTTACCGTATATATTTTTTTTAAATAATTGATTTTTTTAAAAATTTTGCAAGGGGTAGACAGCTCTTTAAAAAGTTCCAAGCGCTAAAAGTTCATTTAATCGACTGCATACCTATTCCCGAGTTTGGCTAATGTCGGCCTCTTTATAATTTTAAAATAGATATTCAATATATTCATATTAATCAAAATTGTTAAAATCACCTCAATTATGAATGGACTACCTCAAGAGCTGTAAAAATGAAATAAAAAAGACATTGTGCGAAATTATCATTTGATATACCATGATATACATATTATCTTAAGATAGACTAGACTTTGACCCGTGCGAGCACGGGTTGATATTGCATATGATATCGGACATTTACGAAATAGATACATCGACACACCGTATTGTTGACATTTACATAACCAAGCTTTAAGCCTACAATAATGCTATTAACTTCACTACACTCTGCTTAGTAAGAATAATTTAACTGTGTCTCGGGACATGCCTTCACCACAGTTAAAATGCCTCCCATATACCCGTAATGTAGCAGTAAATTGCAGAATCGCTCCGAAACGATTTTGGAAAAAGATAATGAAGCTGCATTGAAAATTCATAACAAACAATTTTGAGGCTGTAAATACCTTTCATCTAAAAATTTAATTCATATTAATGAAAAATTCAACACTTTTTCACCAACGTGTTTTACTCGCTTCAAATTAACACACCATGTTGCATTCGGAACTCTCGGGATTTTTTCCATTTTTATTAAATGCACTGTGATAGAGTTATCTCCCGTATTTTCTTTGACGAACAGAGTATATAGCAAATATCCAATGAAAATTTACACGTATTTGTATTATCGTTTCTGAGTTTATCCTTGCAAATGTGATATTGTGGAAATATAAACTAAAGAGCCTCCTGTGCTTTAGCTTGAATGTAATGCGCATGCGCAAGATTGTAAAATCCAAAACTCCTGATGATTTCCGGAATTTTTTGAGGAATTTTCGTTGATTATTATATCGTGAAGCTTGATTAAGAAAAAATAAAAACAAATTGGTAATAATCTTCAAGTACCAGTGATGTTTAAAATATATAAAACAAAAGACAGTACTCTTCCGATTCATCGGTATAAAAGGCTTAAAATTCGAGTCTATTATTCTAATATAGTAGTATAGATGTTAGTGTGCAGACACATATTAAGTTTTCTTATCCTTTGAGTTGAACAAATTAATATGGATCCGCCTTTGTCCAGACGTCCTCTTTTTGCTAAGCTTAGGTTTTATTCCGTAATTACCCTTCTTTGATTTCTTTATAAACACTCTATTTTCTCATGCCCAAAATAGGCACTGACTTCCCCGCTCTTAATTTAGTCTAGAAGTGCTAACTAACTTTTTGCCATCGAAACTAAGATATATACATCATACTTGTCCAGAGATTCAAGGTGGGAGGTATTATAAAACAATCTTTACGTGACTTTTCACCCATTTAGTCAAAACTTTCATTTAGCAGCCGGTGTACATGTTTACATGTATTGTTTTCAGTTCATAGCTGGTGTTAACAATCAAATAGCAACAGTAACTTTTAAAATTCATGTGTATTCAATCTATTTCTTTGAAAATATACTTTCATTAGATGATAACGCGGAAATAACACTTTACACATTAATATGATATAATGCTTAAAGCTGAATGGTCCGATTTTTTCGCTATTACAGTATCGAATAATTCTCCTTACAAACCAAATATCTTAACAAGTTAAAGACTTGTGCCTAATTACACCAGCATAATCGGTCTCCTTTCAAAGTTAGAAATATTCAAAGTAAATAAAATATTTTCTTTTTGGGCAAACCCCCCCCCCACCCTAAAAAAACCCCCAAAAACCAAAAACAAAACAATCTGCATCATGGAAACATATAGAAAAGGTAACCGTTTGGTTTCGTCCCCCGAATGATTAGGTTTATTTAACTTGTATGGTATGCATCGATTGTAAACAAAGCAAACTTCAGAATTATTAGTGAACAAAATGTACACGTTTATTTTTGATTTGCCAATACACTATGACCTTTACTTATAGCGATGCCAAAGTCGATATACAATATAGTTGCCTCGACGTCAGAGCAAATTATGATATGCGGCGAAATAACGCGGTACCCTCTTGTGTCGTTTGTTTTTAAAACAAATTTTGTGCATCATTATCTTCATTGAAATGTGGCTTAATTGAGCGGGAAAACTACTGCAATATCTTTTATTGTACACGTACCTAGCAAAGCCGTCGTTTTAAAGCGTTCATAAAATTTGATATAAAATCGGACCAAGCAGCTTTAATATGTTGAATTACATTTATTTTTCATTTTAGTATATACTTTGTCCGATTTTTTTCTTAACCTTTTTTTAAAAATTGAAATAAAAAATCAGTTGCATTGTTGGATATTTAGAGGAGCAGGCAGGGATAAAAAAATCTAAACTGAAATGGATAATATATTCATGTACATGTACGTGTTGCTGCAGCTGACTGTCAGTGCAAAAATAATCTTGTTTAAAATTTGATTTATTTCAAACCAGTGAGTGGGTATATAGTGCCGCTCTCTCTCTCTCTCTCTCTCTCTCTCTCTCTCTCTCTAAATCAGGTTCTTTAGGTAAATTTTCAATATATTTTTTTTACTGTCCCAAAAAAGAATTTCAGATAAAAGACCCCATTAAACTTCCCCATTTTATGCATACACCATTTATCCATATAGACGTAGAACACAATAATCTCTGGTGCAGGCATTTCGTAGTTTATTTGCAAAATGTCTTAATTTATAATTATATGTTCATTTTGTCTTCCTTCATGAGTCAGAGTAGATTTCCACGGGTCAGAATCAACGCAATCTGTTTTTTAAATGAAAATACTAGCATAAAAATTTGTTCGATATGCCTTTTTTTCCTATATTTGCTTACTTATTAGGCCATTAAGCAAATTACATTTATTATCAATTACAATAAATCCTTAGATGTTCCGTGCGTTCGGATTGTTTTGAAATTTCCTTAATTTTGGGACACTTTTCGTTTAATTTGTGGCGTGACCTACGAAATCTATATCGACTAGCAGCTGTTCAATTTTCGAATAGAAACACCGAACGCCATTTTTTAACTGATAGCAGCCGTTTAGGTACTACACCGTGCGTCTGAAAATTGCCCGCCCCGATGTATTTTATCTTTTTTTGTAAAAAATATTGTGTGGAAAAACAAAATAATTTAGGAAAAAAAATCGGGCTCGGTATACCAAAATTTCGAAACATTTAATTGATGCTTAAGATGTGGACTTTCGTTGGATTCCAGTCATGTTTGTAATCATATGGAAATATGCAAATATCTTCATGCATTAACAGATAAGTTGAAATAAAATGGAATTTAAAGAATAGATATAGGTTATTGTTCTCGTATTAGCATTCACAATTTAAAAAAAAAATAGAACAGTTGTTATTGATAGAACATGGATGGATAAATAGATAGGATCCATCATTTTCTACAATTTTTCCTAGCGGGGAGGGGGTGTATCATTTGTGAGCTTGCTCACAGTACCTTAAGTTACCCTGAGAATTTCTTAATTTTGTTAAAACATTTACAACTTTTGAACCATATATTGTAAAAACATCGGACCACTTGAAAATGGAAAGTTGACCTTGGCCAATCAGAATGACATAATGACATAAAGTTCAAGGTGAATTAAAAAATCACACTAAATCTTAGATAACATTTTTAATCAAGTAATGCAGAGAAAGCACTTCATAAATTCCATCGAAATAAATTTTTTAAAACATACATGTAACAAGAGGCCCATGGGCCACATCGCTCACCTGAGCAACACTAGACATAATAAAATCAGCTAAATATAAACCTACATCAAACTTTGAACCTTATATGTGGCACAAGAATTATCCAGGTCCACAGTCTAAACAACTGAGAACCAACAAATGTCAATATGATTGCATATTAGTAATACTATATACTAAAAACATGTATTTTTGAGAATGATCAAATTTATTTCCAATGTAAAAATTTGACCCCCCCTTTATAGTTTCATCCTTTTTTATTTGATTTTTAAAGATTTTTCTCTCTATATATAACACTACCTGAGAACGCTTTCACTCAAGTAACAGCTTTTCTGCTCAATTGATTTTCAAAACTAAGATTTTACTCTTTACATTCCTATGTAAAAACTTGACCCCCCAATTGTGGCCCAATTGTACACCCGGGGATCATGATTTGAACAAACTTGAATCTACACTACCTGAGGATGCTTACATACAAGTTACAGCTTTTCTGGCCAATTGATTCTAGAGAAGAAGTTTTTTAAAGATATTTCTCTATATATTCCTATGCAAAAATTTGACCCCCAATTGTGGCCCCACCGTACCCCGGGGATCATGATTTGAACAAACTTGAATCTACACTACCTGAGGATGCTTCCATGCAAGTTACAGCTTTTCTGGCCAGATGGTTCTTGAGAAGAAAATTTTTTAAAGATATTTTTCTATATATTCCTATGTAAAAATTCGACCCCCCATTGTGGTCCCATTGAACCCCCGGGGATCATGACTTGAACCAACTTGAATCTACACTACCCGAGGATGCTTCCACGCAAGTTACAGCTTTTCTGGCCAATTGGTTCTAGAGAAGAAGATTTTTAAAGATATTTCTCTATATATTTCTATGCAAAAAAATCGACCCCCAATTGTGGCCCCACCGTACCCCTAGGGATCATGATTTGAACAAACTTGAATCTACACTACCTGAGGATGCT
>WFKH01010931.1:41046094-41056337 GCA_016163765.1 Magallana hongkongensis
TAAAACCCCTTATTATGTAACATATCAGAAAAAGTTTAACATATATAAATAAATAACTGGAAGATAAACATTTTTGCTTCTAAAATGTGTTACAAAATATTTATTATGAAAGAGATATAGATAAAAGACTATAGACCCCTCTTAGCCCTGAATTTGAGGGGCCAACCCATTTTTCTTGATATCAAATGAAAGGTCTTTTTATTCTAAACACATTTTGTTCATTAAGTGTTTCAAATTCGTTACCGTTCTTGAGATATTTGGGAAAGATTGTTTTAGGGGCCGACCCTTTCGCAGGTATGATAAGGCAACTCTCAGCGATCGATTGAGTAAAAATTCCTCTGATCGATATGACGTCACAATAAGTAGCATGATGTCATATTTTACTCAGAAACATGTAAATTTTAACTTTATCTCTGGTTTAAATTATAAAAACTAAAAAAATGTCACTAGAAACTCTTCTTACTGAATATATCTTCGATTTCTCTGTATTACGTATAATTATCATTGATGACGCCACAAGCATGTTTATTGGAGAAGATCAATGTCGGGAGACAAATCATCGGAATGAAGTATAAACAATGCCGAAATAAGACTTATTTAATACAGATACCCAAGATTTAGATGAGTGTCAGTTAGGATATAATCAGGATAATACAGGCATGGATAGTTTGTTTTATTAGCGAGTGTTATAAGGTAAGAAGATAGACATTTATATGGCTTGACCGGCCTTTCATCTGTCAGTGTGTACAAAAAAAGGCAAAAGTGTAACACTACCCCGAATATTATAAAAGATGAATTTGGCAAATATCAAAAGCATATGACCTAAAATACTTGCAAAGTGCTGCTAGAATCCTGTGCTTTGTTGTTGTAAATGAAAAATACGTAATATTTTCAATGAAACTGAAGAAGTTTAAGGGGTTTCCGATAAATAATGAAAATATTTATTTTATGCGATTAACAATAGGATTCTAGCAGTAATACTAATAAAGATGAACTAATTGCCGATCGAATTATTGTATCATACATACAAATAAACTTCAGGGTAGTGTTACACTTTTTGATTTTTTGTTAAGGTAAAAAAGTGATCTATTTTAAATAAGAACGATGTCTATTTGTTTCGTATAGTATGTTTACTCAACAATGAACACAGTCATCTGAAAGAGAATAAGCAATTCATATATAAGTAACAAGACCTTGATTGTTGAACAATACATCGATCAAACAAAATATAAACGAGTGCACACCTACCTAGGATAGCATGTGTTTGTGACAAAGTAAAAGTTAGAATTAAACGTATAAATTCCGGATTAGTCTGAATACCCTCTATCTCCCCCCCCCCCCCCCCCCCCAAGTCTTTTTGGATATGGAATAAAAATAAAAGGCTGATGAATTAAGACTAAACTTGAAAGTTAAGTATTCATTTCATAGTCTGTGTGCCATTTTGGGGCGCGAGTAGAGCGTCCAGAGCGGCGTGGTGTCATCTCAGCTGTTGGAGGTGCGTGGTGAGGTGTGAGATGACTTTCAGTTCGCGGCTCCACTTATTACCATCAACTGATGAGGTTTGACGTTCCGAGGACATCTGCCCCTGGATGTCAGATCTGTCCTTTGCGGGCGATCTAGGAGGTGGAGGGTCTGGTCCTTTGTCAACAGGAGCAATAGGTGAATCAGCTGTTCGGGAACGAGGACTTGAGATGTTCTGAGTGGGTGCTGGTGGTATGTCAATGGGGTCTGGCCATGGTTTCGCAATCGGTTCCTTGTCATGGTGTTGAGGGAGTACGTTATCATATGCCTGAGGAGATATACATGCGGTTTTGTGGCGTAAGTCAGTGTCAATGGTCCTTGTGGGTTCTAGTAATTTCATAGGGACAAATTTTTTGAGGAACTTTCTATTCCGTATGGTTACCCTGCCTGAGCCATCCATCTTAACAACATATTGGTCAAACTGGCGGACCTCTAGATCTATGATGATTCCCGTTTAGTCCCACTTGAGGGGATGTGGACCAGTTTGGTTTTGAATGCGAACGTGATCACCAATGATCAGTGGTGGGAGGCGCTTGGTGTGTTCCATCCAGCGTTCTGCTAAGCGCATGTGACGGATGCGAAGATCTTCTTCTCTTGCAAACATGGTCTCTTGCCAAGTGTGGTGAGGTTTGTATTTTCCTGGTGGGATTGGTATAAAGTCTCGGATGGGGTGGTTGAAAACACACATGGCTGGAGACAACTTAGTGTCTCTGTCAGGGGTATTTCTGTATTGGAGCATCGCACGTTGGAACAGATCAGTGTTTAGATCACCATTATGGGCAGTGTTGTCTGAGATACGGCGCTTCACTGTTTTCACACCTATTTCTGCACGGCAGTTGCTATGTGGGAATGCAACTGATGATAATCGGTGATGTACGCCGCAATCTTTCAGAAACTGTCTTGTGGTAGTAGCTGTAAATTCTGATCCACCATCTGTGGCGAGTTCATCTGGGGTGCCAAAAGTGACGAATGTGCGCCTGAGGCAGTTGATTAAACCAGTTGCTCCGTCTGATGACTTCTCTACTTGGCCAGTTGGAATATCTGTCAACAATGACGAGGTAATTTGTTCCTTTGTGGTGGAAAAAATCGGCACACAGGCACTGGAATGGATAGTCTGGGGAAATGAGGGGGGTGGGTGGAGCACTGGGGTTGGAGGGTGCTATCCGATTACACTAAATGCACTGTGAACGAACAGAAGTTATATCGGGTGTGATTCCTGGCAAGAATACGGAGGCTTCAGCTCTACATATCATTGCAGTTACCCGTTGATGGGCAGAGTGTAGGACTGAAAGGATCTTCTGCCTGAGGGAGGGGGTATAACAATGCGGTCCTTGTATAGAATAACTCCATCTAAAGAGTGGAGGTTTTCTCGGAACTGGTAGTATTCCCGTAGGGTAGGGGGGAATTCGTGCCTGGAATCGGGCAAGCCTGATTCAATAAGCTGAAGTAGCTGATGCATGTTGACGTCGCTTGTAGTGGCTATGCGGACTCTGTCCCTCGTGATTGATTGGATGGATAGAGAGTTGAGAGTTGTGCTTGCTGCGGCGACTAAGTTGTCTTCCATATTGTCGGGGTCATCGTTAGAACGTATACCAGCAAGGAAATGAGATGGTGGAAGGGTATGGCTGATAGAGGCTATGTCATCAGATAGGTGCAGTTGTTCTGGTTTTCCTGCTGGGTGGCGTGAAAGGCAATCAGCTGCACGGTGCCGCACGCCTGGGATATGAGTGACGCGAAATCGATATCGTAGTGTTTTCTCCTTAAGGTTTCGAAGTCGGGAATTCGGAATGTCCTCTAGGGATCTGTCTCCAAGTATTTTTAAAAGTGGTTTGTGATCAACAGCAATGATCAGATTGTCACATCCAAGTACAAAGTATCAGGTCTTGTCCAAAGCATCTGCAACAGCCAGTGCTTCACCTTCTATGGGTGCATATCTTGATTCCGCTGGGTGGGTGAATCGACTTCCGACAAGTGTGATTTTCCAGCCTGATGTGCAGCAAAGGGGATCTTGCCCAGGGCATGTGCAATGCTTTTGAAACAGCCAAAATCCAATGCCAGTTTTTACCAATCTGTGGCTAAGCAAGTAGGTTTGCTGCGATCAAATATTCTCACTCCATGCTCGATCTCTTTGATGATGGCCTTTTTTGAAATTTGGAAAAAGTTTTCAAGTTCTGTGGTCCATTCAAATGGTGCATTATGTTTGAGAAGCTGTCGAAAAGGATTCATCTTTTCTGCCATGCTAAATGCATATGAAACTTGATTAACTAGTCCAAACCAAGAGCGTACGTCAGTGATGTTTTGAGGGGTTGGGAAGTCCATGATGGCATTGAAGTACTTCGCACGGGGACGGACACTATTTGGAGAAATTTCAAAGCCTGCAAAGTCAACAGTGTCTTGTGTGAACAAAATTTTTCTGGGTTGAGGGTAATGCCATTTCGTCCGCAAATATCCAACCACTGTGCAACCTGAAAAAAGCGGCCCTCGAGGGAATTGGCCCAAAGCAGAACATCATCAATGCATTTAGTCTTGTTTTGGATGTGAGCAACGATCTCATCGTATCATCTGGTGTAGCCGTCACCTGACGCAATGTATCCCTGTGGGGCGGTCTTATATCGATACCTGCCCCAAGGTGTTATGAATGTTGTGAGATGTCGGTCATCTGGATGGATGGGAACACTGTGGTATCCATTCCAGTCGTCTAAGACCGATTTCTTCGTGGCGTGGGGGACGAGTCTTGCTTGGTGAAATGGTGAGGGGGTATGATGGGTTTCACGTGTGGCGTGTACATTAAGTGGCTGAAAATCTACTGTGCGGCGAGGTTTGCCATTTTTCTTGGCGCATATCACCATTCTGTGGCACCTATTACAGGTTCACCGATAGGCACAGGTTCTATAACGCTAAGCCGCACGTCTTGATCAAGTCCTGCCTTGACCTCCTCCTGCCAATGTATTGGGACGGGGACAGGTGAATGGTAGGCGACAGGTTTGGCATCAGGTTGCATCATCAGACGCATCGGAGGTCCTCTCATTAGTGGTAGGGCTTGGTGTTCACATGTGTTGAAAGTGCTGGACCTGTAGTGGTTCAGTAGGAAATCACGGAGTTTAAGTCGATTGTTGTCTGTTGCTGCAAATGGGAGTGTTGTCGGGAGCGGTGGTGGCAGCTGGCGCGTTGGGCATTGGTAGTTTTGTGTTTCCAGGAGTGAATCTGCTGCAATCATATTTTCACTACATGTACCAACTGAGGGGAAAGAATCCGGAATGATTTCAAGTGCAACACAAGCTTCTCTGCTAAGGAATAGTTTATCAGAGTTGTCTGTCACGTTTGTCATTTGCCTGGTCTCGACTGGCTCGCCATGGTTGTCTAGTCCAGATATGCGAAGGATAGTTGCTCCTAGGATTGTAATACCCCCATTGTTTGCGGCATGCATCTTCATCGTCACTGGAATGAGGTCGGATTTTGTAAGTCCAAGTTTATGGATAACCTGAATTCCAGCGAGGCAGCTCTGACATCCTGTGTCGGCCATAGCTAGGAGTTTAATGGTTGTTGGTGTTACATTCAATGAGAAGCCCAATGCTTTGTGGTCCTCAGGTAAGAGTTTGATAATGAGATTAATGAATGGTTGAGGTTTAGAACGCTTCTTGATCCATGTATCTGATAGATGGTCATAAAGATGATGATCCAATGCAATTGTTTTGTTTGCACAGTATTTGGAGGTGATATCAGATAGGACACAAAGGGATTCGAATATGCCACCCTATAGTTATGGGTATCTGTAGAAGCTGTAGGGAGTTTCTCCTTGTCTTTGCTTCGACAAACGGTCTCTAAGTGATGGTCCTTGTTGCAATGTCGGTCCTTGTTGCAATGTCCACACTTGTGACCAAAGGCAGGACATTCTGTTTGTGGGTACGAGCTGGTGCATGTCTGCCGTGGCCTTCTTTCCGCATTAGGAGCATGTCTCATTTTTGTCCTTCGGCTGCTTTGTCTTTTTGTAAGAGCTAGTAGCTACTATAGAGTGTGTGTCTAGAAGTCGAGACGCAGATCGTTTTCCTGCTTCCTTAGCTTCAACAAATTGGGTGACTTCCTCTAAGGTCATGTTTTGGTTTTTGTCCCCGAGAAGGTAAAGCTGGATGTCAGGGTCAGCTATGCCCTTTGCAAGTACATCGCGAACTATTGTGTCAGTGTAATTGACCTCATGATTGCAGTTGGGCATGTGATAACAAATTTACAGAATCCTGCTTGCCCGCGAAGTTAAGCGCTGAAATTACGCACTGGTTCATCCCTGTCTTGGCGCATATTATGGAGTGTAACCCTAGCAACCATAGTGTTTTCATCGCGTACAGCAAGTTTTTGATGGCTGCAAGTACTGTTTCCTCAGTTTCATCTGTAAGACTACCTCCGGTAGATCGTGTGAGGTCTTTCCTGAGGAGTTCATCACAGCATTCCAAGAGTTGAACGACTTTGTCGCGGCCGTTAATCTTAGTGGCGCTGACATATTCGGACCATCTGGATAAGAAGTACGACCATTCCTCACTAGTACCGGCTGCTGATATAGAAAGACGCTTGACTTTCTCCGTTTTAGCTGCAGGTCCGTTGTTAGATGAGTGTACAGTGCTGTGCACTGCTAGTAAAGAAGCCACAATGGCTGCGTCTAGATCTGCGGTTTCATATTCACAGTCGGGGATGGGACACTTGATTTTCGGAATCTTTATGCTTCTTGTCGACGAATTTGTGAGTTAGTTATATTTCTTTAGCTCAATGCGTAATAGATAATACCTGAATATAGTGATGGTTTGAAATCAACCAATCAATGTTTTCAATTCACAACCTTTTAACACATTGACTTTATTGGTAACGTAAAGTTAATCAAAAACACAAGTTATACCTTTGCATCAACTACTTTTTGAATTTCAATAGCTGTACAAGATCAAGCGCATTTGTATAAAATTCTGTCTTGATAGATAAAGTCTATCGACATGGTGTTGTTCAAACACAGCTGTTCGTGCAAAATATGAAATTATTTTTTATTGTTCTAGATTAAAAAACACTACCGGAAGAATTGTTCAAAATTATTTCAATTATATTCATTCTTTGACCTGTTTTTAATATGTATGGCTATAGAACACCTTGATCGCATTTTTTGGCGTTGCTTAAAAAGTAAAAAATATAAATTTCTATTGATACTACAATTTTTATTTAACTAGTCTAATGTTTTTCTCTAGAATGAAAAGCTTATCATTTAAAATTTCCAATTGTAGTTAAAGTCCAATGAGAATAATGAAATTTTATTTACATTGATATTGTTTTAAAAATTATAGATTGTTCTCTATGCTATTTTATATGTACAACTTCATTAATATAAATTTTAGAGGACTCCTGCATTGATACAAAAAACACAAGAATTAAATTGTCTTTAACATTTTTAAATCGTCCGTTCATGTTTGTTATTTTTCTTAATTCTTTTGTCTGTATTTTGTAAGGGCTTTCCTAAAATTTGGATCGTTGTACTTCTTAACTATAATGTTATCTCGGGTACATGTATATATTTTGAAAGGTGAATGCTTTAAAATTCATTATCAAAAATTTACTTTTTAAAGCTATAATTTGATGTCTAATTAAGTAAATTAAGTTATGTGACATGAATTTTTAGATTATTAGATAACCTGCAATAGGAATTTGGAATTTCAATAATAATTACATTAAATCAATTTATATAACATCACTGAAATCTTTTTCTTTATTTATTCATTATTTTAAAAACAATTCCAGATTTGGATTTGACAAAATAAGTACATGTATTTTATCTTTGCAATTGATTTGAGTCCCCACTAGTAATTTTCGGCAAAAATAAATGAAAAAAAGCATATGCATGTATAAGAAAAGGAAACTATTATATGTACTTTAAATGTAAACAGAAAATAACCATTCTTCAACAAAATTACATTGATGAAGAAATTTTTTTAAAGGTTCTCATTGATAAATCAGACTCTGAGTCAATTAAAGTATGCTGATGACCTAGTTATTTGAAGGCTAATTATAACTCTACAACTATAGGACTACAATGTACAATGGTCATCTTTTTCAAATTTCATAGGAAGAAACGTGTATCTTCTAAGTGGAAATCAAAAGTTATGCATTGATGAATACTTCTAATGAATAAAGATTAATACAGTTATACGACAAGGTGATTTTAAAATTAAGTTTACTAGGATTAGGTTTCATTTCACAAGTACGTCAACTTCGGATTATTTCTATCAAACTAGACATTGAAATTGCGACAATGTTGCTGTCATACATGTATACTGTGATTAAACGCTAAGAGAGATAGAAACAGCGTCGTGATAACTGTAAAATGTAGAAAGTTTTTTAGTGTACGCATTTACCGAATTAGAAATGTAAACATGATCTAGAACAGTGCCACCTTCTGTTGTGAAATACTGAACAATCTGAGAGAACCCGTGGTTTGTCATGGAAGTTTGTATTGATCCTTTTGACCTCGCATCTTCATTGAAATCTCCTACGAAAATACATGTGTTGCATTGTAAGGTAATTTCGTCTACCAATGATTTAAGGGCTTGCAGAAACACAGAAATGTTCAATGTTGGTGGCCGATAAACAGTTACAATGATGAAGTTTTCTTCCAAAAACTTGACAGCAATGCTCTCAATATTTTGAACTGAACAATGAACAATTTCGTTTTCATCTTCATTTTCCTTGAAATACACAGCGACACCCCCTCCCTTTGATTCATGTAGCAATGTGGTGTGTTCGCCATCATTGTTATACGCCTCTCTTCTTGTTAGATGGTGAAGCTGAAAGCCATCAATTGTTATATGACATGTATTAGATCAGGCCACAACCAAGTCTCATTTAAGCATATGACGTCGGCGTCAAGAAAACGTCTGTCGTTTTTCATGTGACTGAAGTTTCTATTCAAGCTTTGGATGTTGTGAAGGATTACTTTTCTTCCGTGAACAGAAGTGCTTTTTTGATGCTCAAAAACTAGTTTCTGCATATCACCCATGGCTAACTTTACATCCGAATCTGCATATAATTTTTTTCTTAATTTTTCTCTGTTATCTGTTTCGATGTATAATTCAGTTTTTGATGTAACTCTTGTTAAAGCCACATAAGCTTGACCTGCGGCAAATGTCTTATCCAGATTGACAACGACTTTATCTACAGTCATCCCTTGCACCTTATGAGCTGTGCAGGCCCAAGATAGTTTCAATGGAAACTGGTGTCTATCACATGTCATTGATTTTCTTATAACAATCTCTTCCTGAACTCTTTCAATCAATACCAGGTTTCCATTTTTTGTTTGTTTTCCAGATGTTTTCCCCACATTTTTGCTGTCAAAGACGACGGCTACAGCTGTAACATTTGTTTTTTGTACATCTCCATATACGAAATGGGAAATGTAGCCCATGACTCCATTAACAAGACCATCTTTGACATCACAATTTCTGGTGAGCATGACACGAGCATTTACTGCAAAGAGCAACGAGCTTGATAGACTGTCATTTTTGCTTTGAACAGTTTTATCTGTTAGACAGAGTTTTCCGGTGGTCTTATCCTTTTTATAATCTTTTGCAATTATATTTCTTTTAAATCTTCGCGTTTTTGCCTTAGCATCCTCAAATTGTATGCATAAACTTCATCGTTTGTTGAGTACACATGAAGAACATCTTCCGGACCATCTCTGATACATTTATTAACTATATCGAGGTTTTCATTTGCTAGTGGTGCTTCCTAAGCAGATTTAACGCTTTTGCAAAAGGCACGTCGTCGCGTTGGCGCATAATTTCAGTCAATTCGACTTGAAGAAAATCTGCCAGTAGTCTGTTGGATAAAGGGCTTTGTCTTTATAAAGTCTTTCGTCTTTTCTTTGTTTTACCGGAGGTAGTTGGAAAAAGTCGCCTACTGCAATGATACTGACACCACCAAACGGCTCTTTGCATTTCTTAATTTGGACTAATCGTTCATGGATATAGTACAGAAGTCGTTTATAAACCATCGAAACTTCATCAATGACCAGAATTTGTAAGTCTGCAAGTTTTACTCAATTTGAAAAGTTTACGGACAGACAGACGAACGGACGGACAGACGACAGACAAAATGTGATCAGAAAAGCTCACTTGAGCTTTCAGCTCAGGTGAGCTAAAAATGCTCGATCATACCCAAATCCAAACTTGACCTAGATATTCATATGATAAATCTGTATGTAAACCAAATTTCATTTCCGTATGTGCAACCTCTGCGAAGAAAATGAACGGAAACTGTTAGTGGACGGACCAACAGACTGAAAAACAGGAGCAAAGCAATATGCCCTCCCTTCTTGAAGGGTGTCACAATAAGCATTAAGTATACTAATTGCTAATGACTTGAAATGCTTGAAACCTCCCATATAATCCAATTACTTAGTTTTTTATCTTATTTTTGTGGTGATAATCATGATAATCAAAAATAAAATATTTTTTTAAGTCACCATGTCAATTCAAATAAAAAAAGACAAAAATCAAAAGTGTCAAATTCAGAAATTCACTGCAAATACACCTATATACTTTTACAAATACCTATATCCAATATGTTCATATTTTAAAAACTAAAACACACAGTGAAAATAACCTTTCCCCTTCAGTTAATGAAAATAGCCATGCAAAGCTCTTCCATATATATATAAGATTGTTAAGTTGAGTTTTAGGGGGAGAGAGAGAGAGAGAGA
>WFKH01010931.1:41073544-41092446 GCA_016163765.1 Magallana hongkongensis
ATTTTCATTAAAATTGTGTGAAGGGCTCGGGAGTTAGAATTTTTTTCTACAGTTCATGTAAGCACGCCAGTTTAAAGCGAAATCAATTATCAGTGTAAATGTTTTCGGTAAAAGATCGATGACAGTAATTTTCACACTTCTAACATTCAGAAGTAGTTCACACACTATCATAGATACAGACTAAACGCAAAACAAGAAATATACATTGCACCAGAAATATTTCACGGCTACTTACATCCCGAGTACTGTGTAAATTTGAATTCCCCGTACAGGCAATACGCGCCGGTTGATCTCAGGATTTGTTTTTTAGAATTATTCAATCTGCTGCATATTTGGCAGACATTAAGAATGGGGTCCGAGGTACATTTGCGCGAATTTTCATTAAAATTGTGTGAAGGGCTCGGGAGTTAGAATTTTTTTCTACAGTACATGTCAAACACGCCAATTGAAACTCAAATGCCAAAAAATTAATAATTCTGTTAAAAATAAACGAATTGGTCTGGTGTTTTGCACAGTGTCTAAAAAGGGTACTAGGGTGTAATTCAAGATATAAGATCAAAGATCAAAGAAACGCTGGTAAGATAACTTTACGATTTGGGGAATCGAGGGGGGAATGGGGTGTGACTTTTATAATAAACATTTAATATTAAATTTAAATATTACATTATAAATTATTACCTTATTAAATGCATGTATTTGAACACTGTTTAAGCGTTGTAACTTTTTAAAAAACTATTTCAGTATTAATAGGTATCTATGAAACTCAATGTCCATTACTCTAACGAATGATCGATGAGCTACGTGGACTCTGCATCGACTGTTACGTATGGCCGTTACGCTTTTACAGCCTGAATCGTAACATTTTTTTTTCAAAACTTCACGTGAATATTCCTATAAAAAGTCAGTGGACTCTTCAATTTCACATAGCGAAGGTTTTCATTTAACTAACCGCTGACCGCTGGGTAGTGCGGCCGCGACCATAGCGACCAACTTTTCTCGGCCGCAAGCGAGATATCACTTACGTAATGGCACACAACCCGGGTTAATGCTTGCAGAACTTCAGATAAGTGACTCATAGTCCACACGTAAAAGCTTTAAGAAAAGCATTTTATACTACTATGAAAATTTTTCTAATGAATTAAAGCATCCCGAATAAAATAATACACTTCTGCGGTGAATTTATGTCAGTTGTGCGTTTTTATTCAATCAATTCGGGAAAGATTTCATCAGACGCAGAATTGCAAGCGCAACTTAAATAGCATCTTAGGTCATTTTAACAAAATGGCGGACAGTTACAGGCCTTGTTGATTTTATAATATAGAGGGTAGACATGTTTACATGGATATCGTTTGTTATATACAACATTAGTTTGAAGGTGCCTACGTTTAACACATGTATTTCAGCGTTGAAAATTATTTGCCGTGATGATTTGTTTTTGTTTCACCGTTTTATTTCAACACGATTGAAATTTTTTTAAAAATGTTAAAATGACGAAATCAGTCACATGTTAATTTAGTCAGTAATAAATCGATGACGGAAATTTTCACAGTTTTAACATTCAGAAGTAATTCATTTGCTATCGGTGATACAGACTAAACGGAAAATGAGAAATATACATGCACCAGAAATATTTCACAGCTGCTTACATCCCGTGTACTGCGTAAATTTAATTCCCGGTACAGGTGATACGTGCCGTATGATCTCAGTACTTTCTTTCACCAAATCCGATCCGCTTCATATTTAGCAAACATTAAGAATGGTGTATGAGATTCATTTACAAAAAATTTCATTTAGATTGCGTGAAAGGCTCAGGAGGTAGATTTTTTTTCTAAAGTACAAGTCAAGCACGCCAATCGACTCAAATGCTAAAACATTTATAACTCTGTTAAAAATAATTGAATTGTGAACATACAAAGGATCAATGAACATTTGCGATAAATTAAAAGCACATGAAGCAAGTGTTATTAGACTTTCGCGGATCACATGCATGCCAAATCGCCCGGGATCTTCACGTCCATATGCGGGGGATGGATTATATACTTGTGTACATAGAGCTCCGTGGCCCTGTTCGGCTTAAACTTTTTGCAGTTTAATAACTTATTTTATTTAAACAATATATAACCATTTCAAAACAAAGAGCCCTCTTTTCAAATACAGTTATACTGAAATATCTTCCATTGTTAATTATGAAGCTAAAGGAGATTAATCATGAAAATATTTATTCAGTTTTGTGTTTTGAGTCTTGTGGATATTTTTTGTTACAGCTATTCAAATTTACTTATCCACCATTAATCTTTTGTCTGACGATGCTTAAGATAGAAAATATAAACATTTACTTTAAACAATTCTTTGTGAACCTGTAAATGAAAGACGCGAATTTTGTGTATTAGATAACCGCTGACCGCTAGGTAGACCAGCCGCGACCATGGCGACCGATTTTCTCGGCCGCGAGCTAGGGATCGATTACGTAATGGTACAAACAAGTTGATGCTTGCAGAACTTAACAAAAGTGACATATAATCCTCACGTTAAAGCTTTAAGAATAAAATGCATACTGTTATGAAACTTTTCCGAATGAATTAAAGCATCCTAAATACAATAATGCATGTACATTTTCTTTGGTGAATTAATGTCAGTTGTAGACAATGTCTTTTCGTTAACTTGCCAAATGAACACAGGTACATGTTAACAAGTGAAGCTTTTTACATACATATTACACAATACCTTAACAAAGTATCATTATAGTGACATTGGTAAGATCCTAATGAACAATTATTCCAGCGACAGCCATATCGAAATCCTAACCGTTTTTGAGTTATTTAGCAAATACTTTCAAGGTATCTAGGCCCTTATTCAAAGGGGCCAGCCCCTTTTCAATGGTGTCAAACGGAAGCCCATAATATTCTGCACAGCTTTTATTCTACATGTCTTAACAAAATATTTTTTGTTTAAAAGTTAAAAAGCAAAACATCTGTAAATTTTTTCACCTTTGGAATCCTATAATTTGACCCCCTACCTTTTTCTAAATAAAGAACGTAATCAAAAAAGAAAAATAAGTGAGCAAAACTTCAATTTCCCTGTTATTTAAATTCGTTGGATTCTCATTCCCTGCTATTATGAGCTCGGAGCCTTTGTCTTTTAACCAAGGACCCGTAAAAAAATTCTAATGGGAATAACTCGTTAACGGAAGTGAGAGTTTACAGTTTATGATATATTATAATTAGTTTTTGTAAAGTCTATTAGTCCTGAAAATTTGGGCGAAAACCGTTAAAGAATAAGCAAGATATGAAGCCTCAAAGTTTGCGGCTTGGAAAAAAATAGAAAAAAGAAAAATAAGAATAGATTCCGAACTTGGAATTTCCAGACAATGATTTTTCCTGGATATGCTACACTGACACGTCCTCTATCATTCCCGAAAGTTTCAGCTTTCTATCATTACTCGTTCTGAGTAGATGGGTGGACAAAGAAAATTAATCGAAAATTTGTCCTAAATTTAGACCCCAGCCAGCTTCCGTATATGGAATTTCCGGACATTAATTTTCCTTGTGAGGCTAGACCATTTAGTCTACTATCATTCCTTTAAATTTCAGCTTTCTATCTTTGCTCGTTTTTGAGAAGATGCGTGGACAAGGAGATTTCGTCAAAAACGTGTCCTATATTTTTATCCCAGCTAGCTTCCGTACTCGGAATTTCCGGACAATGATTTTCCTCGTGCGGGTAGACGTTAATGTTTTCTATAATTCCTAAATTTCAGCTTTCTATCTTTGCTCGTTTTTGAGAAGATGCGTGGACAAGAATTCAGAAAAAATTTCAAAATGGCGGATAAGTCCAAACCGGAAGTGACTTTTAGAAAATCCAAAATAGGGTACAAACTTCAGATTATAAGAGATCGATGCTGAAAATTTGACGAAAATCGCAGCACACATCTCCGAGAAATCTTCTGCACAAAAATTGTAAAGAAAAAAAAAAAAAAAAAGTGAAAAAGAAACAATAGAATAATAGAAGGGTCTTCCGCTGAAGACGGAAGACCCTAATAAAGAAAAAGAAACCGTAGAATAACAATAGGGTCTTCCGTTGGAAACGGAAGACCCTAATAAAAAGAAACCGTAGAATAACAAGAGGGTCTTCCGTCGGAAACGGAAGACCCTAATAAGAACCGTACAAAAACAATAAGTCTCCAACCTTCGTTTGGGAGACTTAAAAATGGAACAATTAATGCGATTTCGGTATTAATGGAAAGAACTTTCCAGAACGGGTGTCCAGAAACGGGTTGACTAATTGACATCATGGCGGAAAGTGTAGGGCGAGTTAACCATCGGGCAGATATTGAATCGGACAACTTTGGTTTAAAATATGCATGCAAATGGATAATAATGCATAACCAAGCGTGTTTTAATTTCATACATTTTCATTACGCGACAGATTGGTTGTAAACTTTAGACATTAATTTGTAAACATTAATGATCAGATTATTGCATTCTACGTTCTATATAAATAAATGATGTATGCATAAAACGGGGAAGTTTAATGGGAATGCCCCCCCCCCCCAAATTGTTTTTCAAAACAGTCTTTCATCAGAAATTCTTATTTAGGACATTAATAGAAATTATATTGAAAATTGATCTAGAGAACCAAATTTGAAGAGAGATACACTAAATACCTTTAATTTTCAATGGTTTGAAATAAATATAATGAAAAAGTTTATTTTTTTTTCAGTCAGCTGCAATAAACAGGATTAAGGCCACGTATATGTATATATTATCCATTTCAGTTTAGATTTTTCAGCGCTGCCCGCTGCTCTAAATATCTAACAATGCAGTTTGTTTTTTTATTTCAATTTTAATTTTAAAGAATAAGATACTGATAAAATCGGACAAAGTATATACAAAGATGAACAAAAAAAATATGGTTCAACATTTTAAGCATTACATCATAATACTGTGTAAAGTGTTGATTCCCGCGCTTGCGCTGGGTAACATCTAGTTATATTAAAATAATGTGTAAAGTGTTAATTCCCGCGCTTGCGCGGGATATTATCTAGTGTATCAAAATAAAAATGTTTCAATCATAGAAAATAATGTGGAAAGACCTTCAATTGATCGAGAACAATTAGTCTACAATTTGTTTTCTTCATTTTTTCACTTTGTTTCTTTAATATTTATGTTACATTACATTCTTATAAAAATATTCATTTTATAAAGTAAGCTTTAAATCTAATCTGTTAGAACTGAGTATGTCATTTGATTTCCAATTTTGTTCACATGAAACTTTTTTTTTTCGGAAACTGCATACATTGGTTTCACTGTGGTAAGTTATTTATGAATAGCTACAACAGGAAAATGGGAATAAAATAGATGTGCAATGTAAATATGGCATTAAAAGACCAGTACCATAATAACTGTCTTTAGAGCCAAGTCGTTCTCTTTTATATTAAAAAGATAAATTGCAATTTCTTTTGAAATAAGATATAAAATAACTGGGGTAGTAACTTTATACTCGTAGTAATGTATGGTTTTTGTACCCAGTTCCATATTTCTGGTCAACATTCGGATAATTTGAATTTCCTGATTAATAGCTATTTAACTGAACGGATTTTTAAAAGTATTGATTTTAAACATACCCTTGATGGCAACAAGTTCTCTTCTGAGATGGTTTATTTCATTATGAATTCGAAGGACTTCGTCATGATCATCCGCAATCTCTCTAGAGTATAAATGTTGACAAGCTGTAAAACCAAGAGCTGCCAAGAGCGTTACACCAATATAACGGTTCCTCATCGTATTGATAATAAGTAAACTATACGATATATTAACGGTAAATATGATTCTTGTATCTTCCAAGTCAATAAACAATATTACAGAGAAAGGAAGTAATAAGCATACAGGAACTAAATTTAGATTCAAGTAGACACTTCCTGTTTTTGGAAGAAGATCTGTTCTTTTCGTTTTTCATTTTTTGCTTACTTCCAAATGAAACAACTTGTATCTTGTATAAGTCTTATGGACTTCGTATTATTTCATAGCTTTTATTCAGTGCAAGTTCATTTCAATTACTCCTTGTGAGCTAAAAAAATTTAGAAACTTATTAATTTGAGAAACTTGTGAGTTATATTATATTGTCTATTATATCCTATTTTTGTATTACGAGTTTTCTAGGTTTATCATTCCTGTATGTCATGTATTTTTATCATGCGCGTAGAAGAATAATTATAATACACTTTTTTTAGGAGGCAAGTTGACCTGAGGTGTGTACTGTGAGATACATGAAATTCTTAGTTTAATGATATTTAAAGAATTGCAAATAAGCGATATGGATAAATAATTGCATTATTCGAAGTTTTACCAGTCACTGCAATTCTAATTTCTCTTCAGTTTTAATAGTTTTAATAAACGAACTTGAAATTTACTACAAAATACTGGTACAGACTTGCAGAGTGATGACAACCATGATTATAAGATCCAATAATGAATCTTGATTTTAGATCAAAACAATACTTAAAAAAAAATTATTATTGCATTTATCCATAATTGATTTCCTTATGAAGGGGCTATAACTTATGTAGTTTACTTGACGTATGACCATCACCTCCATCTTTCGATACATAATACAATGTATATAAACAAAACAAGACATGGTATATGTTGCTCTTTGCCACCAGCGTGACTTTAATTGTTACATAACATTGTAACACATTGCGTAAAATTATATAAAATAATATTACGTAATACTACAATTGAAATTTAATTGAATTATGTCACAATTCTTCATTTGATCTTAATATGATGTAATTATAATTAATTTCCGAATAGTAATTAATAATCATATACAAATATGAATTTTATTAATTGGCTGTATTGAGAAACTGAAATCGAAAATTGGTTACGTAATATCATCAAACAAATTCCGTGTGGTCTGAAAATGCCATGTACATCTACAATAAAATACATGCATGAAAAAAGAAAATAAAAAAGAAAATGAAAAATAAAGAAAATAATATAAAAAAATTAACACTGGAATAGAGCACTGTCTACCTCTTGATAATAAACATTAAAAAGTGCGATAACCCATAAGGCGAAAAATTGTAAAATCAATATATATCTTACCTCCTGCTAAATTGTAAGGATATCATTGGTTAACAGCAGTCACGTGGAGACCATGTATATTCCATACATAGTCAGTAGAAAATATTACCCCCTTTGAGCATTATGACGTCATTTTAGAGCATTATGACGTCAGGTTACGTCCTCAAATTGAAACTTGTAATATCATTATAAAAGCTTGATTTTCATTCATTTATTTACTTTTTATAATTGAAAAAAGGCAGTCGGTAAAATATAATCGTTACATGGTTTGTAGTTGACCTAATATGGTTTATACATGGTCAGTAAATTCCATATGGGGGCTCGAGCTCCGCTCTCGCTATCAAAAGGGCTTTATGGAAGATTTGATCACGTATATTTGATTACCGGTATATCCCGATATACATCCAAAAACTATACCTTATTTTTACATTTGTACATATTTTTACATATTTACATTTGTTGCAAATTATGACAATAACAATGCTCCATACTTTCTGTTTTGTGATGACATAGAAAGCCGCTTCGATTAAGATGACGTAACAAAAAATAGTACGACAATGTTGCAAGCATTTGATTATCATGATAAATAAATATGACACTACTTTTGACAAGACAACACTTTTTTATTATAATAAAGGGAAACAGAAAAGAAAATTCAGTTGTACAATAAAAAAAAACACGATTGAAGCTTGGCGGAATAGTACCACTTCTGTTGAAGTCGCAGAGCGGTTAGAAATTTGAAAACAAAGCGATTCAAAGTTGAGTTAGAGTCTACTTAGGCATTTTTCAGGGGAAACTCTATCGCAGAATCAGATTCAAGAGCATAATGATTTCCTCCGACATTATAGAGGAAAGCAATTTTAATTTCGAAGTTCTTTTCACGGAACAAAACGGACAGAAAAGCACAAGGAGTTAAATTTGACCGTGATCCGTGAATTACTAAACACGAAAGGTCTGTGATATTGCGTTTGCAATTTTGATCGATGCTTGTAATAAAGTCAGAAATGAATTTTAGCTGAATTAACTCCTTTGACAAATTGCGATTGTAATTTTCAAGAACGCCTCGTTACACATGTACGATGTCGATCCATAAACATTATTCTGTTTACAGGCCTAAAGTGTTATCTAAGATGAATCATTTATCCCCCACAATTAATGTTATATTTTTTAAGAAAATGAATGAATATAACTTCGTATTACAAAATACAGATACGTTTATTTTTTTTATGTCTAAATTATGTTTCATCACGATATCTAATAGGTGTGTTTCAGCACAAGTCGGTTAGTTTGAGCACATAGAAAAAGTAAAGACCTAGATTATTCATGCGCTACTTTGACCTCTTGACCCATAACGATGTTATGCAGGAATAACAGCGGATTACGCAAACAGTGTTATATAAGGGAAAACATTTGCAAGTGTAAATATCTATTAAATGCAAGAATTTACAGCATTAAGGTTGCATTTGCAACGCTTTATGATATTTGTGTCATTAGCGGCGTTTTATTATTAGAGGTAGATACATGGCATTCCTTTAGGAGGTTCCCACTTCTTCAAATATCGGTATAAATCAGTGCTGTAACAAGATGCCCATACAAATCTTTCCCTTATACAACTTTTACAAAAGACATTGTAGATATTTAGATGACCTTGCTTGGCTTTTAATCAGCTAAAACCAAATATATCAACATATAGAGGACAAGTTGTAAGTTTATCACATGACAAAGAAGTAGCTTCAGCAGACTTGACTTGGTCATTAACAATATCAAACTGACAGTGTTCTCTATATTCCTGATCTTCAGATCATCATGAGGTAGCAGGTAAACCTGTAGATTAGAAGAAAAAAGATACACTATCATTACAAAGCCAAATGCTGTCATTACATCAAAACAAAAGGGTGTGTCCCAGATTACATAAGTGCATATGCAATATCTCAGATATGGGTCAAAACATTACCATGATGAATGATGATAAAAGCCATCACAACTGATCGAATGGGATGTGACATATAACTATAAATTTTGTAATGGCTTTGAATGATCTCTCTCTCTCTCTCTCTCTCTCTCTCTCTCTCTCTCTCTCTCTCTCTCAGACTATCCATTGTATAATGTTATATAACAAATGCAGATCCTTGATTCATAAACAATCATAAACACCCTCATCGTTAATAGATAATTATAACATAAATTTAACAGTTTAAAAGAGACACATTTATCAAAACTACATATACGTGTCGAGGAAATTCTGAATGGACATGACCGAAGGCATGATTGACACAAACTGACAAAACAATATTTTTTAATGTATGCCAGTTACCAATATGTGTAGAAACTGACTATAATACACCTGCATGAACATTTTATACCAAAATATATCTTTTTAGTCAAATTTCACGACGACCATTAATTATAAACATGTTAGTAACACAGGTAGTAGAATAAATGCATTGCAGGTTTTAAAAAAGGTACTTATATAGTTTAACATTGTAAGTATATTCTTACCGACACATGACTAGCCTCTAGCACGTTTTAGATTGTTGACAAAATCAAAAACTGCTGTTCAGACACTTTCATGATGAACAATATTTAACGAGAAAAGGCTAATCACCCGAAACTTCGAATTCACATTAATAAACAATTGTTCTGCTACTTAAAAAAATTTAAAAAGCTTGCCGATAAAAGAAACATAAACTTTTAGTTACTTTTTCGATCTAAACTCCTCTCTCGTTTTGCAGAGTCTCGAACTGGTCTCGTTAAAATCCCGTGAATGACGAAGTTAAGATGTCTCGGGTTTCTTCAGTTTTTCGTTTAAATAAAAACCAGAAAGGTTTCGATTATATTAATAAGGTTGTAAGGTGTGTTTAAGGCCAATCACAAATATATCAGGAAAATTACTAGTCAGAATGTGTAAAATTTTCTGTGAAGTGGTTTTTCTGAGATTTCAACCATTTCCTATTTCGCCCATTTGTCATGATTTTTTTCAGCTTTTCAGACCTCCCCAAGTTTATTCCCTGCAAAGGGTTGACCATCCGGACCGTATGCTTGTTGCTCCATGACATATCAGAAACTTACTGGTGTATAGTTTACAATGTGCCATTCATCTACTCTTCGTGTTATTTACCCTCCCGTCTGTAACTTGCAATTTCATTGTGTAAAGTCTACACAACAGTCATAGCCGCAAGTTTCGCATTTTACTTCTGATTATCATGTATTTAACATCAGGGGCCTTCATATTGCACATCAATTTCAACAAGAGATATTCCTCTAACTAATGATAATCATTTAAAATCATTTCATGAACATTAGCAACACTCATTAGTCTTCAAGAATTTCCTCAGTTCCCATTCAGCATAAATACCTTTAATACACTCTATATAAGGCAATTCACAAATTTCTAAAGAAAATTACTAGTCAAAACCAGTAAAATATTTTACATACTGGTTTTTATGAGATTTTGACCTTTCATATTTCGTTTATTTTTCATGATTTCTCAGCTTTTTAGACCTTCCTCAGCTAATTCCCTGCAAAAGGTTGACCTTCCCTACCGTGTGCATGTTGCATCATCACATGTCAGAAACTTAACAGGGTATAGTTTACTATGTCACATCCACCTACTTTTCGCGTTATTTTACCTCCCGTCTGTAACTTGAAATTACAGTGTGTAAAGTCAACAAAACAGTCATAGCCGCAAGGTTTGCATTTTACTTCTGATTTACATGTACTGAACATTAGGGGCCTAGATATTGAATAGCAGTTTCAACAAGAGACATTCATCTGACTAATAATAATCATTAAAACTTATTTCATGAATTTTAGCAACACTCATAACCCTTTAAGTACAGCAACTCTCAGTTTTTGAACAATATTGACCGGGTGCTTTATTCGAAACTGCCCCTGCTACCCAAGGACTGAACCCCTGATTCAGGGGCAAAAATACCCAATGTAAGAAAAGGTTTTACAAGCTTTATAACCATACATTTAGTTTTTCTCAAGCTTATCCGGGAGAAGAGGTTTTCTAAGATTTATTATATGTTAACTACTTGGTATTTTGCCCTCCCCCCTCCCCCAGGGTCTGACTGAACCCCAGACCTAGGGGCCATGAATTTTACAATTTTTGAAGAGATCTTCATCAACCATTTATCAACCATGCATTAAGTTTTCTTCTTCATGTGAGGGAGTAGATATGGTTTTGAAAATATTTTGGACCTGCCCTTGAAGACTCGGTGAAATAAGGTCATAAATTTCACTTTATTCCTAGAGATGCTGCAAACCAAAAAATGGTAACAATAGGCCATGAAGTTTTCAAAAAGAAGTTAAAAATATACAGTTGTAAACGGACAACGCAGGTCACACGATAAGGGACGAATAGTTGCAAGTGAGAGACTCAGATGACCTAAAACTGTAGACGATTATATAATAACATATTTATTTTATATAATATAATCTTTCCAAAAAAGAATAAAGACATATTTAAGCGTTAAATTCATATTTTTGGGGATATCAAACCATGTTGTGCAGACAAAAAAAAAAAACCAAACAAAAAAATCCATAAAAGCTCGTGACCTTATATTTTGAGCAATGAAAATAATTTGTATTTATTTATTTTTTTTTTACAAAGCATGATCGAGGAGGAATATCTTTTCAGTTAACACAGTATTGTCGTCATAATTCTTATCAAATCTAGATTTACTTCGAAATTCTATTGACATGATATCCACACATGTACAATGTACGTTGGGGTTTTTTTTTGGTAATGCCAAACAAGAATTTGAAATTTTGCGAAGTCTTTCAAATCTGTCAACACATTTAAGCATTTGATACGTGGGTTTGAGAAACAAAATAATATGATTCATGTACCTTCTGTGCGGATTTACTATGATTACTCTAAACATTAAACATATATCAGTTTTTAATAAGATTTCGTGTTAGCGAAGCGTCGCCTATTTTTCTCACATGATTTTCCTTCATGTCTCTTGATCTTCGTCCCCAGAATTATCGTGATCATTAAGAACAAACCCTCTGAAAGCTTATGATCCAAACACTCTGAAAGCTTATGATCCAAACACTCTGAAAGCTTAAGATCCAGTGTCTTGCAGGCTATTAATTCACTTATACTTTTTGCATCCTTCTATTATCTTTAAAAAAGTAATGTATAAAATATTTTAATATAAAAAAGTATAATGAAATCACCGATAAGAATTTCATGAAACTGTGTCGTAAATAAAGACATAAAGTAGAAGTGCTCACAGAACTATTTAATTCCATTATTTTTAATTTAATTTTGCAACTTCTAAACTTAGAAATTTTGCTTAAATATACTATTGTAGGTTTTTCTCCAGTATAAATCCTCTGAAACCCCTCAACAGAATGTTACGAAGCGTTGCAATTATTAAAGAGACAGTACGGCGCATCTTATTAAACAAGAAGCCCAGGGGCCACATCGCTCACCTGAGCAACAATAGCCTTAACTCTGATCAAATTACAGTATCAAAATCAAAATACATGTATCTTGACAACTAAGTACAGTAGATCTTGCTAAAAAAAAATTTAAAATCTGCCAAGTTTTATCCACATATTTTTTTGGTAAATACCAAGCCCCTTTTGTTGATGTACCTGTAAGAAGATTTTTCTCTATTCCTATATACCCCCCCCCCCCATTTTGTGGCCCCACTTTTCTCTAGGGAATCATGGTTTCATCAAACTTTAATCTGCACAACCTGTGCTTTCACACAAGTTACTGCTTTTTGGACTGAAAACTTTCCCCAAAATATTTTCAAAGATTTTCTCTATGTATTCCTATGTAAAAATTCATTCCGCCATTGCGGCCCCGCCCTACCCCCAGGGACTATGATTTAGCAAACTTGAATTTACACTACCTGAAGGATGCCTCAACACAAGTTTAAGCTTTTCTGGCCTAATAGTTTTTGAGAAGAAGATTTTAAAAGATTTTCTCTACATTCCTATGTAAAAAATCATCCCCCACTGTGGCCTCACCCTACCCCCGGCGACTATGATTTAAACAAACTTGAATCTATACTATCTGAAGATGCTTTCACTCAAATTTGTGCTTTCCTGGCCCATTAGTTTTTGAGAAGAAGATTTTTAAAGATTTTCTCAATGTAAAAATTCATCCCCCATTGTGGCCACACCCTACCCCCGGCGACTATGATTTAAACAAACTTGAATCTATACTATTTGAGGATGCTTCCACGCCAATTTGAGCATTCCTGGCCTAATAGTTTTTTATAGAAGTTTTTTAAGATTTTCTCTATATATTCCTATGTAAAAATCCATCCCCCCATTGTGGCTCCGCCTTACCCCCAGGGACTATGATTGAAACAAAATTGAATCTACACTACCTGAGGATGCTTCCACTCTAATTTGAGCTTTTCTGGCCTAATAGTTTTTTAGAAGAAAATTTTTAAAGATTTTCTCTATATATTCCTATGTAAAACTTGACCCCCCCCCCCCCATTGTAGCCCCACCCTACCCCCGGGGACCATGATTTGAACAAACTTGAATCTACACTACCTGAGGATGCCTCCACACAAGTTAAAGGTTTTCTGGCCAAATAGTTTTTGAGAAGATTTTTTTTGATTTTCTCTATACATTCTTATGTAAAAATCCATTCCCCCATTGTGACCCCACCCTACCCCCGGGGACCCTGATTTGAACAAACTTGAATCTACACTACCTGAGGATGCTTCCATACAAGTTACAGCTTTCTGACCTAATAGTTTTTGAGAAGAAGATTTTTGAAAAATACCAACAAATTTTTAATAATTCTAAATTATCTCCCCTATAAAGAGGGCGTGGCCTTTCATTTGAACAAACTTGAAGCCCCTTCACCCAGTGATGTTTTGTGCCAAGTTTGGTTGAAATCTACCCATTGGTTCTTGAGAAGAAGATGAAAATGTGAAAAGTTTACGACAACGCCGCCAACGACAACAGACAACGGACAAATTTTGATTAGAAAAGCTCACTTGAGCTTTCAGCGCAGGTGAGCTAACAACCGACTTAGAATGGTTCATAAATATATACATTGCAACATGTTACGGGGTTCCACCTTCTATACTATTACGCATGCATAAATTGTACAGTATTTACTAATAAACAAAACACGTGCGCGCAGGGCTCGCGAAGATTCTCCTGGGCAGGCTTGTTGATAGAAATCTATTGTTTTTCTAATTCTCTCCGATAATAATTGTTTAAAGTTTTATGATAATAATAATTATTTTGTAAGTATATTTTTGCGTTTTCTTTTTTTTCAAATCTTATCACAGGAGTTGCTACAAACTAAATTCATTTTGTGAGTGACGCCCTTGAGGAGTTATTTGACATACGTATGTTTGTTCATGTTATTTAAAAAAAAACCAAAACACCAACTTACCTCTTTAGAGCAAACTCTTAACAGCAATAAGTTATCAAAGAAAATTTATTTTTTTTTATATAAATGTCGCCTTTTTTACATGCCATGGCGTGTCGAGCTTATTTTAATATGTGTCTTTTAAGCGTGCATGCTTAAAATTGAAATTTTTTTACGTGCTTTTTAGTTGAGATTGACTATAGTAGTATAAAGAGATCTTAGGAAGGGTCAATTAAAGTAAATACAACTGCATTCAGCATCATTCTGTTTTACTGATATTAGTTTTACCGTATCTAATATACAAACTTGTTTACAGATATTAGCCATACCGTATCAAATTTTCACATTTTTTGTATTTGCATAATCAAAACATAAAGGAAAGAACAAATTATATCAATAGATATTAAAGAATATTGGTTTCAACTGATTGTACTGAAAAATTAAAGCCTGAATTTCATTAACAACCATTTTATTTGTTTTTTCGTTTTCTCACTTTTTAAGTTTTGAAATCTACGAAAATTGTTAAGGCGTACGTAAAACGATCATCAGAAAATCATCTCTCTTGCGCCGAACAGTATTTCAACCAATGAAATAAATGCAAATTTTCACATCAGGTATCTTCTACAAATCACAGAAGATAGAAAGTGCACAACCCGGAGACTGTAAATCATTTCAACTCTTTATACCGTCTTCCAAGGAAGACGGTATTGAAATTGGTAAAACATTTATAATCTATCAAGAAAGTGTTGATATGTTCCGTTTAGAGAACCCCCTTTACCTCGTATTTTATGATGACCGTAGTCTAGCGAAGATCTTTTAGTTTTCAGCACGTGTCAATTACTATCAATCAAAATCCACGTGCCTTCAAAAGCCTTCATTTCCCGGAAGCTCATAATTTCATTAATTAGGTATGTGAAAGGGATGGTTATGTACTTCAACTGTCACAGTCAACATTATTTATTTTTCCTAACAATACAATGGGTAAATCTGAAGTCAGATTTTACATTCATCTTTATGTTGGGTGTTACTTAGGATTGTTAATTTTTAGGTCAGATTTTGAAAAAAAAAATTATATCGGGTCGGTGCTCTCGAAAAACATTTTATATTACATTGTTAGCTTTTCAGCATTTAATCTTAAGCTCACTGTACCAGATTGAGAACATAATAACTTATGAAAACCGACCCACTCCCACTTAGTGGCTAAATACAGGACGCCACTCGAAGAAATTATAAAATATCTGCTGGGAAGTTACTATTTCGAAATGCTTAAGTGGTAGTGTAGTGTTATACAGCTTTTGTTTTGACTTAAAGTTTATATATCTTGTACACTTTTCATTAGAAGGATCCCTTTTCTATTAGATAACAAAACCTTAAGGAATAGTATTGAGTAAGTTTCAATAGTTTTTCCTTATTTTTTGGAAACGTAGACGTTAATATAGGATTCACATTTATCCTAAATAAAAAGCTAACAATGCTTATTTTTATTTCATTAACATTGCCTGATTTCTTGTAGTGAATTTGTCTTAAAGAAACTTAACGAGGCGGGGTCTAATTTGTTCTGCCCTAGATTTTTTAATGAAATTTTTAACATGAACTTCTACTGATATAATTATTATTCTAAAACAAAAAAATCTGACATTTACCACATCGTTTTTTTAGGGGGTCATCTCAAAGTTTGTTAATTTTTAACATACATGTAGGACCCTATGGGATTTTGCTTAAAATGTATCATTTTTTCACATTTTTTTCATTTTTTTTAAACTTCTGCCCTAGGAATTTTTTTTTGTTCCACATATGAAAGTTATTGCTAAAAGGCATCAAATGATCAAATAAAAAAACACCTTTCACCTCCTGGTTTGTTCAAGGGGTCTTATCAAAGTTTTTTATTTGTATGCCCAATTTCCCAGATTTGTCGGATAATGGCTATTTTCCATTTGACCAAGGCGGAAATGGTGATCTTAAAACATTCAGACATATTTAAGTAGTAAAAATATATATAACATCACATATTAAGGGTCATAAATATAAAATACATGGTTACTGTCTTGAAATACATGTATTAAGCTATATTTAGGCGGGTTAAGAAAACGTGACAGAGGGCTAGGCTTGCTGAACCCTCTTCAGGTTTTCGATCCGAGCCAAACTATAGCTTATACTTCAAGACATTTATGTTTATTCTACAGTATAATATCAATTTTTACGCCTCGGAAGTGCTATTTTCGACAAAGTTCGCTGAATATCTGGAGTTGAAACCATAACGCCATGGCGTTAACCAAGCAAAAAGATGACGTCACAATGCAAATGAAACGCTGCGCGAAAGCGTGCGTACTCGAACTGTACTCGGCCTCGTTAAGCAATAACGGGGAACATACTTGACGGATAAAACAGTTATGAAAAGACTGTTGAGAATTGTAATTTGGATGTATTGGTTTGAATTCCTAACCGATCAAATGCTGTTTGATAATTTTGGAGCTCGACGGGAACAAAAGAGCTTAAACTTACACTTCAAAACAAGTGTACTTCGGCAATTATCTGAAGGTATTGAAAAAAAGTTGATGGAAAAACGTGATAAAGTGGAAAACGTAATGGAAGCAAAATTTAGTCAGGTGATAGAGACTACAATAAGGAAAACTGTTGAAAAGGAAATGGTCATGATCAGAAACTTAAGTTCGCATTCTTCAGTCCAAAATGGGGGAAACATTGACTTCACAAATACAACACGCGGCGCAATGGATATTTTAAAAAGCGTGGAAAAAGCTAAACAATCTTACAGAAAACTTTAAAAATTGGATCGATCGAAAAGTATTTGCAGATTTGCTTAATAAAAGCATTTCTACAATTAAGACGGAACAACAAATCTTAAGACAGGACATGCTATCTTTTACAACCTATTTTGATGGAAAAGCGGAAACTCTTTTAAATAACAGTGATATGAGTAGGTTTAATTTGAAAGAAGCAATTGATGGACTCTCAAGTCTGATACAGGAACAAAATGAAGTCGACAAAACAAATGAAACAAGCAACAGAGGAACTACGAGAGACCTTCCAATATTTCAGGACATGTTACAAAACAAATTATCCGTCATAGTTTCTGTGTTTGAGTCTGTTCTCAATATGGCAAACCAGACGGTTTCTGTTTGTACAAAAACAACGGCAGAAGAATTTGGCGATAAAATACCTAATCTTGAAAAAATATTTTTAGATAGATTGAACAATTTTACCCTAATTTTAGAAAAGACACTGATGGAAAGAGAAAGTCTTCTTAGAGAGTTAGGGAATATCTCCGTTCAGCTTTCTCCAAAAGATGAAATACTTGTTGTAGGATTAAATAGGTCTTCTTTTGTAATGCTACATCAGTTCCTTTTAACGATCCGGAATCCTCATCATTTGAACGTTACAACTACCTATAAAAATGATTCAAACACCATTACAGGTATGGATATTGTTTATCAATCAAGATTATACATATTTTTTAGAAATCAAATCAAAGGTACAATAATAGTGTGATTGACATTTATGAGTATATGTACACTGAAAAGTAATTTGCAGGCTCTGATTGTGCTGATATTTTGAAGAAATATCCTAAGACCAGAGGGAAGGATGGCGTTTACAATATAACGGCTTTATCAAATAAAACAAAATCCGTGTATTGCGATATGACCACTGCCAACGGAGGATGGACGGTAATATATGCCTATTTTTAACACATGACATTTTAGAATTGGTTTAATATTCTCTAGTCTCTAGTCATATAAAGACAACTAGAATACCTTCCGCCCGTCATTATCATCATACTACGCCTAACTTTTATTCGTTATTTTCATAAAAGAAACAATATTTTCTGTCTGAATCATTACTTTCGAGCGAGAAGAAATAAATTTATATCTATTTTTAAAGTCCGATCTATTTCTTTTAGTGTTGTATTACAATTCTAATTCTAGGAATATAAAAATATATCTACATACATGTTATCATTATAACATTAAACATTGTTTTGAAATATTTCCAAAAGGATGTCATCATCAATGTTAACTTGTTCAGATTATGCAATTATGTAAATGAAACCAGACATCTGGTTAGGAAAATGAAAATGAATTTTTATGCGTGTTCCATGTTCCCATAAATGTTAAATTTTACTGTTCTATTCAAATAGAGTACTGATGGAAAGCATATACAGAATACAACTGACGTTGTTATTTTGAATCGTATAGAATGGTCGTTAAAATATGTAAAATATTGTGTATTTTGATCGATTTACTAGAACTTGCTGACTTGTTAGTATTTTTTTTAAACATTCTTTATTTTTTTTCGTATATTTTTGTGCCAATGTTTTTAATTACTATAATTTCTTTGTCTTCATTTTGAATAGATTATTCAGCGAAGAGTCAATGGATCTATGAACTTTTACCGCAACTGGAAAGAATACAAGAATGGATTTGGATATGCTGATCATGAGT
>WFKH01010931.1:41092546-41104331 GCA_016163765.1 Magallana hongkongensis
TTAATGATTATAGGTATTATACATGTATGTATAGAAAACGTTATTTTCATTTATTCTGAAAATCCAAATTCAGATCATGAATTGTGTCCGAGAACTTATTTTCACTAAAAATTTGAAAGTCGCCAATAATGCCAATGATTAAAATAATTCTAAAAAAAAAATACAAATGAAACAAATACAATTTAAATCATTTTTTTTCTAAAGTGAAAAACTTCAACGACATCGACTGGATAGTTTTTGATAAGTAAAAAAAAAAAAAATAATAAAAAATAAAATTTAAAATTTAAAAAAAAAAAAGCATTTTGAAAGAATTGCTTAAGCGACAACAGACTTCCTCTAACGGCACCCCCAATTTTAAAGGAATGCCGTTTTATGTGCTAAATAGGTTTTGAGAAAATTCGGACAGATATTTTAAAGGTCAAACACGATTTGAAAAAAAAACACGAGACGTTTAGAATTAATTTCTCCAATACTGTTAATTAATCTTAACAAAACTCAAACTTGATCTTATTTTCTCATATAAAGCTTCGTAGCAAGTTCAAATAAATTCTCTAAATCATAAAAAAATCTCAAGTTGAGCCAGAATGACCGACAGACAGACGGAAAGACAGCGATTTTGACTATAGTTCCCCCCTGTATGGGACTAATAATGTGGAAATATTATAATAAACAGTAAGAAACATAGGACCTAAATAAGAAACAATGCAAAACATGAAAACGGAATTCCTTATACCGCAATTATATTTCAGGGGATAGCCTAAATTACAGCAATGACATGAAATTTTCTACGCTGGACCAGGATAATGATAATGATAGTGGAAACTGTGCCACCTACTGGAAATCGGCAGGGTGGTTCAAAAGCTGCTTCAAAACTAACCCTAACGGCCAATACACAGATTCTGAAATAGAAGGTCCTAAATATATTGTATGGCATGGTTTAAAGACTTCATTCATTGCTCTGAAGAACATACAGTTTCTGATTCGTCCACGAGTCTTAATTTGATACTGGACATTGAAGCAAGAGATACATGACATGTACATGTAAACATCACAAGAAAATGATCTGTAATATCTAACTCATTGTCAACCTGACAAAAACAAAACAAAAAGGCTATGTCTTACCCATTGAACAGTCCAGCTTTGATATATTTTAGCATGTTTCATTGTTTAATCGGTTTGTATCGGAAATTTTGTCTTTTTTTGAAATTTTTTTTATTGTATTTTGTTGAAAATAAACAGACAAGAAGACAACCAAAAAAAAGGGGGCATCACAAGTTGGAAGGTTTACAAGCTTACAAAAGTAATGTACTATTTATTACGAACAATATCCATTAAACAATCTTTGATCCAGCATAATTATTATCAGTTGGCTGGTTTCCTTCATGAGGAGAAGCACCAATACGTAGAATAGGAGCTTGGCCTTACTGCCTTACCGATCATCCGCCGATGCTAACCTTAAGAACAAGAACATAACTTGAACAAAAATCATGATACCACTAATTGTTTGAATCATAAAAAATTGGTTAAGCATTTATAAATGTACACAAAAAATGTATACACTGTATATATGTACCTTTAACATCGTTGTTGCTCCGAAATGCCAGCCGGAACACGGACCATTAACTGATCCCCCACTTATCAATGTCAATCCAAGCATCTTAAGCTTCAACGTACTGGAACAGCACTCTTAAAGCCGCTGTGTTGGCAAGCTGTCTGTGTTGGCAAGCTCTCTAAGGTTGTTAAAGGCTCCCCGAATGTGGCCAGGTGGGAGACAGTGAAAAACAACGAGCTTCTTTATGAGTTGTGTAAACCCTGTTGCTCCTCGAGGTTGTCTTCAGTCCAAGGTTCGCCTTATAAAATAAATAAATAAATATATATGATAAACTTTAATTCAAATTCGTAAAATGCATACTATACCTTTGCTGCTTTCACTGTCCGCTTGAAAAGACCTGTTTCTGGCGGGTGGATATGGTCAACAGACCCGCACACAAACTTGTTTCCCTGCTGAGGAACAACAGCTTAACACCAGAGGCCTTTCCGTTTAAAGCTACATCTCCATATTGTTGTACCAGGACCAGCTGTCTGAAAAAAACCCACAAAAGAATTGACCTATAGGGGAGATCGATTTCCCGGAAAAAACCTATACTTATAAATTAAGACATTTTGTCAATAAACTACAAAATGCCTGCACCAGAGTAACTGCTAACACCTTTGGTATTTCAACACGTGTGAGTTGATGTCCGTAAACTATAATTGAATTTTACCTGATAAGTAATTATTGTAAAAGAAATTAAAAACCTACTTTCATTTTCGATCAACCAGCCCGAAATAGCAAAAATCAGAGTAAGGTGGTGGACACGCTTTGGCGGATCCAAGTCAGTGCGAGTATGCATCAAAATATATACTTTCAATGAAATAATATTTAATGATTACGGAAAGAGTGAATATATTTATAGAATAACTTATCAAATCTACGTCTATATGAATAAATGATGTATGCATAGAACGGGGAAGTTGAATTCGGGGATGGGGGGTGGGGGTTAGTTGACAGTCTTCAATCTGAAACTCTTATTTGGGACAGTGAAAACAATTATAGTGAAAGACCTAAAGAACAAAATTGAGAAAAGAGATACGATGCACTATACACCCACTCCCAACTGCTTTGAAATTTAAAAAAAAAAAGTCTGTATTTTTTTTCCAGTCGTCTGCAACAGAAGAATTAAGGTCATGTACATGTATATATAATCAATTTCAGTTTAGATTTTCATCCCTGCCCGCTCCTTTATATATCCAGCCATGCAGTTGCTTTTTGGTTTCAATTCTATAGAATAGGTTAAGAAAAGCAATTAAGAAAAATTTCGGACACAATACATACAAAAATGAACGCAAAAAATATGGTCCAACATATTAAGCATTGTATCATATTTATGTGAATTAGTTTTAATTTCCGCGCTTGCGCTGGATATCATCAAGTCACTTTTAAAAATTAAAGTTTATTTGATATTTTCTACTGTACATATTTCTAAATTTTTCGAATTTTCATTTAGAACCTAGCATATTGCGCTTGTAATTCTTAAATTAACCTTCAAAGTTGGCTAAAACATCAGGACAGGCCTGCCCCTAAAAAATTAAGATATTTTGATAGGTTTTGATCAAAGGAATAAATTAAGATAGGATTTTTTAGGGGCACCCCTGCCCTGAGGTTGAAATTTGCAAGAAACCAACAAATTTTTAAAACTTATTTCTTTTATAGTGGTTTATATATACGTGTTACACCTGTAAGGTTTGAATACCTCAGTTGGTTTCACCGCGGTCACAAGGGGTTTTTTTTATATCCTTTTTCGATTCCACCTGTTGGCACGATTTTTCTTTTTTTTTTTTTTTTTTAAATTATCGGTTTGTATAAACATATTTTAATTTTTTTTTTATACAGGATTGTGCATTTTGTATTTTACTCCAATTTTTTTCCTTTAATGCAGGTTTGCTCTTCAAATTGAAGACATTTATGAAAAAGTATGTACTGAACTGAAAGCAATCAACCGTAACTATACCTTAGTGTAAGCACGCTTTGTTTGAGCAGCTGTTGAGGACAAGAATCGTTCACTGTGTTACTCGAGACAGGTTCCACGTTAAACAATAGGCCTTAACGGTCACCTGAGTCCCATAGCCCATACACAAACTTGTCGAGGAGTCTCATATATGCATTAAATTAAGTTTCATTCTGGAGTAGAAAAATTATAATATTGTAATGATGACCACCTCCCTGCCTGAAATCTTTCAAAAAGACTATGAAACCTATAATTTTAGCGAAAAACTTAAGGATTATAATAGAGTGCATGACCTGATATTGAAAAGGTGCAAGACTCTGATAGAAAATAATTTTTCCATATTTGTTAACTTTCAAGATAGGTTTTATGTGTATATGTTTTCATAGATAAACTAAAACAAGGTGGCTAGTATACACGTTTTATTTAAAACAGCATCCCATCCCCCATCCCCAGGGGCAGACAGAAACTCTCCCCGTGGGCATTTAACAAAAAAAAAAAAAAGAACAGCTTTTAGAGATATTATAATAATTTGTACTCACTTCTCCTCTTCCAGCTTTTGAATATTCAACCTTCATTGACATTATAGTCACCATCTGGCATTTATATCTAAATCATTTTACATGTACTGCTTATCAGTGATTTTGGTTAGCCAACTATTACTTTACTATGAACAAATTTATTTGTTTATTTAGAAAGTTCAAAAACTGTTTTTGTTTCAAATGATAAAAAGACCTGCATAACTCTTTTGATCATACAACTTCTAAATTACATTATATTCAGTGATTAATTACTAAATATGAACAAGCAAAGGAAGATAACTCCATTATGAAGAAGCAAGGGAAGATAACTACATTAACTGCCTGAATTCTTTCCAAATGCTTTCACAATATCTTAACTTTGATAGCTTTATTTTTTCTCTTTTCTAAACATTTCTTTCATTGAAATTCCTGAGCAGAATAAAACAATAAGACATATATATACTGTACCCCCCCCCCCCCGCCCATAACCCTTGCCTTACATGTAGGTGACATGAAATATTACTAAAGATGACAGCTTAATGGGTTTTTTTTTCTAAACGCGCAGTCAGTTTTTATTCAGTGTCAGTAGATGTTTTTTTAAACATTATATACATGTATATAACACTAAATAACCATTTTGGCCACACCCTGCATTAAGAACCCCTACCCTATACACTATATGAGTGTTTTGGCCCCGCCCTACAATGTAGATTCAAATCCCTACATTGGTAGACATGAAATTTAAAATTTTGATAGATGGCTTTATTTTCTTTCTTTATATGCAGTCAGTTTTTATTCAGTATCAGCAGAACTAAAGAAACATTTTAAACATTAAATGTATTAACACTATTTCACTATTTTGGCCCCGCCCTAGATTCAGAACCTCTACCTTGGGGGACATGAAATTTATAAATTTGGTAGAGGGCTTCCTGGTTTACAAAATTATGAATTCAGTTTTCCTTACAGGTGTGTGGGAATAGATAAGATAATTTTTAAACATTATATGCATTTACACCATACATCCATTTTGGCCCCACCCTAGAGTCAAAACCCATACTCCAGGGGACATGAAATTTACAATTTGAGTAGAGGACTTCCTGGTTAACATAATTATGAAGTCAGTTTTTCTTACAGATGTGTAAGAGTAGAGAAGAAGATTTGTAAACATAATATGCATTAACACTATATAGCCATATTGCCCCCCCCCCCCCATACGGCCTGAACTCCTGACCCAGGGGCCATGAATTTCACAATTTAGGTAGAGGAGTTCGTTGACCTCATAACCATGCATTCAGTTTTTTCCCACATGTGTGGAAGTAAAAAAAAAGATTTTCTTAGATTTAATACATTTTCACTATATGGCTATATTGGCCCCACCCTTGGACCTAAACCCTAGTCCCAGGAGTCATGAATTTCACAATTTAGGTAGAAGACTTCATGGACATCATAACCATGCATTTTGTTTTTAACAAATATATATGGGAATACAGAAGAAGATTTTCTAAGATCTAATACATTTTTACTATATGGTCATAAAGGCCCCATCCTAGAGCCTGAACCCCTGACCCAGGGGCCATGAATTTCACAATTTTAGTATAGGGCTTCATGGACATTATAACCATGCATTCAGTTTTTTCCTCACATGTGTGGGAGTAGAGATGATTTTTGAGAATATGGCTTTTTTTGGGCATATTTGGCCCCGCCTTTGGCGCCCCCGGGGTGGTAGAGCCATGAATTTCACAATTTAGATTTCTCTTACCATAGAGATGCTTCACACCAAAAATGGTAACCATTGGCCTTGTAGTTTTCAAGAAGTTAAAAATGTAAAATTGTTAACGCACGTCGCACGACGGACGACGCACACCGCACGACGACGGACGAAGACCAATTGCAATAGGTCACCTGAGTGACTTAGGTGACCTAAAAATCATGCCGAGCAAAAACTGTTGCATTTGCCTTTCCAGAACATCTATAGAAAATGGTACAATTGTGGGAAAAGTACTGCAAAGTAGATGCAGTTCGTTCTTTGCAAAGAACGTGTGCATTCGTGACATTTTATGCCAAAAATGCAGGAGGAAGTTTTATAGATTAGAAAAAAATGGGGGTGGGTCAGTTAGAGTTTTCCGTCCCCTTGATTTTGTTAATAAATGAGGTAATATGCCTTTTTTGTTGAATCGGTAGTAAGCTAAGGTGTTGGGTGATCAATCGGACGCAAGCGATAAGCACAAAAAAAAAAAAAAAAAAAAATCCAGCTTAGTTATAAGCAAAAATCCAGGTCAAATTGACTGTGTTCAATAAATCCAAATGAATATGGCAGCGATGGGTACTTTGTGTATTTTTAGGTAGGGGTTATTATTTTTATTATGAGAAAAATAACAGGGGCCTCGCCAATTGACAACAAGCGGTGCTAAATTTTTAATGAATAACTGACAATATCACTGTCGTGTATCCGCGCCGGTAGTGACGTGTTTGGATAAAGTGAAAATGGCGGCACCGTTTGTTTCTTGATAAGTTTTCGTGTTATTTAAGGCTTACATTGTTTACTTTTACATTAAAATGATCGTCAAATCTATTTAAAAACATATTAAATCTTTATATTTTTACGAAGTATGTGAAAATTAGGTAAATAAGCAGTTTAAGCAGTTGAACAACGGAACATGTTTGGATGACCTCGTTTTTCCAAATAGGAACGGTTTGGATACGCATCTGATACGGTTTGGATGTGGTTAATATCTAAGAATTTAAACAGTTCTTTTAATTATCCCCTCGCGAAGGGTATATAGCATCGCTACTGTGCATATACATGCCCTCACTGCAAAGCATGCTTTCAATGGAGATCGTCATGTGATAGACATTTGAAGTCACATTGTTTAAAGATATAAATATACACGTTGAAAGACTTGTGCATTTGTCAACAAAACTTTATATACCGTAATTTGAATTTCAATTTTACACAGTACAAGCTCCAAATAACTTGGCTTGTAAGAATTACATACAGAATGTGTGTTGTATATTCATTCCATCGATATTAATTTAGAAATTTTAGCCTTACTAAAATCTTTACCGACACAAAAATAAACAAACATGTGTTTACGACAGTTTCGATCAAGTTATGATTCTAACGTTATCGGCTTTAAACAATGTCGGGGAAAAAATCAAAAGAGATCAGTCAAATACAGAATTATACCAACTTTAAAAAGTTTAAAGTCTGTAAAATCATCTAATGATACAATATTTTTTTTTCATTATTAAAACTAAAACAGTATAATATATAGATAAATGTACACTGCACAGAACAAACCTTGATAACGGGGATATTTTTATTGGTATCCCGACATCGGTTTCATGAAAATGAATACAAAATTTTCACCTTTGATACATAGTATTTAATTTACCAAACTTCATACTTATCTAATTTTTTAAATTAATAATTGAAACGTTCCCAAACAACATTAAGATTTGCAACAGCCTAACAACCGCAAATTTTTAAGTAAGATATTTTATTATTATACTTTCATGTTAAATGCTAACGCGGGCGATGTACTCTTTCTGCAATATCGCCACCTTCATTTCCCGCATGAGTCACAAAAAAAGCATTTCACTGTTTCAATTAACTAAATTATAATGTCGTTGTTGTAAATTATATTATTCGTTCACTTTCTACGCATGCACTGTAAGTGCATATGTCCTCTTCGTAAGCATTAACTTCCATGTTTTGTTATTGCAGTTAAAAAGAACTAAATATTGGTAATGAATTTTAACAATCTGATTAAAATCAGATCCTCGATCCGCTCCTTGTTTTTCTATAGTCGCTACACGAATAAAATCAGATCCTCGATCCGCTCCTTGTTTTTCTATTGTCGCTGTACGAGGATCCTCGTGTAGCGACAATAGAAAAACAAGGAGCGGATCGAGGATCTGATTTTAATCAGATTGTGAATTTTAACAAACATGTTCATTGTTTTATTTTACATGTACCAAATTATGAACAGAATAGCAATATACATTGGATGAAATCAGATCACTGTAAAATACCGTTATATTGTGTAATCAATTTTATAATTTTAGTTTGTTACTTAAAGAAATCAACAAAAGTTCTTGATCAGTAATATACATAGATAGATATTTATCGTTTTGATTTTCTGGTGAGAATTATAATTAAATATTTACATATACTGAGTATGATTCCTACTATTTCTTACGGAAACTTAAAGTTAATTCATAGCTTTATAGAACAGCTGTAGAAACTGACAGGACTGAAATGTACACGTCCCGTTTATCGATTGGTCGAAATCTACAGCGACCTCAGAAAAATCACGAACTGCACGAAATCATAATGATGATGTTAGACTCAATCTCCCTTAGGAGATTAGCTAACGTACTGATGTACATTAACAGTAATTTGGTGAATTTAAAGTACTTTTTACAATCAATTAATTAATTTGTTAAAAGAAAGATGTAAATATAAACAATAAAATGCTTTCTTTCAACGCGGGTTCTGTATTTTTTCTGCAATGTCGCCACCTTCATATCCCGCATGAATCACCAAAGAAAGCATTTTATTGTTTAAATAAATGTACATATACAGTAGTTGGCCATACATGTAGATGAGTTCCCCAAATGGCGACGTTTACTCAGGTCTCGTCATCATTTGAATTTTTTGGACCAACTATTTCTAACAACAGAGTAAATATGACTTAGCAGACATCTATGGTACTTTAAATTTTATCATTGGAAGTAAAATAATCGTAGAGTTTTCTTTGTTTAGCGATGTACAGGCTCTGTATTGAATATAAACGAGCCTCTGTTTCATTGTATTGTTTTCGTACCAGGCACGTTCTCCGTTCAACTTACTTCACGATTATATCATTTCAGAATTACTTAAAAGTTCTTTTGACCTGAGTTTTAATACATCTTTTGCATGTTGTGTAATTGAATGGCCCACTATCTTTTTAAAAGATGTATATTCGGTTGCACACCGATAAAAGGCAAACTGCTCCATTTTTGTCTAAAATATCAAAAATGCTATTATCTTTAAATTATTCAAACCGTACCATTTGCACAATTTATATTTTAGCATCCAAACCGGAATAATTTATTTATCCAAACCGTACTACTTATTTAGCAGGTGCATGAAGTTATTGCCATTTTTATACATATTAGTGTATTAAAAAGATATTGAAATGTTTTCATTTGGTTAGTATAATGTTTTAAATTAATTTTGGCTGCTTCAGATTTTCAGTATGTGTTAAATTATCTACGTAATCTCGAAATAGATCTTGTTTTTTGCGTTTATATGACATGTTAACGATTTATATTCCTACAAATAAGTCGTTTTTATTTACGATGAACAAAAATAACACACGCTTTTTTCAACTACAAAACCTTTAAAAAATATGAATGACTATTACGATATTTTAATTAATATTTACCTCATTGTCGATAGAAAAAAGAACACAACACTCATTGTTTTTGCAAGGGATACGCCATTTTCACGTTATCCAAAAATGTCACTACCGGCGCGGATACACGACAGTGGTATCAAAACCTCCAAATAATGTCATTTTTTAGAACTTCAAGGCCTTTTCTTTTATAGAGTGGGTCTGTGCTCCATATTTTTGTCATAGTCTAAATAAGGTCTAATGGAAAACAAACCAATTTCAATCAACAAAAACGTGGAGAGATGACCCACTATACATTAAAAATATAATTTTGTATCCCAACAATTGAACATTTTGAAAAAAATAATAATAGTCAGTAAATTCGTGACCAAAGACACACATAATATTTAAACAGCCTACTTTGTTGTGTATGAAATGGATCAGTGGTTAGAGCACCAGCATTAAGCTAACATTATATATGTAGGGTTTTTATGTTGTGGGTTCGATACCACCAAAAATTAAGGCAATACTTTTTTTCTTATCTTTTGTTAAATATATTAAAAACTGAATATAGTTAAAAATTGTGCTTTTGCAAACTTGTATTATAATATATTTGAATAGATTTAATTGGAAAAAAATACATTCAAAATTGTATTTCACGACTAAACCGAATGAGCATTTGCGCTATCTTATTCCCCCCATCTTCTTTCCTGTTTCTACATTGTATGAGTATCCGCATTATTGGGGAATATTTCGCTCGATAAGCAATGGTAAATGCAAGGTAATTTAAAATAAGATATTTTTTTTTTATCTGACAAAGGATAAAGAATATAACGTCTTTTCGGAAGCATTATGTAGAATTTAGTTTAAATAACTATTTATGGTTAACGTTAGATGTTCGCTAGTTACATGTCTATCTTATCATATTTCAAGTTATACATGTATATGTATATGTATATATGTGAGAGAGGATAGGGTGCCAAAAGAAAGAAAGCTGTCTGCAACATTGTCATGATATCGGCAAATTTTTCTTATATTTATAGATTTCCGACTTAGAATATGTAAAATAAAAAGCTTAGATGAGATCTTCACTATTATGTATGCAGCTTTGCCATGAAGTAAGCACATTGAACTAGAGGGTTGTTCAACTTCTATGTTTCAACATTTATTGTTTTCTTTAATGATAAAAGCGTGAGTGTATGTTGAATTGTCTCCTATACAATGATATCTGTTTTATATTCTAACTGACAATATAAATGAAATATAAAACGAGGTCTTCATATAGACGTACAATAAAGGCAATATTTAATTTAATTTGTCTTCAGCTGTTAACCCGATTAAAAAAAAAATCAAAAAAAAAAGTTAACGTTTTTTGCAATGCATGCGCGGATCTAGAGAGAATATCAGAGGGTGTCTGACACCCCCCCCCCTTTCCACATGGAAAATTTAAACTTATTAAAATCAAATAGTAAAGGTAACGAAAAGAGGCCTTTTACCCCCCCCCCCCCTCCTTTTTAGGAAAAAATGCTTTTCCAACCGGAACCGGTAAATTTTCTTGATCCGCGCATGCAATTAATGTTAAAATGGAGCAAAAAATTGACCATAAGCTTCCGTAATATTACCATAATAGAGTGAATATCTTAAGTAATAGTTTACGATCTACAAACTGTAACAGATATATTAGTGCACGTGAACTAGTAGTTACTGATTATAAAATAATCTCACGTTGCTTCATATGTTTTGGTAAATGCTGCATTTAGAAAAGTTGCGAAATGTTGAGACCCTCGTGACATAAAATGCAAAAAAGAAAGTTTTATGGCATGAATACATGTATACGCAAGTATATAAATATATAAGTTACTGAGATAATTTTTGCCTTGTGGTTAATGACGTCAACGAATAGAATAGAGTTTCGTGTTACAGCTATATTTAGAGGTTGGTCCTGATTAAATGTTGTTTTTTTATTATTTGCGACACAGAAAAAAAACACAGTTCGACAAGTAATAAGATTAACATGAATAAAAAAAAATGTTGTGTTTTTTTTTTTTAATTTTACTCTGTTTGAATTCAATTTACTCGATTTACTCTTTATAATTACCTCTAGAATTGCGGGATATTACTTTAACAATTCAGAGTATAATGCAAAATTATTTATAACGAAACCATCTCATATCCTAAAGAAAAATATTACTCATCAATATGCAAACCATGGTGCACATCTGTGAACGGTTATCGAACAGTTAAAGTAAAAGAATCATCGGTCAGCAGCCGGACCGAAAAAAAAAAAGAAATAACAATTTGATCTCGAGGGAGGGGATGCAAATGCTAGTAAAGAAAG
>WFKH01010931.1:41112817-41220810 GCA_016163765.1 Magallana hongkongensis
CTACGTGCACACAATTACTAATATTTCATGTATAATACCACCATGACTTTCACTATTTTAAGTATATAATTAAAAAAATTAAATATTTGGGTTTTCTTTTCTTTACAATGAAATTAGTTTTTGGTAAAAAATGGAAGTACATTAATTGTGTGATGAAAGCAGTTGGAAGGGATAAGCAAAATCTTCATTTTTCCGGAGACATCCTATTTTATACATGTATTATTCAATTTTCACAAGCTTTTGTATAAATATTGGCATTTCTGGTGCAGTGGTTCTTGAGAAGAGTTCTTTAGAGAGTAAAGAGCAGTCAACCTTTAGGCGTGGATACATGTACTTGTAATATCTATAATTATTGAGGCAGTGAATGCATGTTTTAGATATCTCCATCCTCTAGCACACCAGGCTTTGCGGACAAATTGAATACCGCGCGGTATAATAATTTGTCTACACGGTGTGTAATATGACCGACGATGTCCAAAAATTAGCATTCAATGCTTATATCTATTTTGATGTTCAATTGTATTAAATATTTTTGTATCGTCGCTTTAAGGTGGTACGGGACACCTGTCGATATTAAAGTGGATAAAAGTACATAATAATCAAAATACTTTCACCGGCTTAGAATTTTAAAAATTTTACAATATTTGTCCCAAAAATATGTTTTAAAATTTTTGGAAACTTAAGGTAAAAATGATAAAAGCCCCAGCGGGATTCGAACTCATGACTTACAGATTCGTAGTTAACGCTCTAACACATAGCGCTACGCTGTTAGGTAACAATATTGGGGAAAAACAATAAAATTATACTATATTTTTTGTTTATTTCGATAGGAAGTACGTCACAATATGGAGGTGTCCCATACCACCTTAAAGCCATTATATACACTTCTATATAAAAAATAGATGGAACAGCCTTAAACATGCCAATAAGTGCGCTTTTGCGGCTAAACATTACGGGGAAAACTGTTTTGAGATAGGATAGATATGAATATTTACATTCCACATATATTTTGCATGTAAAGCTACTGCAGATATAGCACCATAACACAGACAGGGTACTAAAAGGTTAAATCACGAGTTTTAATTGTGACATCACAAACGTTGAACGCTGATAAATACAACGTCACAAGCGAAAATCAAAGATCACGCTTGTGGCTGTTATTGTGGCTCTTCCATTAATTTGAACTTACCCATAGGATAATACCATAATTTTGAGGTATAATTCACATTTGCATACAAGGCAAGAAGGTAAAAAAATGTAAATATAAGCATTAAATCCTTATTTTTTGAAAGATATAGTCTCATAACTGCAACGGTGTGTGCATACAAATTGAATAACGCGCGTTAGCGATCTTTTTTTTCAAAAGTTCTTATCAAATTGGTTAGGTAAGTTCAACGTTTCATTAAATCTAACAATAATATATCTATCCAAAACGTGTAATGACGCTTACTTGTGCTCATAGGCCGTGATCAGATTTGACGTGTGTTATTGAACATTGCACGTCACAGATTTCCAGTGGAAACATTAGGGAAATATACACTGAATGTAAATATTTTCAAATTAAGGAATGACGGTTTCTACTTCTTTTGTTACTAACAAAAATACATCCCTCAGGTTGGTTCAGTTTGCATGGTTCCTAAATTTCTAATCTCAAATCATGCATGTTTTATTCAATTTCACCCTTGCGTGCACGGGCTACCGTCAATTGATATTATGTAATTTTTGTTTATTTCATGTACATTGTATTTCTTTTGGGTAGAGCATCTAGCTGTTTTATTTACGAACTTGCACGAAATACTGAGAAAATATCTACGTAGTGGGCAATTGAACACGTTTCTTGATGCAAATCATTAATTGAAATTAAATTTGTGTGGGTCAGTATTTAATTTCACATTTTTTCTCAAACAAAAAAACTTTAGTCTACGTTTCTGTTTGAAATCAAATCCTCACTTAGAACATGAACTCAAGCAAAAAATGAACAACCTGCCAAATTCGTTGATTTACCTTGATTGCGTGCGACACTTTTACAAAGAAAAGAAAATAAGACTGCATTGTATTTCATCTTTGTGGGTGGACGGGTTTAAATATAAGGCCATGTCTCGACCCGAAACCAGTAGTTTTTATTTATCAAGGTGGGGGAGATGGCGAGTCTTCGTTTAGTTCTCTGCTTTGTTGGTATGAGCTTGATTGGGGATACCGATGCTCATGGGCGCTTGATGAAGCCATGTCAAAGAGGCTCTTTGTGGAGGTGTTATGATCAAAACCAATTCGCGTCAAATTTCGATGATATGGGCAATTTTTGCGGTGGAACACAAGTAAGACAATTTATTCAATTTTATTGATGAACTGATATTTTGGCTTTTGGGTAATTGATTGAAAAAGAAACATTTTACAACACTTTAATTAATTTATTTTACTTAGTATTAGTGGGTTTTTTAAAATTATTAATGTAATAAAAAAAAGTTTATGTTTATGTCTTTTGCTTAGTCGAATTTTAAAAATACTTTTAAAAAATTATTACAGGTACAATGGGGAAGAAACGGAGGGAAATGTGGTGTATGTGGCGACGCATACGATTCTAGTTTCAAACGCCATGAGGTAGGCGGTCCCTTTGCAACTGGATTCATAACAGAGACCTACAGCCAGGGACAGCAAATTGATGTAATGGTACAACTGACTGCTGCACATCTCGGAAAGTTCATCTTCAGAGTGTGTAAACAACTTGACGAGACCAAAGAAGTGACCCAAGAATGCTTGGATCAAAACCAATTAAAGGTACGTTACTAAGATGTATGAACATTTAAAAAAATGTACAATGATATCGATTACTGGAAAGATATCATTTAGAATGAATGAACAGGATTTTACTAGTTTAAAACTATTTACAATCTACTTAAATTTTGTATAAGATTTTATTTGATTTTCGTACTATAGGTGATAGAAAATGGCGTTGCAAAAGATTACTATGAGTCTAGAGAGACTGGTGCAGCAAAGGTGAACTTGAAGGTCCAGCTTCCCCCCGATATGGTTTGCGATCATTGCGTGTTCCAATGGTGGTACAAAACAGGTAATGAAATAGATATCGATGGTACATGTAGATCAGTCCTGTGTGTATGATTCTATACATGATTGTCGAATCCTATATAATATTGGATAGTTTTATCTTTTTTAAAAACTTTTTTGTACAACATTAATTGATTCAAACAAAACATATGTTACATAAAAGGGACAAGAATTGTCGTTAGAAAGTACAGGATATTGAGAATGACTTTCCCAGCTAAATATAGGAATTTTATCTTAATCAATGGCTGAAAATGTTTCTTCTTTAACGTTAGGCAACAGTTGGGGACAATTTCCAGGACAGCCTGGATGCAAAGGTTGTGGTCCACAGGAAACATTTGTGAATTGCGCCGACATCAAAATCACGCCGAGTGACGGGAATCCGCAGCCAGCAACACAAGCTCCGGTAACAATGCAACCTGCTACTCAGGCCCCAGCAACATGGCAGCCTGCAACTCAAGCTCCATGGCAACCTGCAACTCAGGCTCCAGCGACATGGCAACCTGTAACACAAGCTCCAGTAACCCAGGCTCCTCGCACGACTCCAAGGGTATCCCCCGCGGGTATTGTCACATCCTGCAGTGCCGGACAGTACCTCTCTTGTACGGCCGCAGGAGTGTTTGCAGGAAATAGGGGATACGATACATGGTGCGACCAATATTGCAGGGCCAACTCGCCTAACTGTAATCCTATGTACTGTTCCTGTACTTGCAAATATTCAAGTTCCAGCGGATCCGGAGGTTCCGGTCAATGTCTTTTTGGACCAGACTTCTGCAATTACCTATGGCAAAACAGTGCCTATGCTAATGCCGCAAAACTCTTCTGTGACTGCAATTAATAATACTATTATAAGAACACTCTAAACTTTGATCAAATCTTCAAATGAACAAACACTCTGAACTTTGATCAAATCTTCAAATAAATCTTTTTTACTGTCTTTTCTAATTAAAAGTAGTAAACTTGCAATAATTTGTTATTTTTTTAAATACTTTTACTCCGGCAAAAACTATTAATAGCATATGCCTGGAAAGTGGCAAATCAGTACACATAGTCACTATAGTTCTCAAGTTTGGCTGAAATGCTTCGAGACATACATGTACAATATAACAACAAAAATAAAACGAGTGCGTTCGGATATCGTCAAGAAGTAATTTAAGCCAATATTGTCAAGTCAAAAAGAGAGAGAGAGAGAGAGAGAGAGAGAGAGAGAGAGAGAGAGAGAGAGAGAGAAAAATGAGAATGATATGAAACCTTTACAGGTTTTTTCATGACTGCGCGGTTTCCAAGAATGCAGGTGTAACCAAATATATGGTTTCTTTTAACCTGTAGAGGCCAAGGACCTGGCGAATGATTAAAGAGACACTACAGCTCATTTAGCGCAAATTCCATGAAATGACAACTCAGTTTGAACTTAGCAAAAATTACGCTTTGTGAAATCTAAAAAAATTCAATTTATCGCTAAGACTAACAGTTTTAGACGGACAATACAGTAAATATTGCAAGCCCAGCCTTTCGTTCAACAGCACATGTGTATCGATTGTAAACATTTCAGCGTGACTTTTAGCAAGAGGGTGAAAAGACCAAGAATTTGGACATATTTGGCTAAAAATTGATCAAAACAGATGGAAACAAAACACAAGTGCGAACTATATATCTTGTAAGAGATAAAAATAATAAATTTACTTTAGTCATCAATACATTATTTTATTATTAGAATATTTTAACATCTAGATCCGCCAAGGATTATCATTTCCTTTCTTCATAAAGTGCCTCATTTAAAAGAACGTTTTGAGGTCGTACCAAGTGTAGAAATTTCTTAACATTAAGAGTAAAGACGATTTATTTGTCATGTGCATGACCCTGTGCATGAATTATTCTCACTACCTGTTTATTTCTATAAAAGTACCTTCAATTCCATTGACAACTGCTGTCATTCAAAAATCACGGAATGTAAATAAAATTTCAAAGTTCGAGTCGATACGATACATGTTCCGGAAAATCTTTGACACGCAATCGCGAGCTTATTATTGCAGTAAAAAGATTCACACTTTCAGTACATGCACAACTTGTATTCTTTTATTGAACTGTGTTAAAAAAAAAAAGAGATGACCAAGATAAGGAAAATGAGCTGTAGTGTTTCGTTAAATTAATCAAGGTCTTCAATCAACCCAATTCTATGTTAAGTGTACAGTACTAAGGTTTTTTTGTGAACTCTACTTTTATCTCTATAAAGTATAAATAAATAATAATCCTTTCCGCCATTTTTACCCTTTTTTCATACAACTGCTTAGTTTAAAGCATTTTACTCAATGACCTAAAAGAGTTATCCACCAAACACTAATAACTGATATTGAAAAAGTGTGCTTGTTCAAAGCTGCTCTTGGCATTTTCCATTCGAAAAAATGATAAGGAAAAAACCCAACATATTTTGGCTATTTTGATTGAATTGCCTAGGTAGTCCATCCATAACTATCATATCTCATATCTAATAGATTGCAAGTTTGATCGCTAAAATCTTAGTGTGATTTTAAGGGGTTCATTAAATAATAAAGATTCACCTTAGAAATAAAAAATCAAAGTACTGAGAGTACTGAAAGACGGGGTCTTGAAAGTTTGAATTTTCCTCTAATATGCTTCAAAATACTAGTTTGAATTAGGTATTTCAATCTATGTTAAAATTCGATTTTTTGCAAATGCCTGATACTTTGTCTAAAATCTTTACTAACTGGGTCTTTTATGTAAAAAGAAGACCCCAAGGAAAAATTTAAATTTTAAAAAACTACAACTAAGCGGGAAAATCAAAACAACTATATCTAAGTAGATAATTTAAATTATTAGTAATTTTGTGATCCAAGGGAAAATCCACAAGTCGGTATCCGTTATACAAGGTTTATGAAAACTCCGAAAACTCTCCAACTGCTGAACTACCGAACAAAGTTAACATTTGTATACCAATAACAAACACAGGCACCTGACGTTAGAAATATTTTTTTTTACTACAAGATTATTCCAAGTACTATAACAAGAACAAGGTTCGTCACAGTTGCCATTTTGATTTTTTAGACCGGCTTATCCGACACGATTTTCTGGCAGCGATTCATGTAAAATTAATAGGTAAAAATAAATCCGTTCGCCAATTACTACTTTTTTGTGTAAACTCGTGCATCATCTACACGAATTACAATACAACCGTTCCTTTTATTGAAAATCATACTCCGAATTCAGTCTACTGCTTTTCAAAGACCGGAAGTGAATGAATCACGTCATACTTTGGGGTTGACCTTTCCTGATTGGCTGTTATATTTGTCGTTAAAAATAAAGCAACAGAATGATAAAGACATTAACTGATAAATGTACAGAGATAAGTCAATTAAAGGACTGGTTAGAAAAAAATAAATAAAATGTCCAGACCAGACACTTAGTGCTAATGAAGGAGAGAAGGTGTCATGTCTAATAAAAATATTCACACGGCGGTAAAATGTTTTACTTACAATTGATAAAGCAATGTTTATTGTATGATAATTTTAAATTGTTAATTTTAGCTATTAATTCAGAATAATTTGATTTTAAAATTTCTAATATTTGCAAAGTTACCGCTTTTAACAGCGAAATTAACAGATGTTGTAGGAAATTGTCATTTCAGGGATATGTGTCTTTTCAATCCACTCTCGTCTACTATACGCAAATTTACATGCGTGTCTTGGAAAAAATGAACTTAAATTCGAAAGCGATTTTTATTTGAATTTTTTCGAAGAGCTACAATAAAGGATTGGTAAATCAGATTTTAAAACTACGATAAACACTATGAGTTTTTATCTTCTTTAAATTGTGATAAGTACTACATGTACTTCTATTTACATGTACTACCACACGGTAAATTAAACATTTAAAACATAACAACGATGCATTATTTGTGAATTCATAGGTCTAATATTATTATGAGATATCAACCGACTGGAGAAAGATCAGCTGAGTTTCTGGTGATAGACATTAAGATATTGATGAAAATTTTTTTTTTATCATGAATGTGATTGGTTTTGTACGTTATAAAGTATAGACAAAAATAGTATAAACTTATTTATGTCTCATAACATGTACAAAAAAAAATACATATATATTCCAACTAAGCAGGACAATATGAACATTAACATTTAACTTGGTTCTTCAATCGATAAGATTGTATATATTGTTTGATGTATTGGTCACCCAAAATGTATAATCTATATTGATTTTGCTTAAAATGCATTGTTCAAAATTTAAATTCAGTTTAGTAACTAGTAACTAAAGAGTCAATGAACGAGAAGGCAAATTCAGACTTGTTAATATTTTCTATGTACAAAATTCCTTTAGAGATGAACAGCAGTCATACCGCAAGTAGACTGAAAGCCAATGAAGAACCTATATAATAAGTAAGACAGCTGTGTATAACCCGTTCAGATTTTAACTTCGGCTCGCGCATGAAGTTCGGTAGTATTTAGGTGATAGATTGTTAAAAAAAATTACCTTTTCAAAAATGGCATATTGCGTTTGTGAACTTTACTTTCGATTATTTCGATTCAACCTTCAACCCCTTCTATTAATTAATGAGCTCGTCCACCAACTGAATCGTCAAACGTTGTGCATTCAGTTACGTAACTCATTCCACAAATTGCTACTACTATTGAATCCGAGCAAGAATATTTGATAAAAAAAACTATTTGTTTATTTTCTTTATAGAATTTGGTTTATACATAGATGACTTAAACAGATTTAATGCGTGTTTTTTATCATACATATTTTCTGAAATGCATGAAAACTTTCTGCACTCTTTTCTTATGCGTAGACTCAATTCATGTGTTCTACGCGTGCCTTCTGGTTTGAGACTTCGGCTGACAGTAAACTAATAGACAGGGTCACGTGACCCCATCTAAAAAATGAATATTAACAAATTTATCATATGTTGAAGTTAACATTGAAGTCATAGTACAAGTAGTTTTCTCACATTTCTCTTGGTAAGAAGTTGCAAAAGCTTTCCCTTTCTTCGAATATGCTAAAATAATTCATAATTTACCATACACATTTTCAGAAAATGATTTTTTTTTAATTTTCCTAACGGGCAGACAACTCTTAAAAAAAGTTTTAGGTGCAAAAAGTTCATGATATTGGCTACATACATACTCCCGAGTTTGGTTTATGTCCGCCTCATAACTTTAAAATACGTATTTGATGTAGTATAGATCAATCAAAATTGTTAAATTCCCCTTAATTATAGATAGACCATCTTAAAGCTGCTTGGTCCGATTTTATATGAAAATGTGTGTACGCTTTTAGACGATGGTTATGCTATGTATGTGTATAATAATAGACATTGCAGTAGTTTTTCCGTCAATTAAGCCATATTTCAATGAAAAAATGATGTACAAAATTTGTTTACAAAACAAACGACATAAAAAGGGTATCGCGTTATTTCGCCTCATATTATACAATTATAGCCTTTGATAAGGTCAATACATTGTTTTATAGACCTGATGAGAGTATATCGACCGAGATTGATATACTCTCATCAGGTCTATAAAACCATGTATTGACCGATATCAAAAGGCTATTATAACTGTTTTATTATAATAAATCAAAAACTAATTCTCTTCATTCTCTTCTAGCGTATAAATTAGTGAAATATTTTGTTCATAATGTATAAGTGTTGATTTCGCTATTATGACGTCACAATGTCGCACGTGCCAAAACCAGTATGTTGTCATGAAAATCTTTTATAGTATAGTGAGGTCTTTAAATTTTCTATTTTTAGTAAAGTAAGGCCTGTAACAGAATTTAAAGCACGGTCTTGTGACAGCAATCGACCAATCATAGGCTTCGGAAAAATACGATATTATAATAAAACATATATTATAATAAAACATTTGCCCCTGATGTCGAGGCGGAAATCGTTCTATTACGACTTTGACATCGCATTTAAGAAAGGTCACAAAGTTTTGGCAAACCAAAAACAAATCTGCGTACATTTTGTTCACTTGTCTATTTTTTCTAAATTTTGTTTTGTTCACAAATTTCAATCGATGCATAACATGCTGGTTGAATATTAAGCCCAAACATTTGGAGGATGAAACCAAACGATTCCCTTCTGAGTCACATGTTAAGTCTACAAGACTTTATTTATATTCAATTTAAGACATCCAATACTTGAGATTGCATTAATAGACGTCCAACTGACATATGTAGTTGCATAGAAAATAAATCAGATTGGTCTTAGGACAGACCCCTTAACTATCTAATCTCTTTTAACCATGTCCAGTTCAAACTTTTAAAAATATCTATGAACCTTTAATTCTATCAGGACGTTCATCGGCCACTGGAATTTTAAATACTACATTTCAATCAAAATCGTAATTTTCCGACGTAGCCACCTGAAGGATTTTTCAAGGTAGTAATTATTAAGAAATCATTTTTTGGCAACTTGTTAAATAAAAAGCTTCATTGAATTTTTTCCTCTTTTATCTCGTAAGCCTCTCAAAAAGCGCTTTTGTTTGTTTTTCTTCCACAATATCGCCTTTCGATTCATACAGCTAGTTTATCATGGCATTATCAAAGTTGTTTTGTATTTGTACAAATTGTTTTTTATAAATCATGTTTTAAATAGGATATTTTTTCAAGTGACACGTCTGTCGGTGGAGACAATAAGGCCAGCTAAGCATTGGGTTGAAATAAAGGTCGAAATGCCGCTTAAAGATGCATTGTCACGATTTGAGTTTTTCTCTCATTTTTCTATTGTTGATGTTTGCCTGACAAAATTATATCTAATGTTCAACCAAAACTCAACCGGGTGCTCAACCAAATGCCAGTTGTCGATTTATTAGCGAGATAGAGAGCTCTCATTTTTCTGTTTTGTAAACAAGGATCGTACCATGTTTTTGCTTAAATTTGTCAAATAAACTCCTAAAAGTTCCGCGCATATATTTAAAAAACGACTGACATTCAAATTTTGGTTGACTATTGGAAATGTTATCATTAAGCAATGCAAAAATCAAAAAAAGGGAATCACGACCCTGTCCCATTCAAACTAATTCTTGATTTTATACCGTATATTTTGAGAGGGATGAGTTTTAAGCATATTCATTTAAATTCAGTTAATATTAGGTATGGTAAAATACCAGTAACAACATTTCAATATTTAATTATATGTTATGCTTACAAAAATAAACACATAATAAATTTTTTCCTAGAGGCAAAAAGTTTAATACAGGTAAATATCGGTATCTTGAACAAGGGGGACCTCAAGATATCCGATTCCGTAAAGTTCCTATGTTTTTATACCTGGGTTATTTTCACTATATACTGGACAGAATTTTTCTTTTATTCATATATGAGTATTTAGCATCGATGGAGAAAAGTTTGTGTTGTCTTTACTTATGAAATGCTTCTTAATGTGAAAGCAATTACATTATAAACCATTAGGATTTTAATTTTTTGTGTTTTCTAAAAGCCTGGTCTCTTTTGTTTTCAGTTTAAAATTTTTTTCCTAATTTTTAGAATTTAAAAAACATTGGTTTTTAACTACACGTTGACTTTTAACTGCAAGTTGACTACAACATTGATAGACATAGAATAGGCACAAAACAACTTAACATATTTCTGGCAATCTAGATAATTACAATGAAATTTCATTTAATATTTGGTTGCGATTACACGCATTTCTTTACATTTTTAGCAAATGAAATCTGAAAAAATCATTGATGTCATTTCTAATTCAACGTAAACAAGAACTAAAATAAAACTTTATCATTGTAGTGGGCGTCTTATATTGCCCTAACACGTTTCAAGTTGCTGTTAAAGGAATTCTTGTATATAAAAGTTCGTGATAGCAACCAATTTTGAAATGTTTTAAGTTTATTACAATATTCCTTTCTTTAAATCTATCTGAAACCAAATCACGTTTTAAACAGTAAATCTCAAAACAAAGCCTGAGTTGTAAGATTCCCTTGCGTGCGGGTTTAAATAGGGTTAGTTTCACTCACGTAGGTAGAGGTCACATACAAATTTAGCTGGAGACCCCGAGTCATCATTCGATTTCTCTCTCTCAGCATGAAGCCGTACGTTCTCCTTATTTTCTGCACTCTTGGTCTTTGGTCGGCCCAAAATGCTGATGCTCATGGACGTTTAATGAAACCATGCCAGCGGGGGTCTTTGTGGCGATGCTACGGAAGAAGCCGTTTTAAGGCAGACTACCGAGATATGGGACTGTTCTGTGGTGGAAAGCGGGTAATGTAATCGTTATTAAAGCAATAAAGCTAATGTCATAGTAAATATCTAATGATTGCACAGATTTGCAAGATCCTTCTTCGAGAATACACCATCTACAACAAATGGGATGATCTTTTTAATTCTGGTACAAAAATCCTTTTAACGATGAAAGCACTCGAATGTTAACTGCTGTGCACGTAATAAGCGTCATATTATCACTATTATAAATATTTAAGTAGTGTGTGTTTGTTTAATGTTAAGACCCAGTGGAAAAGAAACGGCGGAAAATGCGGAATATGTGGCGACGCCTACGATGCAAAAGTGAAACCTCACGAGGCGGGTGGCCGCTACGCTACAGGCTATATCACAGAGACGTACACCCAGGGACAACAAATTGACGTGATGGTCGAGCTCACAGCGCCACACAGGGGAAAGTTCTTCTTTAAAATCTGTGAGCAAACGGATGAAAGCGTAGAGGTCACACAAGAGTGCTTGAATAAAACTCCATTAAAGGTGAGATTTCTCCTTCCCCTCTCCCGAGGTCTAACAATTTTGCAAAATTTTCATATAAATGAGAAATTAGGAAACTCAAAAGTGTTACATGGTTTGGAGGGTCGTGACATGGTTACATGTTTTGAATATAAAAATATAATATGATAATAGAGGGGATGATTCAAAAGACACTCTTTGACTTAAATTATAGTTAAAATGATGTAGTTTGAAAATGCGGGTATTATGAATATTGGAATGTTTGGCAATAAGTGAATGTAACAAAAACGGATATATTTTCCCTGATTTTTATAAGAGAAACTTAAGGAGAATACCCCCGCACTTATTTTTCATAGAAGAACAATTTGAATTTGGTTGATGTGGTGCTATAATGCAAGTCCTAAGATTCTGTAACATAAAAAACGTGTAACTATTAATATTAACGCATACATGTATTCAAACGAATTTTGTACATAAAATGTATGATTTTATACGTATATATAACAGTTTTAATTGTACAATGTTCATGTAGAGTTCATTTCTTAATTATTTAAATACTATATTGACAAATTTTTACAATGAAACAATGCAAATTTCGAGTGATTTTCCTTTGGATGGAGTACTAAACTAGTAAATCATTACTGTATATAAACAGTTAATTACAAGTCGCTATAAAATAATCAGAGATGGCTTATATGATATTGAGCAAAAAGTTATGTTTTGAGACCAGTATCATATTTAACTTGAATCGATCAACTCATGTGCAGCTTATGTTTAATGTATTATCTTGAACGTGTTTGATAATCGTTTAAATATTCATTTAATATTTTCTCGTGTTATTAATAGATTTAGTTAATTAAAAAGTATCATAATTTTTACTTAAATTATATATTATAAACGTGCCTGTAAATGGATAATCCGGTATGAATCTACAGGTGATAGACAACGGAGGATACAAAGACTATTATGAAGTTAAAGCAACTCTCTGGTCCAACCTTACCATGAAACTGCAACTTCCGCCGGATTTTACATGTGACCATTGTGTTTTTCAATGGTGGTACACGGCAGGTAGGCTACATTTAACACTTTTAGTTTTCATTTTTGAGAATTTTAATACTAAAAAATGGCATATTTATATTTAAAATCACTTGATAAAAAGACGATTCAGCGGTTTAAGTTTAATACGAAGCCAGTCGTACCAATGCATAAAAGCTTTTATTGATTTTTTTTTTCATTTCTAGGTAATTCCTGGGGACAATGTCCGAATGAAAAATACAAACTTGGCTGCGGACCACAAGAGACGTTCGCGAATTGCGCCGACATTAAGATATTGCCAAGCAGTGGCGGGGTCGACACTGCAACTCAAGCACCTGTAACAGTCAGACCAGCAACCGCAATACCAATAACACAGGGCCCCGCAACAAATAAACCAGCAACGGCACGTCCAGTGACAGCGCAACCAGCAACACAATCTCCGATAACAGCAAAACCGATCCCAGGGGATAACTCTTGGTTAACAAAGCCACCTTCACTTCCACGTACGACACCCTTACCTAATGCCCAAACCACAACATGCAGCTGTACTGCCCCTTCTGTAAAAAATGCCAACTGCAAAGTCAAAACAATTTATGATGACTTCCTAGGACCGGATTTTTGCGCATTTCTTGTTCAAAGTGGAGCGAATTTATACTACCTAAATCTTTTTTGTCAATGCAATTAACTTTCAAAAACCTACTTTATTTTCTTATCTTGCGATAAATGAAGGAATTCAAAATTTATATTGTTCTTTTTTGAAAGAATAATATTAAAAGACTGTAAAAGAGAAAATACAATTGCAAACCAATCATGTTATTCATTATGACCTGTTGGAGTTTGAGATTGGAAGTGCCAAAGATTGTTATAACAATATATACAAATACAGCACTGTTCTAAGCAATATAGAAAGCGTAAAATACAATCATACCAAACATTGACAGTTACATTCGTTGTGAACGAACACATTTTACAGTTAAACGCTTTTAATGATTATTTTACACGAAACAGTTGTTTTAAAAAACAATGGAATATCACTATGAATTATTGGTATTCATATGTATTCTGGTATTTAAAAAAATGGTTCTCCAATTAGTCGTTGTTAAAAATTGCCGCAGACTTTCTCTTATGGTTACTCGACACAGTGCATTGTTTAATGGATCGATAAAGAATCTTTTTTGAAATATGATTTCACAAAACAGAGACCAATATCGGCTTTCAGCTATTTTATATGAATTTTTTGGGTGTATTTTTTCAGTGGAATTGGAAAAGTTGCTTTGACTGAAAACAGGGTATAAATTTTGAAAGTTTAAAAAACTTGATCTCATTTGTTGTGAAATATAATTATGGTAAATACATGCCAAAGATGGTCTGGTCAAGTTTTTAATTATTTAACTAAAAATATTTCTGAAAATTAAAGTTTCTATTCTTTAATATATTTTAAATCTATGGATAAAATCTAAGGAATAACAAATAGTCACATAAAGCACTTATTAAACAATAACATTTCACAAAGAAACTGAAACGAAAATGCAAAATTTTAGAAAAATTGCAATTAATCAAACTTAAACCGATCCTGATTGAAATAAAACTGATCCCGATCAGAATAATTTTAAAATTGAAATTTTACAAAAATACTACAGTTTATTTTGAGTAATTGATATGCACTATATGATCAGTAAATGAACAAACCATTTTACATCTAAACAACCTGGGATTTTTGCAAAATTGTGATATATTCCAACTTTATATGATTCTGTTCGGGATCAGTTTAATTACAATCGGAATTGTTCGAATTTAAGATTTTCCAATTTTTCTTGAATTCCACTATTTCGTTTTAATTTCTTGTTGAATTATGTATACAATTGTTTCATGCGAGTGACAGTTGATTTGTAGTTTTTATCCAGGGGTTGGAAAAATATCTACGATTCTTGATTTTCATTTTCCTAGTAAATATTTTTTTTTTAAATATTATAAAAATTTTTTGGCTGTCTTTGACATGTATTTATAGATAATTGTATTGTGCATCAATTGATACCAAATTTTAAGCTCTAAAATATCCTGTTTGCAGCTAAAACGATGTTTTTGGTTTCTGTTAAAAAATACAAAAAAATCACATAAAATAATTGGAAGCCGATATCGGTCTCATTTTTTGTAAAATCATTTTTCAAAAAAGATTCTTTATCGATCCAACAAATAATGCACTGGTGTGTCGCGCCACATTAAACACGCTTTTTACGCGCAGATCTCGAGTCGTCATTTTACATGTAAACAAGCTACACCACTTCATTTTACGGGGCTGATGATGGTGTTTAAAAGAATAGCAGAGGAAAGTAAAGTGACGATAGATGTAGTATAATGTCCTTGAAATTTTTTTTTTAATCAAATATTTGTACAGAATGTCTTCGAAATAAGATTGATCAGTCCAAAATTAGCTCAAGTTCTTGTGAGCCGTAAATTGCAATTTTTTATGGAACAGTAGCTCACAGGTCGTCCGTCCGATTTTTTTCAGACCGGGAACTACAGACCTGCAGCTAACTAAGATTAATCCTAAATAACGTTTTGTTTTTCAGTATTTCAAAAACAATTGTGATCATAATATTGCAGTTTTCTGTTTTTCTTTGTAATTAGATTATTATTATGAGTTATCTCTCTTTAAGCAATCTGTTTTGAGCAAATAATTTTATCAGGGTGATTTTAAAAAAAAATTATTTGAAAAGTAGACATTGTTAACCATGCTTTATAGATGACGCTTTTAAAATTGTGGAAATTCAGGATCAAAAACAAGTTTTTATTATTTATTTTCCAAAATTGTGTTTGATACCAACGATATGTATCTAATACAACATTTACAGCGTAAAGGAAATGGTTAACTTGATTTAAGGAATAAAGAATCACTCTTTGAGTATTATGAGATGTTAATTTTGGTCGGGTCGTGATGAAATCCAATAACGACTCCGGGCTTCATGATAAATAATATTCAAAGAATGATTCCTTATTACTTACATTTATATACTTTTCAGCAACTACAATACCATTGACATTTTTACGTTATTTTCATTTCGTATAATTATGCATACATGTATGTACTCCGCTGCGCCCCAACAATACGTCATTTCCGTCATTGATGAACTGTATTGGACTATACGTTTCAAATTTGATTCGTAGTGTTATCACAAAGAAACTGGAAATGTAAATATTTATTATAATCACACAAGTGACTGAGTCAAATATAATTATATAATTGGGAAAGAAGTAATGTACGTTTCCAAACCCATGCCATCTGGAATTACAGACTGTTGAAACAAATCAATGCTATACACTGTACATATAATCGATAAAAATAAAACAAACCCATGAATGTTCTTTTAATTATTCATTTGCATGTACCAGTATGTTTAATTTTCAATATAATGTACCTTTCTCTCTCTCTCTCTCTCTCTCTCTCTCTCTCTCTCTCTCTCTCTCTCTCTCTCTCTCTGGCCATATACAGGACGAGTGTATAACTGGGATATACCTTTCCTCCTTCCCCAATGGATTGATCGCTCCCCCTAGCCTAACTTAACATCTAGTTAATTTAAAACATTTTTATTCACCTGGGAATTTACTGTCGATGCGTGCATATATCTCATTTACCAAAATAATGGTCTCGCTAGTATAGTCATCATTTCAAAATTATCTGTTCCTTAGAATTTTCCTCAAGTTTCCAATAAGCCGACGGATAGCCTATCCTTTGTAAACCCTGTTAATTTCATTTAGTTCCGCTGCTTTGACTGACACCTCTGTAATGCAGAAACACAGATATGTGATATCTGTATGAAAGCCCGAATTTCTTTAGGATCAAATTTCGGAATTTTTAAGAGTTCTCTATAGATAATTAAGTTATTGATATTAGAAAAAAATCCAATAAGAAAGCCAGTTTACTTGTAGGTGTAGGTACAATGTTTGTAATGTTACGTTGATTTAAAAATGCGGTGTTTACGATATTCTATAGTAAGTAATTTTAGGAGAGGTGAGGCAACGGTAGAGCAAAGGCTTTCTTTATGATCAAATTCAGGAATTTTTAGGAGTTCTCTAAAGATAATTAAGTTATCATATAAGAAAACAATTCCAAAAAGAAATCCAGTTTACTTGTAGGTACAATGTTTGTAATGTTACGTTGATTTAAAAATGCGGATGTTTACGATATATTATAGTAAGTAATTTGCATTGAGAAGAGGTGAGGCAACGTTAGGGCAAAGGCATGGTCATCGCTTCTAGACACGTTAACTTATACAGTTATGTAATTTTGTATAAATACATCAGCTCAAACAAGGCTTTCTACTGTGGTATAAAAAAAATCAATAGAATGGCTAAAATTGACGTTTGTAATATTTTTGATTAACGATAAAAATGTGACAGAAGACATATTTCAAGTAAGATGGTATACGTAATTACCCGGATCAGCACGCTTTGATGAGGCTGGCGACCATCAGGAACGCCACAGTACCTTGCAGGTCTAATAGATTTACGACTCTTATCACGCCTAGAGGGCAAAAAACATGCAAATAACTCTGCTGTTTCCGGTTTTATCGAAAAGTGAAAAAAATGATACGAGGGACATTATATGTTTACTACAACATTTGCGTCGATGTTATTGTGAATTCAATATGCTCCCGATCTTTTTTTTTTTAAATCCACTGACATCCCTTTGATAGCCCATATTCATAACACAATATATCATCAATAAACAGTGAGACTGATAATACCTTAATGGATATTTGTAGGAAGTAGCAAACACCTTTCTGCTTTTTTCCTATTTACAGTGAAAACATTAGGTAAAAGATAGTGGGAATTTTTAAGGAAAGCGAAATTGAATAAATATCATTTTAATTTTTTAGGTCACCCGAGTCACTCATGTGACCTGTTGCTATCTGTTTTCGTTCGTCGTCGTACGTTTTGAGTTAACATTTGAACATTTTCAGCTTCTTCTATAAATTTGATGTGAAGCATAAATAGGAAGACATGAACTGTGAAATTCATGACCCCACCCCCAGGGACCATTAGTTTTGAGTAAAAATTTAATATTCAATTTGAACTAATGGGCATCTAGCAGGCAAACTAAATGCTTCATAAAGATGAGCAACGAGGCCTCTACTGAAATTATGACCCCTGGGAGGTGTTGGGAGGGAGAGTGATCTGTATATTAGTAAACTTTATCCGAGTACCATGAGATTTGGCGTCGAGCAGCAAAATCTCATGGGGAGGGGAAAAATTAACAACATACTGAGCTCAGTACAAGTTTTACACGAGAAATTAAACTCTTTATTATTCCATCTGTTTACTACAATTCTTTTGTGTCATGTATCAATAGACCAAGATTTTCTTGTTAAATTAATTTTTTTTTTTACTGAAGTGAGTAGTTTTCAAAAGCAAATTAGAAAACCGTTTTAAGGTTTTGGTTATTTTCAAGTTGACTTGTCTTTAAGTCAGCAGATAATTAAAATACAACAATTGTGTTAAAATGTGTCAAGGAAAGAACGTGCAGATGAGGATAGTTACAAGCTTTTGCGTCTCTTGATTTAAAAAAAATCAAAACACATAAATTCTCAGGTTTGTTTATTTGTCCTCGTAAAGCTTAAAAGGTAGAGATTATTTGGTTATTATTGAATTGAACATCATTTTCTGTACGTAGTTTACGTTATTTATTGTCATTTTAAGGATCGGTTTATGCTTAACTTACATGTATTTTACTAAGTTGAACCATTGAACCATGAAGCCTGGACTTGGTGTGTATTAAGTCTTTAAGCATCATCGATAATCCATTGTTCGAGGTGTGAATTATGTCTTATAGTCATACTTTGAAATTGTACAATTTCTAAAAACTTTTTTCTATGTGGCATCTAGCAAACTACAGTACAAGAAATTTGAAATAATTTTTTTTGACAATATGTGATTTTGTGTCATTGCAATACATATTGTATGTAAGTACTTGTTTAGTTTAAGGGAGAAGATCAACTGAATCGTACAACTCACGCCTCCCCCCCGGGTTCTTGTTTTCAGGCGTGGCTTACTGAGTATTTAGGGATAAGTTTTTGTAGTTAACCTTGTTTTCCTAATATACTGTAAATCTGTGTCAAGAGAAATTGGTTTTGAAAACTTGTGACAAGTTCTTGACTTCTCTCTTCCCCCATTTTCTGACAAGTATATGTATGCGCTATAGTGAGCTTAAAGGCATGCGGGCCTCTTGTTTCAATGTACATGTATTATGTAAAAATACTTGTTTATGTAATTGTAAAAAAATATTTTTATCACTAAACTAATGAAATTTATAAGTAAATCCTGGTAGAACCGTTTTATCATTTAGGTATAGGCGTATCTAATACACATTGTGAAGCTTATAGACAGATCGATATTATATTACAGAAAACACACATATACAGGTCCATCGTTACTTCGGTCAGTCGTAGAACTTAAATGTGCTAGGCTGCTACTCACCAGTGTTATACAATTGAATAATTTTTCCAAGAAACACAAGACAATAGTTTGCTTATTGTTTTGTATTATGCATCATTAATATTAAAAGCATTTAAATTTCGATCAATTTAATTAAACACACCTGGTTAAATGATCATACTTTTAGTTCTGCTTCAAATAATAAGATAAAAATTGTGGAACTATGAGAATTCAGTCCGTTTCAACCTTTTTAAAAAGTCATTAAGCATTGGTTATCAATCAATGAATAATAAGTCTACATTAAAATGATATCGCTAAAGAGTTGAATAACAACTAAAGACACAAAAAAAATACACTTAATAATTAAAAGGGCTCGATAGTCGTGGCCATTTTTATACTGTATTGATCTCCTTCTGAAGAAGAGCTCTATATAAAAATATAGGAAAACATCCTAACTTAAAAGGTAAAATATATGGACAGCTAAAATAATCTTATCATAACTTAAAATGTTAGGTAGATCTGATGGTTAGTTCGTTGACCATCCAGTCTCCTTAAAAATATTTTTTTTACAATATTACAGGTAATGTACGGTATCTGCAAACCACCCCACTTCAATATAAATTCAAAAATTCGAAGACAATATGTGAAACAACAGATATTCAAACTTTGAAACTTAAAAAGTTAAAATTGCTCTACAACTTCTGCATTTTGGTGTTTACCTTTTCTATACTTGCAGTACCTACATGTAGTATTGTATCAAACAGTGCTTTATTTTATTGTTACTGTAAGTAAAGCATCAAAATCGTAAGCATGACTTATCAGATATTTGATAACGCGAGTCAGTGAATTAAAGCTACTGGTTATGAGGACGGTTCATTGATGGGAGAGTTGTTCTATTAACCATCAAAATAAATAGTCAAAACGCAAATTACATAAACTGACGTGGGTGTGTGGTCTAACAGATTATTCTGACTTCAAAACCATCCACATGATATGATTGTTTTTGATATTATCAAGAAATATGTGACTATTGTTACATAAGTGTATTAAAGTTTTCATTTTCTGAAAGAAAATATTTTATTCAACCAACGAGTTAACTTCAAGGCTGCAACACCGGAAAACGGAAAAAAATCAATGAAGATTTGAGCAATAAATAATTAAGGAAGGAAAGGACATGCCAATACACCATTTTAATACTCCTGCAACGTTAATGCATGAACAAGAATTGCCCGTTATCACGTGAGGTATGATACAATTGGGTTACCTAATGGCGAACGTTAAGGATACGTGACGATATTCTGCAGTACAAAGGGGAGATAAATAATTCTTATCTGTTCATTATAATCTTTCCTTCATCGTGACAACCGCACTGTTTAAGCCAGACAGTTCCTGAAACACGGACAAGTATTGGAGAAAGTGGGGTTTAATGCGAAAATAAACGTAATATTTTCTTGACACGATAAAGTAGAACAGGTTTTAATTTTTTTGATAACAAATTATTATAGAATCATTTGCTTTCAAATCTTTCATCAGGCATGCGACATCTGTCAAATTTTGATTGTATCGGGTAGAAATCAAACATGACGTGTCAAGCAGCCGTCTATGATTGGTGATTCAATTTTCCATATGCGTAATTTTTCCTGGAATCGTTATTTTTAGAGGTCGATCTCAGAAAATTGTTGATCCAAACAAAGGCATGAGGTATAAAAACAAAAAGTTGACTTTACAACCAAAAGTTTGCATTAATTATTTATTTCTTTTTTGCGCTGCATAATTATTATTCACATTTCAGTGTGTTTAGAATGATACCGTTTGGGCGAGTACAGTTGCATAAGTGGCGTGGTATTTGTCCGTGTGAAGACATTTCGAAGATAACCGATTTTAATATTAGTTTTCTATATCAATCTTATTTTTTTATCCATGTGGACACATTTCAAAGATCTTGATACTTGATCATAAAGGCCATAATTTTATAGACTAGACACTACATGTATTTCATAAGCTCTGTTGAATGACCTGTCCTTTTCCTATGTCGTCGTGGTTTGTTCGCAAACTTTTGAACATTTTGACTACCTCTTACACGTATAAGCCGATATTGACCCCATTTGGTGTGTAGAATTTGTACAAGAATGAAGTAAATACTTATATCACCCCAAGAAACGATGAAGTATGGGTAATAATTGATGCTCCTTGGCATCTAGCAGACAAATTAAATATCAAAGAAGCCTCTTTCAAAATAATATTGTGAACGTAAAATCCTAAGGGCCAGGTTAAAATGAAGTCATTCGGCTAATTTGCAAACGAATTGTCATCTGAATACTGAGGCACTTTGACTGCATGAATAAAATGAGCGCAGAGGTTTTTAGAAAAAAATGTTAAATTCATGACCTTTGGTTCGGGGATTCTGGAATGGCTAGAATGGGACGAACTTTAATCATAAAGTGTATATGCAACAATTCTCTCTATTACATGTACTTGACATATAGAGGACAAAGTGTTTTGTTAGGATGGTAAGGGCACTTTTGTTACGATTGTTAAATTCCCTTGATCTGGTGTTGAGCGAAGCCATCCTACAGTGAAAATTTATGTCTTCAAAAATCTTCATCTATGGATCCCTACAGGGTTTTATTATACTCAGGTGACCATTACGGTTAAAGACCTCTTGTGTTTTAATGTCGGTTTATACAAAGAGCTTTCGTTTTCAATATATTTAACATTAAATATAGATGCATTTTTCAAATCGGAACTTAGTTTTCTGTACTATAGTTATTTTGGCAATCCACGAAAATGACCGCTGTGAATCTGAAAGACCTATTTGTTGATTACCGTATTAATCTTGTTGCCATTTGTTTTATCCTTCACATGGTTGTTTTCTACTCAAGTGACCATGAAGAGCAGTCTAGCCTTTGTTTAAAATCTTTTGCACTTTAAATTTCAGTAATAATTTTGGACTATTTATCATCCGTGAAATTGTATGCAAGTAAGAAAGACCGTGGCACTGCAATACAATATTCCCTTTTGACGTTCGGATTGATTTCGCCCTGATTTCTGAATAACTACTGATATTGCGCCTTTCTCTAATTAAACAAGTTTTCACAAAGAAATTTTACATCAAAACATTATCAGAGTTGGTGTTTCGTGGCAAATGGTCTTCCATCATCGTATTTTGGACAATAATTTATATAAAAAAAACCTCTCGTCAGAATTCCTGATACCAGTAGTTTATTGAATAAAAACGAAAATTTAATCGTAGAATGACGTAAATTGTTGCTGATTATTTTCGAATAACTATTAAGTACCAAAGGAGTATTATTTCAATTTCCAAGTATTTTAAAACAAACTGCTTGTTTTAAATGGATGAAACTAATTTTTTCCTCAAGCCGACTTCACTTCTAATATGTTTTTAGGTCACTCAGGTGACCTATTGCTATCTGTTTTTTGACCGTTTTTTGACCTTCGTCGTACGTCGTTCATCGGTCGTAAACTTTTGATCATTTTTAGCTTCTTCTCTGGAACCACTGATCCAACTTCAACCAAATCTGGTATATAGCATCTTTGGGTGAAGGAGAGTAAAAATTGTGAAATTCATGGCCCCTGCCACCCTGGGGCCTGAGGGGTGGGGCTAAAACCATCAAAATAAGTGCAATCTTTAAACAATCTTCTTCTTTACTCCTGGACATCAAGCAGTCAAACTGCTGGCATGATTGTAATAAGCATTGAGCTCTCTACCAAAATTGTGAAATTCATGGCCCCAGGTCAGGGGTTCTGACGCTAGGGTGGGGCTCTAATGATTATATAGTGAAAATGCATTAATTCTTTAAAAATCTTCTTCTCTGCTCCTGGGTATATAGCCAAAGGACTAAGTATATAGTTATGATGAGGAAGAGTGCCTCTTCCAAAATTGTGAATTTCATGGCCTCTGGGTCAGGGGTTCTTGTGTTAGGGCTGGGGCTCTAATGATTATATAGTGAAAATACGTTAATTCTTCAAAAATCTTCTTCTCTGCTCCTTGGTATTAAGCCTATAAACTAAGTAGATAGTTATGATGAGAAAGAATGCCTCTTCCAAAATTGGGTCAGGGGTTCTGACGTTAGGGTGGGGCACTAATGATTATATAGAGAAAATGTATTAATTCTTTAAAAATCTTCTTCTCTGCTCCTGGATATTAAGCAGATAAACTAAGTACATAGTAATGATGAGAAAGAGTGCCTCTTCCAAAATTGTGAATTTCATGGCCCCTGGGTCAGGAGTTCTTGTGTTAGGGCGGGGTTCTAATGATTATATAGTGAAAATGCATAAATTCTTTGAAAATTTTCTCCTTTTCTCCTGAATATTAAGCAGATGAACAATAAGTAGATAGTTATGATGAGGAAGAGTGTCTCTTCCGAAATTGTGAAGTTCATGGCCCCTGGGTCAGGGGTTCTGGTGTTAGGGTGGGTTCTAAATGAATTCAGTAATCTTCGAAAATCTTCTCCTCTGCTCCAGGGTATTAATCCGATAAATTAAGTACATAGTTATGATGAGGAAGAGTGCCTCTTCCAAAATTATGAATTTCATGGCCCCAGGGTAAGGGGTTCTGGTGTTAGGGCAGGGCTCTAATGGTTATATAGGGTAGGGTGGTGTTATTTTGACCGATTATTTTTTTTTGTTCTTAAGATTTGTTCAATTATGTCACTGTATGTTATGGTACAATTTTTAATATTTTTTTTAGAATTTAGAAATTTTATTGGATTAAACGATCCCAGAATTTTAAAAATGATTTCATTAGCCCTGTAATAATAATGCACATGAATATACATTGCAAAACGCCAAACTGCAGTTACTCAGGTGACCGATAAGGCCCATGGGCCTCCTGTTTTGTCATATACTTTAAATATTTCAACTGAAATTTTCCTATTAGTTTTGATTATATTTTAAACAGGGTTTTCCGTAGGAAAATCTGGAGGTCCGTCTAACCCTCACAATTTCACCTCCAGTGGACTTTTAAATAAATGGATAATGAAAGGGAACTCAATGGCGTAAATGGTGGCTGAAAAGTATGATCAACAGAGGATCGGAGAAATCCGTTGAATCTGCAGAAGACTTCTAGTGATAAGGTCGAGAGAAGGCTGAGGAGGTCTTAGGAAGAGGTCTCTCGATGAGGTGGCCTGTGATAGGATCGAGGTTTATATCGATGCTCTGTAGATGTCGAAACTCAACTGATGAATACATCCCTGTGCCTCACCGAGTAAGAAATGAAAGAAAAATTGAGCAAGCTCATGGACCCCACGATCCCCCTTTACTTCACAATGCTACACAGGATGAATGGCAGGATACGCATTAAATACACAAAATAATTCAATAAAGAGGCATGATTAACGAAAAATCATCACATCAAAACTTTCTGCAAATATACACATCTATACTTTGGGTTTTAAGATTCTTATTCAAAAGGGCCGAAATTTCAAGAAAAATAATGGAATTGGAATTTCCTTGTAGTATGCACATCTACATATTTACAAAGTCTGACGAAATTCTGTGCAGCGGTTTAAGAGGAGTTGCGCTGACAAAAAACAAACAAACACAAAACCCAGGACTGACTGACAGACGAGTATAAATCATTATACCCCTCGCAACTTGTTGCTTGGGGTATAACTAGTTTTCCGTGGCATTTATTGTGAGATTGACGTACCAAAGATATCTCCTAGTCCCAGGATGGTTGAACTTACAAAGTTACACTCCAGGTAGTTACCACGTACGTACTTCTAAAAATTGGCGATCTAGCTGCCTCTAGGGCGTGAAGGATCATGATTTAGCTGTGCAGTTAAATATCTGTTAGTAGAAAGAAAATACGCATAGTTACATAAGAACCACGAGTTTAATTATGTCAGAAAAATAATATACATTAATGTGTATGTAGAATAAACTTAATTCTTCCATTTTCACTCAAATTATAGATTCACGAGTGCCTGTCTTCCTATGGTAAGGCTTTTTAGTAGGGAGAAAAAAGTGGACAATTTTCAGGACCCAGAGAAACCTCGCTGTATCTGAAATTCTCTTAGTTACTGTGTACTGGCCTTCTCAATTTCTAGTAAATTTGGGGTTCATTTTGCTGAATTTTGTATTGGTTCCGTTATGCATTATGCATCACATTTCTACTTTTTGCCTGGCTCCAGTTCTTAGACCTAGGTTCGGACAAGGTCATGCACCAGTAGGTATCTCAAAGGATTTTAGGGGAATCATAATGTCCATATAACAAGTACAAATTGGGGAGATATATCTCTCCAACCTACATATTAAGTTAACTGGGAGTTCTCTTGTGCTATCATGTACACGATCTGAAGCTGAAATGTTTTAGAGAATAGAATGATACAGATATCTATATAAAGTTAACTACGACTTGGTCAAATATTTTCATTTGGGGGGGGACTTTAACGTTTCTGGGTTCGATATGGGATTTGGCTGCTCTGCCTGAGCAAATCAAAAGTAAATTAAATGAACAATTTTCTCATTGACAGATTTTAATTAGCCTAAGGAGTATCTACAATAGTTATCCCCGGTTCTCTGTAGCGAACGCACTTTCAATGACAATAGCGTATGCGCTGCTCAGAGACAGGAGCGCATATATATATATATATATATATATATATATATATATATATATATATACCTAGTCTTGAAAGCCTATTTCAGGCACGTAAGACTATAGTCAGATTAACCTTACAAACCTTTGTTTTCGTCCTGGCTTACAGTGTCGATTCTTCGGCCGTCAGACACAGACTCTCTGATCATTCCGATTGTCTCAGCTTAATACATACCTTCAGGTAACACGTGACCAGCTGAGAATCATATGGGATGGTGTACATGAAACCGGAAATCATCACAATGCTACTACAGGAAACCGAAGGGATACTTTCGATTTTGATTATTACTTCGCTTCAGCACAAAAGCAAAGTTTTGATCTTTCAAACTAAAAGGGACAAAAAGCCATGCAACAGTCCGATTACCATACAATTATTTGAGGTACATGTACACGTATTTTTCACAATGGTCTTACCAGTATGACAGAAACTTGTTTACGTTTGATTGTTAGGACCCATCAGATCATATACTATAGTTTCAGTGATATTCGTTGAACACAAAATATCGTTGTCGAGTCCATATTTTATAATTTTATGTTCATCGAAGTCAAGATCATGATAATAAATTGTACGTTATAGTTAAATGATGACACGAGAGCATGTATGGAATATATCGCAAAACCTTTTGTCACGAGAGGACGGAGCCCCCGAGTGTAAAATGGCTTTACGATATATTTCAACTGATTTGTTAAATGGTATCTCAAACTTCCCCCTATCGGTTTTGCAGTGTATACCATCAAGGTTGCAACAGTTGCGGCATTTTCGCGGCATGTTTAAAATGAAAACGCGTCGTTATTATAATTCCATCAATAGAAACTTCGGATATTTCATATTTGGAACCTTTTTTCACTATGAAACTGAATATATTCAGTGGATGCAGGTATTACATCACATACATAGTCGGACCCCTAATTCTGTGTGAACACACGGTCACGTAGATGTAAATTAAGCATGCATCCTGCATGTAATGACCGTGGGTTTACAGCGTCCCGAAGATAATTTATTATAGATACCTGCTGAAGAGAAAATTGAATTGCCTAAATATTGACTAATTTGTGTATTTGGTTTTCTTAAGTTTAACAGTGTTATGCCTTCCAATGGCTGGAAGGGGGTATTTTTGGCTTGTAGAAAGTCAGATAGACATTTTGTTCATTTGTAAACTTGAGGTGGGGGTTGATTAATTGTTTGGCCGTGAAATAAAATGTTAGGTGAAAGTGCATCTATTTCGAGTTGACCAATGAGGTAAAGCAACCGGAGCTACTTAATATTCACTAATATCAATTATGCGATAACTAATATATCACCACTGTATGCGATATATCCGACAAGAAACATCAAAGAAAAAACACTGAACCATTGGACGATAAAAGGAGTAGAGTACACGATAGTATGCATCCTTCAAACTGTGTAATATTTTATTAAATCCACGAAATTTGATGCTTTCGAATACAAATAAAACATGTACACATAACACAGACAGAACACTGATATGGGTTTCAATCTGCTTGGTCCGATTTTTTGGCCACTACAGTATAGAATAATTTTCCATACCAACCATTTATCTTAGAAAGTTATAGACTTTCACCTATTTAAACCAGCAGAATCGGTCTCCTTTCAGAAATATAAATATTCAAAGTCATCAAAAATAATTTCAGTATGGGAACACAAAAAATGCATCATGGGTGAGTTTAGAAAAGGGAACCGTTTGGTTTCGTCCCCCAATTGATTGGGTTTATTCAGCCCGCATTTTACGTATCGAGTGTAAACAAAGCAAACTTCAGAAAGATTAGTGGAAAAATATACGCAGGTTTATTTTTTAATTGCCAAAACAATTTTGAAATCTTATTTCCTTTGTTTATAGCGAATGTCAAAGTCGTAATACAATCATACCTGCCTCGACGTCGAGGGCGAATCTTAATTAGGTGCGAAATAACACGGTACCCTTGTATGTAATATATTTATATAAACAAATTTTGTATATCATTTTCTCATTGAAATATGGCTTATTTGATCGGGAAGACTACTGCATTGCCTCTTATTATACACATAATAAGCAAAACCATCGGTTGAAAGCGTACATAAAATTACATATAAAATCGTACTAAGCAGCTTTAAGATAAACACGTATCAATAAAATTTTGATTATGTTCTCACCATGAATCAGCATTTAACACCACCAACCAAACTCTGTATAAAAGGTGTGAAAAGTAATTACTATAGAACAGTCATTCGAAAATATAAGAGGGATAAATTCGTCTATACTACTTTAATTAGCAATAATATCCTAGATTTTCATAATCAACAGGTGATTCATTATGAGCGATGTGGAAATGAGGTGTATAACCATGCATATGGAAGGAATTCCGTTTGTTTTTGTCTTAAGAAATGTATATAATTTATTATAAATATTTGCTTAAGAGAAAATTGAATTGCCTAAATAATGACTCATTTGTGTATTTGGTTTTCTTAAGTTTAACAGTGTTAACCTGCTCAAAGTGAAGAAATAAAATTTATAAAGCACAGAAAGACTCACAATATTGTAGCTTCATCTCCGCCCCGCCCGGGGTTTGAACTTGGACATACGGAAACCACTCTCCTAGAAGTGCGCAGCCAGCGCGCTAACCACTCGGCATCCATGCGATCCAAAAACCTTGCTTTCGTTGACAGACCCAGCCTAGACACACCGTCGCACATAACATGGTTTTTGAGAAATAAGTAAAATGCAGTTAAACTTCAATTTGAGAAATCGCTACGATTCTTTCAAATTAACGTTTAGCTGAACAGAAACCCTAAATGTTAACAACATCCTGATGTCAATGGTACTAAGGTATCAAAGGTAATACACAGAGTCCGTCTACATGTATAACAAAGTGACGAATCGTGTTTATTTTTCTGATACATCGTGAAGCTTTAGCAGTCATTCGCATTTCATCGAATGTTCGTATTTTCATCACAACTATACCGGTATTATACATGTAGCTGCTTTTTAATTTCACTTTATTAAGGTTTTAATCTCTACACAGTGGCCAAAATAGATGTTTTTCTTATCAAAATTAATCCTTTAATTATAATTGAAACTGTCTTCAATGTGAACTTGAGTCCTTCCTTCAGTACTTTCAGTTCTTTGATTGTTATCAAATATTTAAAAGAAATCAATGTAAGTATATAGTAATGACAAGCAATTCTTGGAATAGATGAAATGTAATTGATATGTATAGGTCTTGTCTTTAAAACGTATTCGATGTCTAGTTACATGATGTGGCTGGATTTTCAAGTGCCTAGTGCCCCCCCCCCCCCCCCCCCCCCCCCCCCCTTTAAAATTCCAAAATTTCAAATAAAAACAGTAGCAGTCTAGAACTCTACCCTTAACCATACACATTCATGTTGCTTATGTCAAAATGGAAATTAGTTATATAATATTACAAGGAGAATTCACACTTACCTTATGCACAACCATTCTTTTTTATTGGTAAAATGGTTGACATACATCGAGTATTGTGTACGGTAAGTGCTTTGGGTTCATCCTAAGCTCCTAGCTCATATTGGCCGAAACAAATGAGATATCCTCCCAGAAAGAAACACCTTGAGTTCTTGTGCCATATTTTTGTTCACAAATTTTTCATATCGGTTTAACCTGTGTCTTATCATGTTTGTTCTATTTGCATGTTACATGTACTATGAACACAATTTAGCAAATCTCAGTTTGTTCAACAGCGATCAGTATGTAAACTAACACATGGCGTGAACCTACTGTACATAAAAACGTTTATTCAAAAGATATTGCAAGTGGGTTTTTTTTTTGCTCGAATCTGTACGAGATCAATCAAAAAATACGAAGACAATGTGGCTGTTTATCATATATTTTTCATAAAAGTCACAACAAACAGATTAATTTGTGCATCAACACTAATTTTATTGATATGTGAAGCTTCATTCCATTTGATGAATTGAAAAAGTAATTTTGTTACTTGTTAAAGAAATGTTTGCGTTTTTCCATTAAACTACAAAAGTTATAAGCTTTCTGCAAATTATACAGCTTAAATCAAACGCATTTAAAAGTATTGAATATAAATTCTAATTAATTTATTTACTGACCGGGTCGGTCCCAACTTTGAAATATTCATTAGCACGTGATGTGACAAGCTAATTTTAGAACGTACACAAGATGTCGACGCGAAAAGTGGTCGACCCATTGGCAGTGGAATAACGCGTTCGGAGAGAAAAGAAAGAAAGTTTGACAGAGAACGTTGTAAAATGAGAATCTATATTGGAGACCACTTTTAGCGGTGGACGCGTGTTAGAAATGAGTTAAACTGCATGTATAACTGAGCTTGCCGGTTTCTTACTATGTACCGATAAAGACAGGTGAGTAACACGTACAGCGGTGTATTTTCTTTGTCTAATAAGACATTTACTCATAAAGGAAAAGAAGCTCATGTGTATGGTACGATATTCATTGTCTGAATATGATAATACTTGTATAGCTATTACCTTAATACTTAAAATCTATAAATTGTAGATGTTTTGAGTCGAGAGGACCCAGAAGGGGTAATTTTGACGTTCTATTTTACAATTATATGTTGTCAAAGGTATGAAAATAATGGTAAATTGCAAAAGAGCTCTCATCGATTGTCATCGACACCGATACGCAGCCATCCTCATAAAATGCAGATGACAATATCTTATATTTTTCTGTTTACAGCACAAAAATCTGTTAATATGAATTCAAACAATTGTAAACAAACCTGTCATATTACCTCGTTCTCCATGCTGCTTTTCTGAATCACTATAATTCCCGCGCACATGCGCAAATCCACCTCAAACGTCAACCGTTTATGAATATGCATGGGTAAATCGCCGTTATTCATTTACAAAATATGGCTAGTACCTCGTTAATACTTATCAAAAATCGCGAAATTTTCTATAAACTTCTTATTCATACATCCGGTCATGCTGACAAAATTTGGGTCTGGTTTTCAACATCGAAAAATTCCGTTAAAAACGGCATATAGACCTTTAACCTTAAATTTAAAACGGCACTATACCACTTGAAATCTTATTTTCTCACATTTGTTCGATAATCATAAGTCAGTTCTCTGAAGTTTTAATTTTTTTTTTATTTTATGTCTCTTCGTTTACAGTAAGGAAAACCCATTAAACACAAATATGCAAATATTTTTGGACATTTATTTGCATCATTGAGCATTTTCACAGTTTGTATTGGCTTTTTCCCGAGTTAAAACCATACTGTTTGTACTTCTCGTTGCGCCATGACGTCCAACGACATCATCGTTTTCAGTCAATTTGTAAGAGGACTATCTCACTTTAATAACTGATTTCTATTCAACAAAACCATATATCCCGTCATTATTTGGTACATAGAATATGATAAAAATACTTAATTTGAGGTTTCAATATTTTTTGGGTTTTAAGCCCAATTTATAGAAATATTACTCTCGACATTATATGGTTTATTGTCGACATAACACAAATTTTGACCGTGCGTCGTGACCTCATTTTTCAGGATTAGATTTTGAATCTTAAAGATAAAGGAATATATTTGATTTTTTTTGTTTCAAAATATTTGAAACTATTGCTAAATTATTTCTACCAAATTATGTAATAATATGACGTTAAGTAAAATAGCTATGGCAAAAGACTTCGTATTTTTTTATTGGCCCTCGTACAGGTGACATTCAAATTTGATTTACTACAGTTTTGTCGTCAAAAATGGAAAATTTAGAATTTAAAAATGATAACCTTGAATAATCTAATTAAAATTGGCTAAATGGTTGGGACCCCTTCATATAAAAACAATACGTTTTCAAACTGCTGATGTTGCGTTGCAATGAAGAGTAGTTGGCTGAATGCCTGAAGATCGTCCTTCTCTTATTTTTCAAGTGAATCAAGTTTCTTGAAATCTCTTTTCATGTAAAAATTTACTATAGGTTCATTGACCATAGCTAACATGTATTTTTGGCTAAGGCAATATTGAATAAAACATTCATGGGCAATTAAGGCCCATTGACTTTGTTTTAAGATTAATCCACTGAGGTAAAATTTTTCAAATTAGAATTTCACTTACTGATCATAGATATTTGCCAACCACAAGATACTAGATGATTCATAACTAAAAGGGTTGTGTTACAGTTATAATTTGTTTTCACTGTACTGGAAAGAAAAATAATGGCTTCCATGGTATATATCAAATACCTTATATAATAAATATCGGCCTGAAAAAAAAGCATTCTATTATTAGACCGAAAATGAGAACTTAAAATAAAATCTAAAAAATAATATATACCAGTAAAGTGTATAGAGATTTAATGCCTTTGAATATGATAACTCATTTTGATTCTTAGTTTGTACATGTATAAATGTTTTTCTCCTTAACCACAATGAAGCTGCCATTGTTTCCTTCTTCAATCTTAGATGCTAAATAACGCAAAATTACAGCCAAGTCACATTACAGGTTTTTCGTTTCTGACAAATTTGGAACAACTGTCATTTGCTTTCATATCAAACGGTTTTGCATGCGTGAATTTGGTTTGAGTAATATCTCAATTATTTTCTCATATCAAGACCCTTTTTTAACTTATCCTTTATAATGCTGCTTTATTTGAACATATTTTTCATCGGGTTTTTTTCCAGAATGAGAAACAACATCAAATGTAGCCATATATATTGATGGTAGCAGAACCGACATTGTAATAACAATCCCCGCACGCATCAAGCTAGTATCATGAAAGCTGATTTTTCTTTTTCTTTGTATCTATTATTCGAATCTAATGGATCTCTTTCTGGCTATTAAATTCAGGGATTACATTCCTAAACAACATGATGGCGTGTTTAAATATACCAAACATTAATGTATTTATCGATTGGCTGCGTTGTCAACGATCCTTTGTGCTCAGTTTGTTTTTATTATCATCTAAACATATTTCACCGAAGAACGTTTTATGTTATTTGGGTTTATAACCATAAGAAGTGCAGAGAGAGAGAGAAATGGATGATACCGACTGTTTTGGAAAGTATTCTCTACCAACATCTAATTTGGTAGAGACGTACTACTGAACAAGAAGCTGAAAAGTAAATGTACTTGGTTTGCCTATTGTATGTCCAACGTTCTCTACCCATTCTGAAGGACTTAGTCTATTTCCCTGTATCATCAATAGACTACCCTTCCCCAAAACTCCGAATTAAAGGTAATGAATTTCACAATTTTTTAACTAGAACTGTCCTATGGGACTAATACCTCCGCAAGGCTAATTTCAAATGGGGGAAATGTGAATTTCCCTAATTAAAGTCACTAAAATAATTGAATCATAAAGGTTTGTGACACATAAAAAATTCTAGAACGGTAAAAATAATCTTCATACAACTTGTTTTAGTTAAAACGGAAAAAGCCAAAAATGTCAAATTTAGAACATCACTGTAAATACATATGTAATAATCGGTTGATATTTTTTGAAATTTGTTTTAGTAAATTAAAACACACAGTGACGATTATAACCAATCTCCTTGCAGTAAATGAATATAGCCATGCAAAGTTCTTACTAGATTCTGTGGATAAAACCTTAAATATGTTTCTAATCTGAGTCTTGACAGATGCTATAATAAGTCTCAAAATTCCTCTCACGTTCTTCTACAGTGTAACTCCATATCTCATAAAAGTGGTTCCATAAAACTATGATTTTTTAATGAGCTTGTTAACTTAAAGAAACTGACAAAATATTATCAGAATTTGCATGATTCCATTATTTAAATGTAACAAGGAGAACTTAATATTACAAACAATTTTAAATGTCCATTTAACAGATTATCAATTTTCCCTAAACACATGCTCCATCTAAACCATGGCTCAGATATTGCCCCCCTTGAAACAAATGAATTCAGCCACACTTGTCTTTGATGTTCTTATTAGCTCCAAAGAATTTATCATTGACAAACACATATTTTGCATTTTGAGTTGATAGAATACTTATAAAACATATATTTGGTTATGAAATAAAGACAACAAAATCTGCATGTAGTTATATATAAATATAATTATATTTTTAAGAGTGTTTGCTCCTTAAATTTTTTGTAAAAATTACCTCCCTTACTTTTCAACATCAAACTGAGTGTGCAATATATATGATAAGGAAAAATGAAAATGAAAACTTGTGTTATCTTAATAAAAATTGCAGGTGCCAATCTTCAGATGGTGTTTAACATATGTACAAATGTTCACACTATTCCATGCAGAAGTTATAAAGTTTATAGGGGGACAAAATTGTGTCTAGGTACTAGCATCAGACCCGTAGTCCATATTTGGAGAACCTAAATCAAACTGTAGATTTTTACTATCTTGATTTATATGACAAATTGATAATGTACAATACACTTTTAAAGAATGAATGCGTATTCAATATCAAACCTAAAGATTAATAGCTTAACAAAACAGAGACCCTTAAACTAGGACTGTTGGACGAATTTGTTTGATACTCATTTTTATCTTGCCCATGTACTACATGTTTGATGTATTAATGCTAGTCTGATGTATAACTGATTAAAATATTTTAAACATTTTTTTCAAAATGTATGGCCTCGATCATAAATTTTACAGTTTATGTCTTTCTCCTCACATATGCTACAAACGAGTTTTGAGTAACTTAAAGGTTGTTAAAGTTAAACACCAGCACGCGACACACTACGCACGTTAACAGACATACACGGAGATCAATAGAACACCAGTGTGACGTAGGTGTCCAAGATTCTCAAGTTCGAGTAAACAAACCGTCAAATAATTAAATACTCATCAAACCTTTCACCAAACCTTTTTAAGAACGCGTTATAAATGCGTAAGATAGTTCGCGTCTTACAGATTTTTACATCCTTTCAACTCGTGATTTATATACAATTCGTATCCTCTTTCTGTCCAGGCATTTTTAGCAAAAATTTTGGCCAATCTAAGAGTTTTGATCTGAATTATTTTGTTCTACGAATGTTTACTGAAGATGATGCTAGATTGATTATTTGAGCCCCCTTTGGACAAATGAGTGTCCGGCGCGAACAGTTCTTACCCGAAATCGGTCAACATTAATTTTGTAACATTAAAAACAGAATTAAAACCAATCTAAAATATATTTTGGAAAAAAATCCTAGTTCAGCGTAGAATTTACAAGTTCTTGTTTGCATTCATTCTATCTGCTACGTATCTGTCTTTCAAAAAGTCTATAATAATATTTCAACAGTCAAGGGAATACCATTTCAGATGTTCTAGCCTTTTTTTTTATTTCACAAAACGTTGCAATATGTGTCTGTGGTTTGCGTGTCTTGACTGATGGCTATTATGAGATTGTTTTGGAGTCGCTAAGGTTTACATGTACGTCAAAGTAAATGTCAACGAATCGAATGCACATCATTGCTATTGTAAGATATTCTTGCGATATGAATTTTAGAACTGGCTACCCATGTAATATTTTAATTGCTGACTTTTCGTTAGTATTGAGTTTCATTGTGGGATCTTTTATCTTTAAGTTGTCCCTGGGCTTATTCAAATCATAGTTATGACCACTTAAAAGTTTGACGAGCGTCTAATAGATACGTTTGCCTTCAGACCGATACCATTAACAACTCATCAGTCGGGAGAACAAGAAATTTCTTCTAATTACCTGCCACTGGCAGGCACAATACACTGATTAAAAAAAATAGTTTAGAGGGAAAATAAACCCCGATGCATATTCGCATCACATATGTCTAGGGCATGTTGTCTATAAAACACACTTATTGTCAAGAAGATTCGTTGATGGGAGTCTATTCAGGACCTGATCAGTAATTCCACGATGATTCGCGTTTGAGTTTCAAGTCATGCTTGCAGTGACAACCTCGGAGCAACTGTCAGAGATTTGAGCTGAAATTGGCATTTGGCAAATCAAATTAATGAACACATCGCATTAGATTTTTCCCTCGATCTCTTCGGCGTCAATGTGGCAGAAAACAAATTTTGCATCCTATGCCCAATGGAGTTCTGCACAATTTTACGATCTGCGTTTGGCTTTTTCCACCTAACGCGTTGTCATATATACGTTCTCGTTATTAATTTCTTTAATGAGATTCCGTGTATACCCAACTGATTAATTTGTTCTGTGAGTTCTAGAAAGTGCTGTTCTCTCAAGAATAAGCTTATTTGGTATTTGGCTTTAGATATAATACGATACAAAAATGACAATTCGATTATATCTATTTTTAAGCCATAGAAGAAGAGACGCCGTTTCATCTCATGGGATTTTAGTAATGTGCACACAATTATTGTGTGTAAAAACTGTTGTATATGGTTGGTATATGAAACCTACATTGTAAACAAGACAAACCAATTTCATATTTTATATCTTTTATTAACTTTTGTACAGATAGTCTGCATTCGCTTGTGTTTTTGAATTTTTTTTCTGAACAGTACTGGTGATAATTAGATAATCTAGAAGACGAAAAATGATTGTCGCAACTGATAGTAGAAGTACATGTATATCACAAGTGATTAGTTACATTAAGTGGCTCAAATGATGTAACTGTCTTTTCGATTGTTCAAGAACTATGATGGTTGAAAGCATCAGCGGGTCTACGTCGCCTGCACTCATCGGGTCTCAAACTCGGTGGAATAGGGTGTCAAAACTGTAGAAGAAATAGATCAAATAGGAAGACTAATTAGTCAACGTCGGAAGCACAGTGGTCATGACGTATGCGGCTAGGTTGAGATTTTTCCCCAGCTAATAATCGTGGACGTCATTCTGAGAAATAATAAAAGGGTGTCTCTCAGAAATTTTCCCCATGTCTTACTGGGAATGCATTTTCAATCTTTTGATCTTCATTGGAATAGAACATTTTAAAGTCTGAATTATTTCTAGAGATTTCTTCTAGCTTATCCAAAAATATTTTCAATTGAAGTGGATAAAATGAATAACAAAGTAAAAAAAAAACCCATCAATACTGATAACTGTGTAACATTAAGGTAAATATGCAAAATACAGTGCCCTGTACTATTCTCCTTAAAAGCATACAGCTAACGATTACACTAATGTATTAAGAGATCGATGGATAAACAATTGTCTCAATGAAAACTGTACTTTGATACTCCTTTTTATAAAGGTACTTAAGTTTTATCTTTGAAATACTATGCGCTATCGCAAGCCAAATTTAAAAAAAACACCATATACTACAAGATCGATAAACATAATTTCTGCAATGTCGAGGTACAGACACCGAATTCCTTTCACACTAACGGGTGATATCTTATAGGGTATTGTAATATCACTCTCTTTGTCCTCTATGCTTGTCTCTGGGGTTGCAGCGTTCGTAAGTAATTTGATATATATATAATCGTTAAATAATGCGATTAGATTAGTAACAAGTCTACATGGCAGGCACGAAGCAACACTCTTTTTGGAAACTGACATTTTTGTTAAATAAACATGTGCCGATATATCGTTTTAACGAATTGACCTCTCTAATTTTCGGTTATTTATAAAGTTCACGTGTAGATCAAATATGGATTGTGATACTCGACAAATCCCCCCTCCCCTCTGGATTAGGATTTTGAGATAAATAACAATGTTTTTAAAACAATCCTAAACAGAAGGAAGGGACGCCTCTACGGTTGATTTTATTGAATTTATGAATTCCTTTTTCGTCTTTAGGTGGGTCCCTTCTCGTACAACATACAACGTCATAATCAGGGAGGGAATATAAAAATGTTCACAAACTGCAATGGTAAGATGAAAACAATTTTATGATTCCTGTTGTGGCAGTGAAATAACACATAAATGCAATAGTCGAGCTCGATCATGAGCACTATTGTAAAAAGTTTTATATTAGGTTTGGTTAAATAAATATTCATTGCCAATTTAACGTCCTTAAGAAAAACAAATACGGATTATATTTAAACTAATTAAGTATTTTGGTCATTCAAAATAAGTAACCCTGCAAACGACTACTTATTTCTTTTCTTTGACGGGAATAAGCGATACTTCGAATAATTTAAAGTCCTATTGTTAGCTTTGCTATGGTCTTTTTCTAAAATGTGTCTAAAAATGCCTCAAATTTCTATGGTAGTTAAAATCTAAGGAAAAAATCGAACCTTTGTGAGGTGTGCCCCAACTCTAATATAAGGCTGTATACTATCTTATTAAATGAAACCGTAACCTTAGAATCCACGCTACATTTGATGTTAACACAATGTATTCTGAGACCGCAATGCTAAATAAATGCTGTGAATATCAAGTTTTGTTTTAGTTTTCACGTTAGTGTATCCTTAACAATGATCCTGAAAGGATGATAGATTTAACGATGAATTTATGAATTATTTTTTGGCGACCTCGTGTTGCGAGCAAATAATATGTATGAAATCTTATTTCAAAACGATGAAATAGAATGTTGAAATTTTAACACTTTTTTAACTGAAAGTAAAAAAAAATCCATATAATTAAACAAAGAAAGCCCACCAATATCCTTATTGGACCATTTGGCTATAACCTAAAGGTTGCTTGTTCAGAACATTTATTTTTTTAGTATTGCTTTTCGAAATAGTTCTCCTTTTCGAGACATAAAAGATCAATATTTTTGCCATCTGACCCCATTTAAACACTTATTGTATAATTCTATTTTGTGTTGTGTCATAACGATACACATAACTGCTACTGTAATGTATGAAGAATACTAGGTTGATCATTAGAAATCTAGAATTTAAATACCCAAGACTGTTATATCCTGGACAAATTTGGCGATCAAGATTGGAAACGGAAGACATTACAGACATTGCGTATTTTTTCGTGATCAAAATTTAGAAAAAAAAAAAATTACTAGTTAAACACCAGATTTTAACATGTACAAAATTGATACATGTACATTTAATGGTCTTTTCGCGCTCATGCACAGTGGTGTTGAAAACGTATGTTTCGTTCGTCAAATAAACCAGAAACACAAAGATTTATGTAGGTAGTATACTATAGCAATGAGCGTTTTTCGGAGAAATACTCGGTGTTTTGTGTAAAGGTAATTATTGTTATTATTAAATTTTGATATACATAACTCACATGTGAACTCAATGTCATATAAAAAATGTTAGTCCAGATACGCCATAATAGGAATCAAACAGATGCATGAAGATTATGATTGTTGTGCTTTGTACAAATTTAAGTACATAATTTGAAGTTTGATTAGATAATGGTCATTCAAAGAGTTTTACGTGTTTTACTCTATGTTATTCATAATTATTAATTCAAGTCATTTATCTAATGTCACGCAATGAGAGTTACATCTATCAGCTAGGATCAGCTCCCTTTGACGCCGAGAGATTCTGTTTTGATTCATTTCAGTCCGTCTAACACAAGTTGCACATTTCATATCTCATTGATATCCACTAGTCTGATCCTTCTATCAATGCGGTATCTTTGTCCTTTGGGGTAAAAACGCAAAGATAGGATAATCATGGTATCTAGTACAAACATATTTGATGCGCATTGCTGCTAGTGATTGTTATTGTATCGTTTTATGTTGTGTTACCGAACTGCCAAGTATATTAAACGTTGACGATGTGGGAAATGCTAGAAAACAATGGTTTGCTGAAATTGCCTTAAATTAATCTAAAATGTACTCTCAACTGAGATTTAATGGGGGTGAATGAAAACAGTTATTTCAATTTAACTGATGATTTCGCCATGCAATGCTTAGAAACATATTTACAGAAAGTGGATATTTTTTCAAGATCAATTCTTGTGCTTTTTCGTGTAGGACAGAAAATCACAAAACTGCATCTTCATTGTAAACAGGAATTGCTTTAAAAATAATTTTTAAAGTATTGATGATATCCTCTTCGATGGTCATATATAAACAGTAAATTAGTATAATGAACACAAAAATACTAAAAAAGCACAAAGTAGTTTATCTCGTCTTTTGCTTTGATAATAAGCACCCTGGATTTAGCTGCCTATCTGTAGTTCTACGGGAAAATTCGGGTTGACATACCATGCTATTTTTCCTCAAATTCATAAACTTGCGCTATTATAATAATTTTGGACAGATCAGTGGAAATACTTAATATCATAAAAACAGACAATTTACCACTGATGGTGTTGCTTTACTTTCTCAGACTATTCTCTCTAACACGCTAACTGGAAAGTGAATTATGTTAAATTCACATGCAGATCGAGAGTCGCCATTTTTACATGTTATAAACAACTACACAACTTCCTTTTATGGGGCTGGTGAATGTGTTTAAAGAATTTCAGAGGCCAAAAAGTGACGACATGTGTAGTTATATGTCCGAGCAATATTTTGGAAATAGTTTTTTTTGTATGTGAGGCACTGTAGCTCTACGGCCTGACAACCCGAATTATCAGTAGATCTACAGATCTGCAGCTACCCTGGTTTGTGCACTTGGCGATCACATAATTATACTCTATCCTAAGATATTCATACAGCACGTTATCTTAAACTATAGTTAATATTTATATATACCTTAGTCAAAAAGTGTTCATTTGATACTACCAAAAAATACCAAATTCCTTCTTTGAAAAGCCCATCTAGCGTGTCAGGTTTCTAAACACATCTTAAATAAATAGATTGCTGGACTTTTGCTTTGCCGAAGACAAAAGTATCCGGATGAAAACATTTAAAAATGGTGCGAGATGTTTTGAATGGCAAAACATGTCAGATTTTCTAAAAATCTAATTTTATTCCTGTGAATTTCGCCGGGTAAAAAAAGGTGAGTTGTAATTGAACAAATCTTATAGCTTGTCCTTTGTATCGATTTCAATTGTACTTCTTTGACAGATATGTGAATTTTTGTTAAAAATTGTCAAAGAGTACGCATAGGCGTCGGAAGCAAATGTAAAGTTGGGGGGGGGGGCCTAGTCTTATCCAAAAATTTTAACAAAGAAAACAAAAACTTAAGGAAATCCATTTCGCCAATCCTCAAAATCCTAATATTTCGTTCTGCAAGTTCAATGCTAGTTACAAATACCATCCGCATTTAAGACTACATGATGCGGATTCTTTCATTATGAATTCCAAAAATTGTTATAAAAGGTTTCCTTTAGATTTAATATATAATGGTCATGGCAGTAGACCAGCTTATCGTTGGCATCTGTGCAGTTGCTACAACTACATATGATTTTAAAATTATTATATTATACGACACGACCGCTGGGGTGGGCGCAGTGAACTACGAACCGCCCAATTATCACGACTCTACTTTTTGCCAACTCGTACCCACTCAACACTCAAATTAATTAACCCCCCCCCCCCCCCACACACACACACACACACACATCCACATTGGACAAACAACTTTACCCTTATTCGGAATGATTTTAAACATAAGTCATGTCAATATATTTTTCGTAATCGATACACTTTAATAAAACTTAAAGTATTAAAACTTTTGTTGATTTTCAAAAAAAAAATAAAAAAAAAAATCGAAAATTTACCTTTGAATACCTCCACAAACGATGTTATTAAAAGTATATTGAAATCATCACAGTTTTCCTGTTCGTCACTTAGTGACCTTTGACATATGTTTAAAAACTTGATGGCTCATTTAATTGATTTTAGGTTTTGTAAGCCTGAGGATAGAGTGTCTCACTGATTACAGTATAGTTTATTTGTTTTGAAGGGGTATTATGGTATTACTTTTCTGTTTGAATTTCCCTCTGTCTGTTTGTCACAATTTTGTGCTCGGTCATTAATTATAACTTTTAAAAAATGAAAAAGCAGCGGCTAATGATTGCTTGTGACATGAGGTTGGGTCATGACCCTGATCTAAGGTCATTTGAACAAGGTCAAGTTAACGTTGTTAGCTAAAGCATCGTCAAAAGAGTTTCCTTGGCGGTATTAGTTCCCCCATGGTCTATTTTATTTACATAAAACTCGAGTTTATACAATTTATGCACAGATCAGTGTTCATTTGCATTGATAAGTGTGATTTTTATTTCGTCTCATTTGGGTTTTGTATTTAATCCATTCCAACTTGCTCTAATTTGATTAAATTTGCCGACTGTGAAAAATCAAATTAAAGATAGACAGCCCCATTTCTTTTTTTAGATTCAGTTCCTTTATTTGTCTCTTGTAAGGTGGTTACATACCGATTCATTGCGGATGGATTTCCCCCTTTAATTGAACTTGACTAATGACAGCGCCATTCACACCAAACTAAAGTGTACTTTTGGGACAGGATTTGGACAATTTTTAATGGTTAATGAATATTTCATGATGTAAATTGGCAACACTGTAACTATTAGTTTGATTGCATGTACATGTAAATGTATGCACAAATATTGAGGGAAAAATAACTGTGACGTCGATATTACAAATTGCAAGTTTTTCCAAATTTTCCAATATGCTTTTCTTTCTATATCTGTAATACTTATTTTGTCAGAGATAGAAAATGAATATTTTGATTCAAGTTTCTTGACGGGTAACAAGTTATTCCCAAACTGTATGTTGTTAAATACAACCAAAATTAATAAAACCTTTTGGGTTCTGCGATCGTTTGCGCCTTCATTTATCTTCCTATTCTCCTTTTCCAGTTTAACGAAATCCTGAGTTCTGATACAAATGAAAATAAAAACAAAAACTATTTTGAGCAAAGGAAAACATTCATCTTGATAGTGCTGTTTTGGTTAATATTTTATAATCAAAATAGAGCAGTTCTTGAGGGCAAATCCAAATGTTAACTTAAAAGAGTTATGTAATATTGTGTCGGTTTTTTGTGAAATTATTGATTTAGTAATTGTTCCCCATTTGAAGTATTCGAAGAAAATGACCGAGATATCGCCGACCTAACAGTAAGCCATAAACAATCCGTTCATCATATCTCTGGGTTTTATAATTCCCAAAACTAAAAACTAATTCAATTGTGAACTAGTAGATGATAAGAAGCATCACATCATTGTGTTTTTATAGTGCATGGAGCATTACAAAATTACATTAAGAATTGGGAGAGAGAGAGAGAGAGAGAGAGAGAGAGAGAGAGAGAGAGAGAGATGGGTCAAATAATGTAAACCGTGAACTGATCTTTATATTATAAATGATTTTTATTGAAATAAAAGTGATAAAATTAGAATACATACTACGGTGAAATTCAAAATTATATTTTCAAAAATAATCGACACTTAGTATGTGATACATTTGCATAGCCCGACATTTCCTTGTGTTAAAAAGCTAAACTGGTTTCTGAAATGTCATGAAATTTAAGGTGATGTATTATTTAAATTCCTTATCTCATGATAAAATTAAGGTGCAAAAACAACTCTGCAATCTAGTATAAACAAAAGGCGTTCACATTAAATGCCTAAACTATTGGAGAAAATAATGTAATGAAGAGGCTGGTTAAATCAACTCTTTCCGGAATAGATTCTAAACGTTAAAGTGCAGTGCATCTAGTAACAAACAACATACTTCCTGAAATAGATGTCCAATAATTAAAATGTACTAGTGACCATCTATCCAAAAGGCGTTTTCACTATAAATATCTGGCTTTCAAATGACAAATGCCCCCGTCTCCACTGTTCAAACTATCCTATACATTTAAGTTAAGAAGAATCTTATTTATTGCCAAGATATTTCATTTCCGTTGTGAAGCAATGTATTGATTACAAAAAAAAACCCATGAATTTTCAGTAATATCTTTTTAAATTGAAGGGATTGAAGTGTTTGCAAATCTTTGTTTACTATTATACTGTAACATGCAATAAACTTAATGAATAGACATACCGTATAACAACGAATACAGACGCATTTTTATTGTTTTAGAAAAAGCTATCATATGCACACATAATATATTAATTTTTAAAAATCTTTTAAATGTTTTCCCACCACTCCAAAATAAAGAAATTCATTATACTCTAGCGTGAGAATTCTCATCACAACAGAACTTCTATGAAAATGTATATCTAAAAATCGATTGGTTTTTGATAGAATCGTAAATTCGATTTGATAAAGCATTTCAAGCCGGACGCTATTTTATATGAACAGAAAGATAACATGTCAGCTTTTGGTCTAGGTTTATAATCCTTTTATTTACACTTTTATTAATAAAATGACCGGAGCTTAAGCCTATATGAACAAAAATAATTTTTCTTCTCTGGAAAATTGATTTCCTTTATATTTTTATCAGGGATCGAGTTATTTTGTAGCAGGAATAGACACTGAAATGTCTACAATAAAATTTTTTATAAACGTTCTCATTCCATCATTTGTTTCATGAGGCCTAATAGTTCTTCGTTTATTTTCTCTCAGATTAAAACGTTTTTTATATACTTATTCTTTATTATTATATTGTCTTACAAGTTTGCTTTATTATATTCATTTGTTATTATATGTGACGAGGCTATCTAGCGGTTGTCAAATTTTTGCTCCGTCTGAAATATTTCAAGGTTTTTTTTGCGATTCACTCTGTAATTTTACCTTAAAGATACAGTAACTATTTGTACTAGAAGAAGTCTAATACACAGATGACTGTAACATAAATCTAAAACTGTATACATTACTCTGTTCTCTAGCTATAGGCTTTGATCTGACAAAATTGGGAACTAGAAACTGACAGTTTCTTAATAATAATAAAAAAAAACGAGTGATGTTACAGCTGGACTTCTTTTTCTGCTTTTTTTTCTCTTTGTAATTTTTTTTTATGTTCAAATGTTACTCATACTGCAAAAGACAGACTATACTTTACAAGTACATGTACACATATAAATATCTTAATTGGTAATTGTGCAGTAAAACATCAACTTATTCAAATAGCTTACTATCTTAAAATAACCTCTTTTGTTCGTTAACGTCTTGAAATATGTTGCCTGCTGGTAAATACGTATAAACAGGAGTTCAATATCCGAAACGAAGAAAAACAAGCATGTATAGAAAAAGACATTTCATTTATGTATAATGTCAATGAACTCATAGTGTCGTGTATAACAAAAAAGAGCATGACTGTATTGTAATTTTATGCCTCGGTATGTCAATCAACCACATTAATAAAATATAAATGAAATCATATTAGCCTGTCAGTGGGATCGATACAAAAATATTATGGGAAACGCGTTTTATCATTAATTTTACAGAATTACATGTAGTGTATACCTCTAGTGAAATGAATGTGCTTGGTTGTTTGTTGCAAATGAGAAATTCCCAAATTAAAAAAAGGGCATATGTTCATCAAATAATTGCACTCCCCCTCCCCCACCCCCCGAATAAATCCTAGAAAAGTGAGAAAATCTTAGATGCGAATAGTATTTACGTTCCAATGTTACGTTATGATTTAGACTTTTTTCCTTTAAAATGTATTTTTCTCTCTCGCCGATGAAGACCACATTCTCTGAACAACCTTATAAAAATTAATACCTGCTATACCAAATTTTGACATCTTTGGAAAATACGTTAACTTTAATCTTGTCGATTCATTACATTTCCATGCTATAATAAAGGTCTTCCGCCGTTCCCACTTTCTAAAACATGTACATGTAATAAGTATTATCTCTTAAAGTAGCATCGTCGTTTTTTAACACTTTATTAGTCAATGAATCGACAATTTAGGCAAAGTGAAAGCAGAGGTACGAATTGTGTCCATTGAAAATACATTTCAATGCACGTTTCTTAAACACTTCAATAAAAATCATAAAAAATTAGAAATATTCCAACTGTTATCTTTTATGGTAGTCCAATCCTCGCATTACGCCAATATACAAATATTACAATATTTCTTTGATTTTAGGTAGCGTTTTGGGTATCCGTTACCGAGTTAATTTCCTCACTCTTGTCAACAGTGTCGAGGAATATACATGTACTAGGTAAATAAAACAGGTATGTATGTACAAAGTAAAAGTTATGAATTATTAAGGTAAGAAACTCGATGAAGTAATTACAATCACATTTCGACATTTCTTAAGATGAACGATTATCGATTTAGCTGGTTTTCAAACAATTAAGATTTGGGACAGTCATGATAAGCGAGCCTACATGTAAACAAGCAAGCAATGATAACGGATAGAGTAACAAATTAAATCATTTCAAACATGAATATTCATTTCACGTTATTATTCATGTTATGCTAATATGCGCCCCCTTTTTATTTGATAAACGTTTAAAACTGCAAAATTATCTTTAAGAGTTTGAGGTAACTTGACTTGAAAGACACAATCTTGCCCACATATGACTGCCTGTAGTTAAGGGGTATACAGTGACCTTAAATCAAGTTTCTATGGGAAGGGTCAAGGTCATAGATCCTGTGTAAAAGCCTTGTCTAGAACTTAATATGTTGTTTCGTCTTGGATTCATCTGCCTTATACTATACCCAAATAGTACCTGTATGAAATAGCACCGTATAACACCCCTAACGCGGGGGAGTCGATTTTCTTCGCTTCGGAGACGGGAGGAATTTAGGTCACGCCCTTTGTAGGTATTTATAACAAGTATTTCTAAAAAATATGTACCGCATTGAAGACAGCGATAGTCAGACTTTGTGTTGGTCATTGGTCCGAGTGCTCTATGCGTCTAGTAGTCTCAAACACTTCGAAACTATTTGGTAGATTTCAAATAAACGGTAATCGGGTGGTCAAAATATGCATGATTTGTAAAATATACGACTTGTTTTGGGTTAGAGGCAGTTGAAACAGTCGAACAAATGATCAACCTTGCAAGTGAAATAATCAAATCTTAGGAAAAATGAATAATCAAGGCATGTTCTGTTCAGATGTGTAGGTAACGTAGGGGGGAGTCGATATTCGGAAAACAGAACGCACGGGGGAGTAGAAAAATAAAATTTAATGCACTTTATCGGAAATGTTCAACTTGTTTTTCGAAATGAATAGCATACAAACGAGGTCTATAAAAGTCGACTTTATCTAATAAATGAAATGATTTTACTTATTTACAGATATGTAAGCAATAAAGACAGGTACATGCACATGTACTACTCATTTTTTCCATTTAATTTCGTATTTTGTTTTTATTTTTTAGAAAAAGATTGAATTAAAAGAAAATACATTTATATTTATTAAATGGTATTTTCTTTCTATTTCTTAAGAAAATATACATTTACGCGACCCATTGAAACGAACTGAGTGTGAACGTATTCATAAACGTTTTAATTAACTTCCAAGAACTATTTTTAATCGATTGTTTATCTGTTCAAATTTTAAAAATTATCTAAGAGCTATATTGATTATTTTACATCGGTCATTGATGTCTTTTTGTACTTTTAATGATGAAATTGCGTGCGTTTTTTCTCTTGATTGAGCGATTCTAGTAAAGCTACATCGAGAGCACGGACTGTACGTTTTTACACGGGCTAAGTTCAAACTTCCAAGTAGCTATAGTTATCATTACCATGGTAACTTCTACATATACGGAAAATGGCTGTTACTTCTGTGTAACGTTTTGTCTGTAAATAAACAATAAAATGCTTCTTTTGGTGATTCATGCGGGATATGAAGGTAACGACAGTGCAAAAAAAAAAAAAACATATGTATTTTTTTCTGCAATGATTGCTACCTTCGTTAACCGCATGAATCATCAAAGAAAGCATTTCATTGTTTATATTTACATCTTTCTTTTAACAGATTAATATATTGATCGTAGAAAGTATAATTAGCTAAATTATTGTCGATGTACATCAGTACGTTATATAAAAGCAACAGCCAAATCGTATTTAATTAGAATTTGAGTCTGACATCATCATTATCATTTCGTGCAGTCTGTGATTTTTCTTAGTTTGATGAAGATTTCGAGCTGCCGATAAACGAAACCTATAGACTTCAGTCCTGTCAGTTTCTACCGAGGTATGAATTATACAATCAATTTCCGTCAGAAATAGAGGAAATTATACCTGGTAGATGTAAATGTAAAGTAATAGAAAATGAGGAATGACCAGATCTAGGCTCGAACCCGCGACCCTTCAGTTTAATAACAAACGCTCCAACTAGCTAGTGCTAGTAGGAGCGTGGCAGTACTGAGCCTATTATATATACACTATTACAAAATAAACAGTAAAAATGCTTTCTTCAGTGATTCATAGGGCTATGAAAGTAGCAAGCATATCAAAAGATATATACATACGTAAACTGACAACTCGGGTTATGTAATTTTCTTGAATGTTAGCTACCATCATACCCGTATGCAACACCAAAGAAAGCATTTTATTGTTTGAATAAACACAGTTGATGACTGTACTATTTTGCGTACAATAGGAGTACAGATATGGATAATTATATAAATCAACAGTCAAATATAAAATTTATGATTTAACTACTATTACTTATTAGGTTAGTTACTGACTCACTACGGAAATATATTGGGTTGATCAATCTCATACACAAATAATAAGAAAAAAGTAAAAGTCAAGTTATGAAGATATATCGTTTTATTTGAACACATATTTTGCATTTCTAGCTACTGGTTATAAAACCATTTATATACACTGTATACTATACTTATATATTGACAACTGATATCAAATAATTAAGGTTTGCAAGATGATAAAAATTCAATGTAAAATTAAACAATATTTTCTACTCCCCCGTGCGTTCTGTTTTCCAAAAAATCGACTCCCCCCTACGTTACCGTTACATCTGAACAGAAAATGCCTTGATTATTCATTTTTCCTAAGATTTGATTATTGCACTTACAATGTTGATCATTTGTTCGACTGTTTCAACTGCCTCTAACCCAAAGCAAGTCGTTTATTTTACAAATCATGCATATTTTGACCACCCGATTACCGTGAATTTGAAATCTACCAAATAGTTTCGAAGTGTTTGAGACTACTAGACGCATAGAGCACTCGGACCAATGACCAACACAAAGTCTGACTATCGCTGTCTTCCGTGCGGTATATATTTTTTGGAAATACTTGTTATAAATACCTACAAAGGGCGTGACCTAAATTCCTCCCGTCTCCGAAGCGAAGAAAATCGACTCCCCCATGCGTTGGAATCGACTCCCCCATACTTTTTGTCGACTACCCCGCGTTAGGGGTTGTATACGGTGAAATAGGATGTGTTAAGATCTAGAACAAAATTTCTAAACTAAAAATCAAGGTCAATCAAAGTCATCTAAATTCTTTTTATCTTTATGACTCTTGTTAGGCCGGGTCATTAGAGATGGTCACTATCATAAACGATGTCTTACTTACGTTTTATAGTTTTTCTTAAAGCTGCTTGGTCCGATTTTATATCAAATTTTGGGTACGCTTTTAAACGATGGTTATGTTAAGTTTGTATATAATAATAGACATTGCAGTAATTTTCCCGGTCAATTAAGCCAAATTTCAATGAAAAAAATTATGTACAAAATTTGTTAACAAAACAAGCGACAAAAAAGGGAATAGCGTTATTTCGCCTCACGTTATTTTTAGCCCCTGACGTAGAGACCGGTATGATTGTATTACGACTTCGACATCGCTATAAATAAAGGTTTTAATGTTCAGGTAAATTTAAAAAAAGCATGTGTATATTTCGTTCGCTAATATTTCTGAAGTTTGCTTTGTTTACAATCGATGCATAACATGCGGGTTGAATAAACCCAATCATCCGGGGGACGAAACCAAACGGTTCCCTTTTCTAAACATTCCCGCGATGCATTTTGGTTTGTTTTTTCGTTTGCCCAAAAAGAAATTATTTTATTTACTTTAAATATTTCTAACTTTGAAAGGAAACTGATTCTGCTGGTGTAAATTGGAGAAAGTCCATAACTTTCTAAGATAATTGGTTTGTATGGAAAATTATTTGATACTATAAAAACTAAAAAATCGGACCAAGCAGCTTTAAACTATTCTTGAAGGAGTACTATACACAATTCAATCCTTTACCTGAGGGAGTACTATAAACAATTCAATCCTTTACTTGAGGGAGTACCGAGTGTAAACAACATGATTAAGGTAACAAAAGATTTTGAGATATCTGGGAAACGGACATAGTCAAAGACACATGTACATACCGCAATAATTCAGCATGTGCCAATGAGTCTTCTCTGTAAGAGAGAAAAAAGAGACTATCATACTAAATTGAGGATCATAGCCAATACATGGACATTTCAGGTTATAAGATAGTGGTGCGATAAAGTGCAATCGCACCCGAAGAGTTTCTTACGATGAGAAAAATTATTAATATCATTTGTCAGAGATCAAAAGATTTCAGCCGAAAGCAAAAAGAAAATTGACACTTTATATCAAATGTTTACAATGTACAGCAGATGTCCAAAAGTTGCTAAAGAAAACAAGCATCAAAATGCACTTCAGCGCGTAGACGGAAATGCAAGAAGATGAGGGGATAAAGCTGGTACAATGCCTATAATAGAACGGATAAGATACTGAAACTTAAAATATCAACATATATTATTATAAAAATTCTTTTAAAAAATCAATCAAAACGATCTATATTTAACATAACTCGGTTTGTAACCCCTAAATAGGTTTAATACTTCGAATATTGATTTGAATCTTTAAATAGAATCCCTTTATATAACTTCAATGCCTTTTATTCTGTTGAGTGGATTTTTGCTTATATTTTGTCATTGTCTGATAAAGTTCCAATGGAAAAAGAACCAATTTCAATTATTATTCACTTCGAGTGATGACCCACTATACATAAGAAATATCATTTTGTTTTCCAACAATTAAAGGAAAATAATAAAAGTCCGTAAGCTCGCGGACAAAGTCACATTTAGTCTTTAAATTAACTGCATTTTTGTGACTGAATGGCTCTGTGGTTACAGCACCAGACCTTATAGTAACATTATAGAACTTGGGCTTTTAAGTTTCAGGGTTCAAAATATCAAAACTTGTTTTTCGTGTTTGTTACAATATTCAAAGTGACTGCAGTTAGAAATCGTGCTTTTGCAAACTTCTTGTATAATATATATTATCGAATAGATTTAAATGGAAAAAACTTAATTTAAAATTGTATCTTACGATTGAACCAATGGGCCTTTGCGCCATCTTATTTCCCCATCTTCTTTAAGAATATTCATGCATTGCCTGTTTATAAACTAGATTGCATTAAGAAATAGTCGTGACGGAACAAAACACCACAAAAATAATAAGTATGTGTGAAGAAGAAGGAAATAACAAGTTTCGAGAAAAAAATTCAAGTCATGATCATGTACAATTTATAAACGTGACTATATCCTCATGTCTTTTTTTTTTAAAGAAATCAACATGAAGATGTATTCTACAATCTTTATATATTGATTTTATGGTAATATTTTTGCCTTACTTGGAAAATAATATGGTATGAAATACCTCCGGATCCCCGTATTGTGCATAAAGAATATTTATGACGATTTCAGTTTTTTTGCATTTTTATTTTGAATTGTTTAACTTATGGATCCTAATACATGACTTTATTTTTTTCCTCCACAATCATTTTGTAATTCAGCTTAGCTCGATGTGTTAGAACGATAGTCTTTTAAAACTTGTACATTTGAAACCGATAGCGCTTTTTTATATTTTCTAGCTTATAAGAAATTCAATAAGTCATTTCATGGTCCAACAATGTAATATTTGAAAATTTTCAAATGGTAACTTTTGCACATTGAAATCTGTAAGTGTTCCATACATAATACACTAGGTTAAAGAGCACTGATTCTAGTTGAGGTAGGCTTGACGTGACAGAATGATCAAGTTGACATCGTTGTTAGTTTGTGGAATGCACTAAGAATTTGACATTTTATTTTTTTCGTAAACAGGCTGACAAATTTTACAAAGAAATTTAAATATAAGCTGGATTTAATGCGACTGAATGACAAAAAAATTATCCATCAGATCTTACTTATAGATGTAGATATGATACTTATAGCCTGTCATTTAATTACGAAAAATTCCAAATATTTTAGCTTTAAAATTTGAATGTTTCACTATATCTTTTCCAGAGTTCTTCTTCTCAAGGGTATTATTGTAATCTAAAAATGGCCACGACCATCGAACTCTCTTAAAGGGACTTGGACACGATTTTTTATTAAAATTTTCTTTTTTAATGTATAAAATGGTTTACTTGCTCAATTTGAATGATTGACCAAAATTTGAATGTTAGAAATCATGTTTTAAGAGAGATACATAGGTAAGAAATCATTGTTATGTAAACAAAGCTCGAGCCTTATATTTGTTTACAAATAATACAAAGTATGGAATTACCATTTCTTTGACCAAATGACTCGTGGCAAACAAGGTAAACTGATTCAATGTGTTCATAGATAATATGATGAACAGAAAAAAGCAACATTTGATTGAGACTTAAACCAATAAAACACATATGTAAACCATAACAAAGCTCGAGCTTTGTTTACAAAACAAAGATTTTCAAACTCTGCATCTTGCTTATAACTCAATATTTGACTTTCAAATTTTGACAAAGCATTAAAAATACCCATATTAACCATTCTAAACATTAAAATTGGAAAAATTATTTTTAGACTTTTTAAGCTCAAATCGTGTCCAAGTCCCTTTAATGAAACAACTTTTACTACATGATTATGTATATTAGTATTAAGATCTGTCGACAGTAACATTGATGTTTTTTGTAATGTTGATGTTGACTTTGTTTGAATTATTTCTTGATCAATCCAAAGGTAAGCTTTTAATTATCGAGAGCACAAACTCCACGGACTTGCACGGGCTGACCTTATGATTCCAAGCAGTTGAAGTAACTATGGTAACCTTTAGTTATATGGAAGAATTCGTTGTTCCGACAATCATGATAATTTATGTACTTTTTAGCTCACCTGATACGAAGGCTCAATGTCCGACGTTCTTCTGTCCGTCTATCTGTACCCTTTTAACATTACAAATTCTCCAGAACCACTGGGTCAGTTTCAACCAAGCTTCACACAAACCATCTTTGGATAAAGGCAATTTCAGTTTGATGGGCTTTTATTAAGATGTATCAAAATTTTGTTGATATTTAAAAAAACCCAATAAAAATCAAAACCATTTTGTCTCTAAAATTTCAATTATTTGACTAGATGCAATTTACTGAAGAAGAAAAATCCCTGATCTGCTTTTCTTGCTTGATTTTGAAAGAGCATTTCAGACTGTGTCGTAGGTCTTTTTTTACTCAGAAATCACTAAGATATTTTAAATTTGGTAAAATCCATTAGATAATAGGTAAGTTTATTTTATTCAAATATAACATCAGCTGTGAATCAGGAAGGAACGTATCGGAACATTTCTTTGCATAATGGATGTCACCAAGGCGATCTATTGTCACCATATTTGTTTTTAATATGTGTTGGAATCCTGGTAAGAAATAGCAAGGAATACCATGTCAAATTTATTAATTTAATTGATGATGAAAAAAACCTCTATGCTTGCTGATATCATTGATATTTGATTGCAGTGAAAAATCATCACAATCAACTCTTAATATTTTGAGGGATTTCGCAAAAATATCGGGCCTTTATTTAAACTACAACAAAACACAAGTTGTTTGGACAGGATGCAAGAAACATTGTGACGATAGTTTTTGTACAGATGAAGATCTAAAGCGGGGCAATGTTTTTTAATGACGGCATAAAATTTGACACAAATTTGCAACTTTTTTTTTTATGAATTCTAGATTAAAGCTTAAAAATATTAAAACAAATCTCATTGCGTGCAACGACAAGGTCTTCCGTCCAATTTTTAGAAGGTGAGATAAGTGAGTGGGATTCTCGACAACGAAACATGATTTGGAATCTTCATTTCAAAGATCGGAATCTTTTATATCAAGCAAAAGAGCTTAGGATGAAAGAGTTTATACCCCTCTGGGTCTCTAACTGTAAGGGCCAGCCCTTTTTCCTTGACGTCAAATGAAAGATTATGTTATTTCAAACATTATTGTTTAACAAGTGTTTAAAACTTCTTAACTGTTCTTGAGATATCTGGAAAAGAACGTTTTAGAGCCGAACCTTTATCTCCTTACAGGGGCCGTTAAAACCTAATTTTCATGGTATCATATTGTTTTGAACATTATTCTTCTCTTCAATTTTACTCTTTCAATTTTGAGGTATAAAAGATCTAAGATTTAATCTTTTCGCCCCTTAAAATCCCTAATTACGTAATAAAGGATAAAATTATTGTACTGTTAAGGTAAATAAATTTAAGAATATCATACACCGTTTTGCTTCTGTGACATATAACAAAATATTCATCAGTAATGAGCTATGGATTAAAGACTATAGACCCCTTTGGGCCCCTAATTTGAAGGCTCAGCCATTTTTTCTTGATTATATATTTTGTTATATATGTTATAACAAATTATCTCAACGAAAAAGGATATTAGGCCTGATCAAAATGCGAATTCCCGATGTTTTCGGTGTCAATATTTGGGTCCCAGCGATTGGCAGTAGTTTTCGTATTTTGCGTAAAAAATACGTAGCAATCACTGCAGAAAAATATGTATTTCGTAACTAAGCATTGCCTGATACCTTCATATCCGCATGAATTACTAAAAGGAAGCATTTAATTGTTAAAAAGAGACTAATTACTTCCCTAAAGAAAATACCCTGCATTTTCTGGAATATTCAATACTACAGTAATTAATCCTTTTTTTACTTTGCTTTACAAGTATTCTGTTTCGCAGCGATTCCGGAAAATAGACCGGTGTTCGAACTATAAAAGATCCATACGTTATGATCCATAGGTTCAAAGGCTATAATAAACTATTTGCGTCTTGAAGAACAAGGAGCAAGTAACTTTCATTATTGAAGAAGTGGGAATCCACTCTTCTCAAATGAATTATAATAATAATAATGAAAGCTTCATTTAGGATGAAAAGAATATAAATGATATTAGTATAAGAACCAGTGTTGAGTGCAAATTCTTCCTTCTTAACGACATTGAGACAATCAAGACAATCGATTGATCATTAAGCCCTTATTTTATTCATCTTCACTTCAACAAATTCCAAATTCGAAAATAGATTTCCGACAGTGACGTTCTCTTATTAACTTCGAACATACAGCACTGGCAGAATTGCAATATGCGCATACCCACATTCATAATACCTAACAAATGCGTTCTGCCGATTTTAAATCCAACAATTACAGATCCCATAGCAAAGATCATAATCAGCGGGATTGCAAGTCACATGTCCTCAAGAGACTGGGCTACATTTGAACTGACAACGATGTATTTACGTTAAGAGAAATTTTATAGCTATTCTATTCTTAGAATTCAAAGAGACTTGACGTCTTCAGGTGTTTTTGCATTCTTGCAAAATAACACGTGTTTCTTGCAATTGACGTATGCGTTATATATACGCCTTGTTTTGTTCTACTATGGCGCGACATGATCTGTTATTTAGATGATATGTTGCTATGTCGGGCACACATCAATTTTTTTAACAAACAAAGGGTATCTATCGTTACCTTTAATCCCCAAAAACGGTCGACTAAGAAAAAAATGAATAAACTAAATCACTTATAAAGGCAAGAATTATAATCCGAAGGAGAGTTGTTAAGAGGTTCGATTGTTTTCTAGGAGGGCAAATTTCTATTTCAAAGAAATATACTCTAAAAATTTAAACATTTTACAAATTCCAAAGGGGTTATATTTGGGTGGAAGATCCCCCCGCCCCTCAAATGATTGCAGGCCTTTACTATAGATTTAAAAACGCACCAAAAGAAACCGTGGGGAAACCGAGAACTATCGATCACCTTTATATGTTTTTCTTTTCTGAATAGTTTTATTTTTCAATTGTGTTGGTTGTGTGAGGATGATTTATTTTCTGTTAAATCCAATTATCACTTTGCCACAAAATTTCACGAAATATGGATTAGTCTCCATGGTATAGTCGTTCTTGTGTTTGATCGATAAAGATATATTAAAACGCTATTAAAGAAACCATAAAAGAATGGTTGTTGGAAATGAAAAGATCATGAATTTTAATCGGTGAGGTACAGAAGTGAGTCAAGCCACTAACGTCAGTTTCAGATAGCCAAACTATAGGTTATACACTTGACAGTTAAACTTGTCGTACTCTTATTCAAACACAAAAAAAGGCATCCAAAAGCTTTCCATTGATTTTATAGGGAAAACGTCCGGTAAAAAAAGACAATAGTGTTTCGTACAATTGTGCGGCGTTTTTTTTTTCGGATTTCAATCACAGGATGAAGCTCTGCGATTCAGTCAACTGAATGTTGACTGAAAGGTAAGGAAAGTTGACTGAATGGCAGGGCTATGCCATTCAGTTACCGTTTAGTTACCTTTCAGTCACATTTCAGTCGACTGAATTGGCAGTTTTGTCCTGTGAATTTTCGTGAATTGTGGATACTTAAAAGGTTCGTAATGATTGTAATTTCGTAGATTTAATGAGGATCTCAGGTATGCATCACCTCAAACTTGAAACAGAACAAAGGAATTTATACATGGCTGTTAGCAAGCAATTTAATTTGAAGCTCGCCAGAGGGGGATTAAAGAATCACCAATGACAAATTGAATTATTTCTAACATCTGAATATTGGTTTTTTGTATCGTGACTCATAGCGTAATGACAGATTTTTTTAATGATAAACACTGTAGGAAAACTTTGTCAATAAGATATAATATTATAAGCGATTGGTTCTTTTGTTGTAAATTGCTATCATCACACCGATACCTAGTTTATCATGCTTAATCATGACCAGGAGCCCTTTTCTTAAAGAAACTTAAGTTTAATCTTAATTCTTTCACTTATGAATAACATAAGTCATTTCTTAAATCGTTTTCACGAAACCACTCGTAAGTGAGAAGAAATAAAAAATTTAAGTTTTCACTAAGTATACGATTAAAATAAACTTTAGATTCTTTTTAAAAAGGGCTACAAACCTACATTTTTAATATGATATTATCGTCTTTGTGTTAGTTGACAAGTGGGTCCCCCCCTGCATTGTTTGATTTTTTTTTTACCAAAACCAGTTCGATTTAAGAGGAAGAAGCTCTTTCGTATTTAATTCATAATCTATTTTCTAATGTTTAAAACATGTCCAACATTGTTGGCAGATCTAAGCAGAAAAATGTTGCAAAAGATTATTTTTAACGAAAATTTTTCTCCAGGGTCAACTTGGTTTAGAACTTATAGCATGAAAAGTAATCCATCAACGTATAATGTATTTAATCAAATCTTAATTTCTAAAAGATGCCATTCTATAGAAAAAGTACCATTTAAACAGGTTTGACTCTATGAAAATAGTAAAATATTACCGATGTTGACATATGCAGCGCATTTTAGCGTGATGTATTCCGATATGTCAGGCCCATAAAGCGTAATTTTTTTACAAAATTTTACACAAAAATATAATTTGTTTTAATCATATGTATTTTTATGTTTTAATTCAAATGTTTATTATCTATTTTGTATTATTCAGTTCTAATTTTTACTAAATTGATAATTGTTTTAAGAAAAAACGGACGTCTTGCAATTATCATAATTATCAATGATTTATGATATGGGATCTAATTTAATTAGATTGAAGAAACTGTTAGTCTGAGGATCTCTCAAAAAATCTTCATAATCGGTCAAGAGTCATTAACTGGATATTGCACAAAGTTATACAAATTTTAACGTAATTATGTTGCGTGATATAATAATATTAAGTGACTGATTGGTAACACCCCATTTTGTAGCTGTAGAACTGTAGCTCCACGGGAAATTAAGGTTGACGGACCGTGCAGCTACAGTTCCATCCATACAAGAAACTGTACATTGCGCACAAAAAGTTGCGCACGGTTTTGGACTTATAAACCTTATTTAGTAAATTATTCTGTAAAAATTTTAATACCAAAAAATTCCTGACACACTTTACATTAGATGTCATTACTTTACTGGCCTCTGAATATCTTTTAAACACCCTCACCAGCCCAGTAATGAAAGTGAAATGGTGTGGTTTGTTTACGGGTAAAAATGGCGACTCCCGATCTCGACGTGAATTTACATACATTACTTTCCAAGGTCGGTTAGGGTGTTTAGGAAAATGTTTGAATCAGTCGTAAAATATCTCATAATTTTTTGGGTATGAAATATTTACAAAATATTTTCCTAAATTAGTTTGATACACTGTAAGTCTTTTTGTGCCCAATAAATACAGGGTTTTTTGTATGGATGGAACTGTAGCTCCACGGTCCGTCAACCCAAATTTCCCGTGAAGCTACATTTCTTCAGCTACCCATTTTGGCATTATTTTCACTTTTTTGTAAGTAAGAATACATGTAGATGTATTACTTGATGTAAAATCTAATTGATGATCCATAATATATGACGTGCATGTATATGATTTATTAGTAATACGTATAAGTAGATTTTCGTAAATACAACGATCTAACAACGATAAATAACAAATCTACTAAAATCAACAAAAAAGTGGTATGTTTTTGTACTAGACAATATTTAATTTACTTCCATGCATATTGTGAATGTTATCATATGTAAATTGGTTTTCATTTTGTTTGTTAATGATTTTTATTGTATTTTATTTATTAGTACACATTATATTTACATTATGTCTTTTGAATACCATGTCTTTCAAGTTACCATTATCAGTGCGTGTTATGTATGTTTATATGTGTAATAACATGATACCAAATAAATCTATCTATCAATGAATAATCAATAAACTTACCGAACCGAATGGAAACGATCTAGAACACATTTAATGGTGGGTGGGTCTTTTTCGAGTTGAACAAATTCAATTTTCGGAAAATTGAATAATAATAGGCTTGCAATCCGCTTCTCTACGATTTGTTGTACTATATATAACACATCCCAAAACGGCAACCTAAAATTTCCGCCATTCAGACTCAAACGTTTTTGTACAAAAATCTTAACTAGAACTGTCCTATTGGGATTAATACCCCCGCAATGCTGATTTAAAATTGGGCATATGTGAATTGTCACTAAAATGTAATTGAATCTTAAAGGTTTGTGACACATAAATAAAAAAATTTCTAGAATGGTAAATATATATCCATACAACTTTTTTAGTTAAAAAAAGCCAAAAAACTCAAATTTAAAACTTCACTGTAAAAACACATAAAATACATTAATTTTACCAATTTCTGTATTGAATGGTATATTTTTTTTTTATTTTTTTTTTGAGGAAAAAAAACCATAGTGACAATAAATAACCACTCTCCTTGCAGTTAATGAAAATAGCTCTGAAATATCTCTGAAAATTGATCCCATAGGACTAGGGTTTTTTGATGAGCTTGTTAACTTGAAGAAACTCACAAAACATTATCAGAATTTGCATACTTCCATTATTAAACTGTAAAAAGAAGAACTAATATAAATAATTACAAACAATTTTAAAATTGCCAAACACACTAGTACAATCATATCAAAGACAATGAATTTTATTTACATTAATTCCCTATAGGGTCATTTTATCTAATTGACTAATTTTAAAATGTTACATTTTTATGGGTGTGATCAATGTCTCATTCGTTGTTTTATAATGTTCAAAGGTTAATTAAATTGGTCGACGCACAGTTGAAGACAACAGACGTAAACAGATACATGTAGCAATACATCGGTAGATAAGGTAACTTTAAGGTCGTTGTTAGGGACCCCAAAGAAGATGTACATGTGAATTTAATTAAAATACATACTTATGCGATTTTGCTCTATTTAAATAAACTATAAAAAGAATAAGGTAACTATTTTCAGCCAGATGTATTATCTGGTAATTATGACTTGTAAAAAAACACGCTAATATGCAAGCCAATTATTTTGGGATTGCAAATTTAATTTAGATGTATACGTGTTGGCCCCAGTGTAGCATTTTTCTAATTAAAAAAAATTAGCATTTTTAAATCTTCAAAAACATTCATATACACTTAAGGATCTTCGACACCCCGTGACTTTTACTTTTTATGAAAGTACGTCACATGGCGATTGCAATCCTTTGTGAAACTCTCCATATCGCCAATTGCAAAGAAGGAGTTGCAGTTCACATTTCTATTTTCCCCAAAGATGTTCCAGATAAAATGGAAAAAAATTAAAAGTTACAGAATTTGATGTAAGTCTTTTTTTCATGCAACGTTATACATAAAGCAGCGTAGTATTATATCCGGAAACTCCATAACAACTTTTATAACCATGAAACGAATTTTAAACGGTAACACAGAAAATTAAACAAAATAATTCTTAAAAGGGGAGATATTTTTCTAAGATAAAAAAATGGTGTTATCTTTAAAATAGTAGGTATTGATTTATACAATGGACATTTAGCAGACAAACTGATTACATGGTAAGAATGGACAAGGAAGTCTTTTCTGTATTTGTGAAATTCTTGGCCCGAAGGTTACTGCTGCCAGATATATTGAAAACAAAATTAAATGCATGGTGTAATTATGCAAGAATGTATATTCTTACTTTGTGACATTCCTGACTTATTGGTCACGGGATTTGACCCCAGGGCCATAAAACTTAGCTAGCGTACTTTAGACCGATTTTAGACGGTCTCAAATGTTGGTCTCATCTCAGATTTAGTGTGCCATAAAAAATCTTCGTCTCAGTCTCAAATTCTTAGTTCAGTTTTACTTTTGAGCTCAGTAAATAGGTGCCTTAATTTCTTAGATTCTGCTCCTTTTCAATGTGACTTCTGCTGATGTGAGACTCAATATATTTAACATTATTCAAGAAAAAAAAAATACGACGAGGTTTTAGGGACAGACACAATTCACTGGAAATGGACGGCGATGAGGTTTTATGCAAATACATTTGTACCTTTTCAACCAGACACTTTTAAAGATTTGGTTTGTTCTACATTGAGGAACTCACCTCTGCCTCGTCTGCTACAGGTCCTGGCTGCCCGGAGGTTTTTAGCGTCCGGATAATTTTATAATTTTGTAGGAGACTCCCTGGATGTAGCTAAGTCAACCACAGGCACGGTCGCCGTATTAATGAACCATTGCCTTGTTAGGTGGGGGAAAAGATGTGTTTATTGAACATACACCGAACATGCAACATTTACTGATATTTTTTTATTTACTACTGGCCACGATAGTAGGCAAACTATGTGTATGCATGGGAAACTAAATTTCTAAAATTCAATACCCAGCGGGTTTGGTTTGAAAGGGAGGGGACTTTTTGTTCATGAACATGCTTAAATTTTAAAAACATTTAGATGGCAAAACTGAGTTAATGGGTCTAATGAGCGTGGATGTTTCTATCAAATTTGTGAAATTCAGGAGCTGTTGTTCAAAAAGTACGTAAATATTTGATAATTTCATCGCGACCGAGTTGCACAGTTACACTTTAAGATGTACGCCCACGCAGGTGAGACCTGTACAGCGAAATACTTTGAACTGTTAGGTCTGCGGCTTATTTAGGGGTTGTAGGAATAGGGCGATGAAAGAGACATGGTAGACAATGCCTTTTTTTTTCTATTAGCAATACATTTTTGAAAGTTGATTTTTCCCCAAATTTGTAACTTTTTCTATCATTTTCAAAAACGAACGCATGTTAAAATCCAATTTTTCTAAGAAATATTCAAGTTTTGGCTTGTATGCAAAACTTTTTCCAAAGGTGTTGAGGACCCTTAAGGTGGTATTGGACACCTCCATATTGTAATGTACTTTCTTTAAAAAAAACCACAACAGTAATGTTTAGCACTTAGTTCTATCAACATTTATCTTTTGATAAGCAAGTAGAGTAGCTGCAGATCTGTAGCTCTACGGGAAAATTCGGTTTGACATGCGGTAGAGCTATAGTTCTTCTCATACAAAAAAACTTGCAATTTACGGCGCACAAAAATTACGCTACTTTGGACTGATTAGTCTTATTTCTGAAGGAAGAAGTCTTCTTATACTTCTAATATTGACAAATGCATGAAATTTTCACACAATCAAACTGACAACAATACTAAGTGATAGTTTCAGTTAAATTAAATTTGACAATCTTTTTTTCGATATTAGGTTTCTATTCTACAGTGAAATGATAAAACCAAACAACGACAATCAGTTTCTACATCTTGAAATAAATATTTAAACTAAAATTTATTTGGATTATCCCGCATTTCCTCTAATTTTCTTAAATTTTGAAGACATTTTAATCAATATTCAATACTTCCAATATTGAAATAATTCTGATTTTAATATATTTTGAAGACTGGAAGAAATATAATGTGAGTAGAAAAACAAATATACTGATCATTCTATAAGAGAGAAAGTCCGGAATTTTTTCGCACGAATCTTTCAAGAGATTGAATGCTTAACGGGACCAAGACACGATTTGAGCTCAAAATTTAAAATTGTATTTTTCAATTTTTAATGTCTACAATGATTAATGTAAGTATTTTTAATGCTTCATCAAAATTTGAAAGTTAAATATTAAGTTACAAGCAAGATACAGAGTTCAGAATTCTTTGTTTTGTAAACAAAGCTCGAGTCTTGTTATTGTTTACATATGTGGTGTATTGGTATACTTTCCATCAAATGGTGCTTTTTTGTTGATAATAGTATTTATGAACACATTAAATTGGTTTACATTTTTTGTCCAGAGTCATTTTGTCAAAAGAAATGGTAATTTCTTACTTTTACATTATTTGTAAACAAATATCAGGCTCGAGCTTTGTTTACATAACAATGAATTTTTGCCTCTGTATCTTGCTTGTAACTCTACATCTAACATTCAGATTTTGGTAAATCATTCAAAATTCACAAGTTAACCATTTTGTACAAAAAAAAAAAAAAAAATAAAATTTTGATCTTAAATCGTGTCTAAGTCCCTTTAAAAAGCTTACAAAATTGTAATTTGTTTTGAAAATCATATTTTATATACACATTCTAAAACCCAAGTTCCTTACTATTAATTCAAATTAGTTAAAAAACATTCTGCATGATTGTTATTGTTTAAGAAATGTTAATTGAATTCATATTGAATAGCAAAACCTTGTGATATTTTCCTACGCCATTATTCCGCCAAAAATATAGTCCTTGTTAGATTCTAAACTTTGATTACTAGTTCTTCGCCAAGTTGTACTATTCTAAGAAAAAAAAAGGAAAAATATGACCTTTTAATTTTCTTACAATTTAATGGACTTTATTTCGATTATACTTTTAAACTTTTGATAAATCAAAAACCAGACAAGACTCCGTGTTTAACACACTCTTTGAAAATACTTTATCCCATTAGTTATTCAGACTACTACTGATAACGTCTTTTACTATAAAGCACGCTAACTGACCTCAAAAAGTGAAATATGTTAAAATCACTTGCAGATTGAGAGTCGCCATTTTAACATTTTAAAAGGACCTAGACACGAATTGAAATAAAAAATTTATTTCTGATTTTTATGTATAAAATAGTTTATTTGTGTATTTTGAATGATTCGCCAAAATTTGAATGTTAGAAGTCAAGTTACAAGCGGAATACAGAGGAAAGAAGTCGTTATGTAAACAAAGCTCGAGTCTAATATTTGTTTACAAATAATGTAAAGAAATTACCATTTCTTTGACAAAATAGCTTGTAGCAAACAAGATAAACTGATGCAATGTGTTCATAAATAATTTTATCAACAACAAAAAGCAACATTAGATTAAAACTCTTACCAACACAACACATATGTAAACAATAATAGGACTCGAGCTTTTTTTACAAAACAAAGAATTCTAACCTTTGTAACTCGCTTGTAACTCGATATTTGACTTTCAAATTTTGACAAAGCATTAAAACATCCATAGTGACTATTCTAGACATAATAAATTTTGAAAAAAATTAAGCTCAAATCGTGTCCACGTCCCTTTAATAAACCTCAGTACTTCACTTTCCACGGCTGGTGATGGTGTTTAAAAGAATTTCGGAGGCAAGTAAAGTGACATCATCTGTAGTAGAATGTCTGGTATCATTTACATGTACATAATGTATTAGGGAATATGGTATATCCGTCAAAATCTAGCGCAATCTTTTGTGCGCCATAAATTTTAAGTTTTTTGTACGGTACCGTAGGAGCTGTAGCTATACAGCATATCAACCCGAATTTTCTCGTAGAACTTCAGATCTGCAGCTACAAGTCGTAAGTACAATTTGTATGTTTGTACCTTTAAAAAAAGTTTTAAAAATGCATTATATGGAAGAAATATCAAATGTTGTATACTTTGTAAATTTTAAAACAATATCATATTTTTATTAGGATATACTTTCATCAACATTAATATCGCAATATGTCCCATACCATCTAAACATTTTTAAAGAAAAATATAATCTTTTAAAAAAAAGTTAAAATAAACGCACTCTCTTTGGTTTTTAAGCAAGTAGTGAACAAGCGGTCAGGCAAAGCAGAGTTAATAATTATTATTATACGTAGTGTTTCAAAACCGAATAAAAGATTCTAAAACACTATTTTCTCTTATTAATTGCATGACTGAATCTTGTTTATCATGTGATCATATTGTGCTCTTCTATGCTTAATCAGATAACTATTCTACAAACTGATTAATTCCCATCATGCAATGGACACATTTCAGAAATATTAATGTACTTTTCTCCGTGGGGTCTATATTTGCACGTTCTCCCTGGGAGTTAAGCTATTTCAACAACCGACGTAAAATGTTTTGCAGCATTTAGTACATTTAACAACTATATTTGATGATGTTACTCATAAGGATATTTTAAGTCGTTCGCATAATCCAAAAGATGCGTCTACATCTTTGATAATTGAGATATTTTCTGTTTATAGCATTTATTTTGCCTCAACCATATCACACATTTTATGTTGTAAATGAATCGCATGCAGTTATTTAAACAATAAAATGCTTTCTTTGGTGATTCATGCGGGATATGAAGATGGCGACATTGCAGAAAAAATTCATAACCCGCGTTAGCGAGTTATGTAAATTTTTTCGGCAATGATTGCTACCGAGTATGATTCCCTCTATTTCTTACGGAAACTTACAGTTAATTCATAGCTCTATAGAAACTGACAGGACTGAAATCTACACGCCCCGTTTATCGATTGGTCGAAACCTACAGCGACCTAAGAAAAACCACGGACTGCACGAAATAATCATGATGATGTCAGACTCAAATTCCCATAGGAGACGATTTAGCTGTTTCTTTTAGCTAACGTACTGATGTACATTAAGTGAATTTTACTTCCTTTTTACTATCAATTTATTAATTTGTTAAAAGAAAGATGTAAATATAAACAATGAAATGGGTTTTTTTATGATTCATACGCGTTATGAAGGTAGCAATCATTGCAGAAAAAAATTTACGTGACCTTCTAACGCGGGTTACGTATTTTTTCTGCAATGTCGCTACCTTCATATCCCGAATGAATCACTAAAGAAAGCATTTTATTGTTTAAATATAACATTTTGGATCGAACTAAATGAAAAAAAAACTATCTTTGGAGGTAGAGAATAATTTCCAAACAGGTTCTTTTTTTATGGAATTCATGGTACAATATGAAAGTAAATTTTTTGCATCAGCTCTTGGATCAGCTCCACTTTTAACTCTGATTTGATATACATGTAAAATATTATCCTTTACACCTTACGAAAACAAAAGTATCATTCCCATGGGTTAAAATACCATAGTATCCTGTTAAGAAATCATCCATTAGCAGAATAAACTTAAGTCTAGACCACGTTAAATTATTATATATTTATCGACTTTCTTTCAGACAGAACCAAATATGGTGAGAAAAATAAAGTGATTGTTGTAGCAGACATAGATAAAGTTACGTGCATGCACCGAGGGCATGAACATTCTTAATCCATACGGAATCTTGGTACATGTTTTATAAGGAAAATCTGACATACATGTACGTTTTCAATACACGAGTTATTAATGAGATTGATCCCAAGTGAATCACTTGTACCTAGCTTGTCTTTCAATAAATCAAAAGGTTATTTTAGACTCACAAAATAAACATTCAAATGGTCACGATTTTGGCACAGTTACCATATAATAATGCAGTATGTATTTGCAAATTAGACAGTTTGCACTTGTCTTAACTTATAGTTACGAAGTCTCGATTTTGTCTATACAACCTTTCAAGATTTGGAGCCCGTTGAAAAGCAAAAATCTTAAATCTACGCCAGGCGTAGATCCGGACTTGAGTCAAATATTTGGACTATCATTGTACCAGGCGTAAGTTAAGTCAACAATCTATGCTTGACCAAGGGTATTATCATTATAAAACAGACCTGATGAAGGTTTGGGGTGTCTTGTCATCAAGCAACCTGTGATAATCAGTGTCTTGGAGAAGTTTTTTCATTTAATGATAAAAAGCACAGTTTGTTTGGATTTTTCGTTGAAGTATCCTGCAGTATCATTACATAATTTAAGGTAGATACATTAAAATAAAATTTGTATGGCATGTTTCTGCTAGATAAAAGAAAAACCACCTAACTATATATGTAATAGGGCTTCCCAGTATCCACTTCTGTTCATTGTAGAAGTTGGATATAAACTAACTTATAAAGATTTAAAGATGCAGCAAAAATTGACAGGTTATTTCAAATGGCTAATTTCTAAGGTATTTATGAAACGCAAATTGTTTTAATTTACATGCGTCCACTTATCAGTCATGTTCAAGAAAATTACACAGGAATGAAATATCCGACAAGATCTTTTATGTAGCCTTTACAGATTTTTACATATTTATAATGAAACGCACGTCTGAATTTCTCACCTGAAGAGAAACATCAATACATGTAACAAAAAATTTATAAACTCTGTAGATAAAATCTTTATTCATATTGTGACGCATTTCCGTCCGAAAAAAATCAACTTATATAACGTTCTATTTGTGTTCTCTCACAATCTTAATATCGAACATCGTAACGCAATGCAGGTTATAGCGTCAGCATTTGATTTTAAGTAATGAGTTGTTGGGGTTTTTCTCCACCTTTTAGAGAACACTGATGAATTTCATAATCATAATCATATTGTAGAATGTGAGAAATATAAAACAGAAAAAACTTTTAGAATAGTATGTTCCTTCATCCACATTGAAATCGCAGTCCAATCTACCTTCTGACATTCAAATATTTTCCTTGAAACTGCACACTAGACCTTTGTACAATTGCCACCTTGACAATGGCATAAACATCCGAAAATATATAACAAATGATTTATTCGAGGTGTGCATTTAGAAGTGAATTATTTGAACTTTGTTTCCTATCCTGCTGTATTGATGAATACTTGTGTTCTAAAACCTTCTGTAATAGAAAAATTTGTCAGTAAAATACTTCTTGTTGAATTTCAAAGAAATTAAAATATGGGTGTTTTAGGATTCGGAAACGAAAGTCATTCCAACGATATTTATTACAGCTTCTTTGTAAATTCATCGTTTTATATTCACATATCCATATAATGCGACTGCTCGGTGTTTTGTTTTGTTTTTTTTTACTTATTAACGTCCCGTCGAGATGGTTTTCATACGTATTTTGGACAACTATAAAACCCGTAGTATAGTGTTAACTGATCAATCAACCCAGTCGACCCCAGGGTACACACAATGACGTTAACATTCAAAAGTTACATGTTTTTTATCCATTTGTATCTAATTACCAACGCATCGTTAAGCAATGTGTTGTTAATACAAACGTTGAAGTGCTGCCTTAGTTTTACGTCAGAGTAATGAAGAAATCTACCGGTATCGCTGATAACACTTATTTTGAAAATATTATATAAAATGGGGATTTGATGTTTTTGCTGCTATTTTAGAAGGAGTTTGTCAGGGCCCAATCCCTGGCGACTGCCTTATTTTTTTCTTTTAATGTTTTAAAAGAATTTTTCTCTGTTGTATATTAGAAATCTGGAAATAAAATGAAAAAGAGAAGAGATTCGATGTTTTTTCACGTACTGACTAACTTTGAATCAAACACTGTGCCGGATAATTATGCCAGTGCCAAAGTGGCATTTTTGCACCCGCTTAAGATGCAGTTTCGTAAAAATCCATATATACCAAACAATAGACTATTGCCTAAAGAGTATATAACCACTTTTGCTTTTAGTGTGTCTCACCTGACAGGTGAGATTTTTACCTTCAAAAATTTATATCCCGTAGGAAAATATAAATTTCCATAGGAGAAATTACTTTCCTACAAAAATATTAAAAATCCTATAGGATTTTCTAAAAAAAAATTGTTCAAATCCTATCGGAATTTAAATTGTTAGAGGAAGTTCTTTTAACCGGTAGGAAATTCCAATTTTCCAATAGGGAAATAGTATTTCCTAGGGGGAAAATTATTTTCCTGTATGAATTTATTTTTAAGGTGATATACGTCAATAACAAAAGTGGTTATAAACTCTGAAAGCAATGGTCTATCATATGAAATATTTGAATTTTTCGATACATGCACCTTAGACGGGTGCAAAAATGCCACCTTGACATTGGCATAATTATCCGGCGAAGTGTTATCACCTTAGACTCGGGTCTCACACATTATCTTGTAATCGGATACTGTGAAAAGCAAAATTTAAAAAAACATTAACGTGAGAACACTATCCTTTATTACGAAGGTTTTTCGATTTTTTGTTTTTCATTTAGTTACATCACAATTGTTAAATAATGACCGATCACGATAGACTTAAATGACAATGCTTCTGGGAAAGTCTTGCTTTCATGTTTGCAATTCAAATGTACACCTCAAATTTCAAATACATTTGGTTGCTACTTCAATAGAAGTTGCAATACAATGTATGTGTACCTGATGATTTGAATACTTATTTCAAGTTGAAATATTTTTATATGTAAAAATCTATTATTTTCAAATTGAAGTTTAAATATTATTCTATTCCTTCAAAATTTGTACTAGAATTGTAAATTTTGAAACATTGGTATTAATTCATAAAATGTCGGTTACTAACTGTCTAGGGACAGTAGGTTGTTAAAATCAATAGATAGCGAGACAAAAAGTGAGACCAGTCTTTACTTTAGTCGAGGACCAATACATTTTGTGTATCTATATAAGAAATGTAATGAATTAAATAGACGTATCGTCCGTCATATTGTCACTCTAAATTTTGCCGATTGCCTTCTACAGATCAAGAATTGAAGCGAAAATCACGAGACGCGTTTCATCCAACGAAATTCATCGAACTTTTCATTTTTTTAGTATTATATTGAATGAAACCCTTTTCATTTCCAAAGTTTATCGTAATATCCGATATTTTCGAGCAGATGCTACCCAATACGAACGAGTCATAATATTTACTCGAGGTATTGACGTTGATTATGACCGAATATCACAGCATAATCTGGAAAAGGTGAGGCACTGTGTGTCTATTTGCAACACATTTGGAAAAAAATTCTTGTTGTAATAGGAGGCTTAGCTTGGCGATGCTATTGAATATATAATTTTTTCCGTTTCAGACATAATTTAAAGGTCTTCCAAAAGTTCTTAATCATTTAGAAGCGTACCCTTACGTTAATCACGTTCAGGTTGATAAAATTGTTTTAAAGTGCTGGGAGTTACATATTGTTAGTGCTTTTTTTGCTTATAAAAACGTTTAACACCTGTTCAAAATCGATGGTATTTCCTAAAAATGAATTGTAAGGAAATTAAGCTAATTGCTCCAAAACTAATTATAAAAGCTATATATTGAACGAAACGTAGCTCGACTGTTAACCTGAAACTTTCCCGTAGAGCTACAGTTCTGCGGCTATCATCAGGTATCTGACAAATTGCTTACATCATAGAATTCTCATATTATTTAATATATACAGTTTCATAAATAGTGGAAACAAAGGGCGCGTAACCAATACTACTCGACATATATGATGTAACTTACACGTTACCGTACAGAAACTTAGTAATTCCAAAACAGTTCATTTTCATAGTCCGACTTATTGTTTACAATTTATTATTATTTCACTTTCCATTAATCTTCTTTCAACCGGCTTGAGTTGCCGTATTACGATATTAGTATGTACATGTAACATCTGAAGGTCAATATGAAACAATTCTAATTGAGCTACATGCATAATTTATCGCAGACTCAAACGATTTATATGAAATTATTATATCTAGTTTCTATGCCTGATCCCTTTAAATTCACATAGTGTTGCATTGGTCATGTAACAATTATAGTTGAAACAGTACTGAGTACTGCACTGCGTCGATTCCAATTAGTATTATGAACGACTCTAAAATAAATAATATCCTTCTTTTCAATGAACATTTTTAAAGATTCATAAAATATTAATAATAACAAAATGTTTATTAACACCGGAATTAAAGTTCTTTTTTCTTACTTTTTTGTGGGGTTGTTGATGCTAACTTGATACAGATTCTTGCTTAACCTTAGTCTTCGATCTAACGCAGTTTTTGTGGCCGAATATGCTGATTTTATATTGAACACTTCCTGAAAATGCTTCCTAACAATTTTCATCTATTGATTTATTGAGTATTTCAGGTAAATAAAAATAATATTTGTTAGGTTACACAACAAAAGGGCCCACGGGCCTTGACGGTCTCTTGAGTACCATACCATATTGTAAAATTGTTAACGGACAATGCACGACCAACGGCAATAGGTTACCCGAGTGTCTCAAGTGACCTAATATTTCCCCCCCCCCCCCAATAAAAATACTAAACCCCTGGCCCATGGGCAGTTAATTTCACAATTTAAGAAGAGGACATAATAACAAATGCATTTAGTTTATCTCCCTAGCTCGACTGTGAAAGTACAGAAGAAATTATATAAATTTTAATTAATTTTTCTATATGGCAATATTGGCCTTACCCTAGGGCATAATCCCATGACCCAGGGGCCATGAATTTCACAATTTACGTAGAAAGCTTCATTGACATCATAATTATGCATTCTTTTTATCTTCCACTACTGTGGAATAGAAAAGAATTTTTTCCTAAGATTCGATACATTTTACTATATGGCCATATTTGCCCCACCGTATGGCCTTCACCCCTGACCAAGTGGTCATCAATTTCACAATTTTGGTAAAGGGCATCATGGACATCATAATCATGCATTTAGTTTTTCTCAAATATAAATGGGAGTACAGAAGAAGAGTTTCATAGATTTAATATATTTTCACTATATAGTCATATTACCGCACCTCAGGGCCTCAACCCCTGAACCAGGGGCCATGAATTTGACAAGTTAGGTAGAGGGCTTCATGAACGTTAACATTGTGAGTATGCATTATATTCATCTTCCACTACTGTGGAAGAAGAGAAGATTTTCTGAGATTCAATACATTTTTAATACATAGCCTAATAGCCCCGCCCTAGCCCCTGAACCCCTGAACGAATTTCACAATTTAAAAAGAGCGCTTTATAGACATTATAATCACACATTTAGTTTTTCTCAAATGTATACGAGAGTGGAGAAAAAATATTTTCTTAGATTTAATACATTTTTATTATATGGCCAATTGACCCGCCTCAGGGCCTGAACTCCTGACCCAGGGGCCATAAATTTCACAATTTTGGTAGAGGGCTTCATGGACATCATCATCATGCATTAAGTTTTTCTTAAATATATATGGTAGTAGAGAAGAATATTTTCTTATATTTAATACTTTTAATTATAATTTTGGTCATATTGGCCCCGCCCTAGGGCCTGAACCCCTGACCCAGGGGCCATGAATTTCAAACTTTTGGTAGAGGCATCCATGCTCATCATAAACATGTACTTAGTTTCTCTGCTGAATGTCCAGTAGTAGAGAAAAGGATTTTTAAAATTTGAACAAATTTTTGCAATTTGTACCCAAAATTTATGGCCTCTGGGGGGTGGGGGTCATGAATTTCATTAGTAATGTTCCCCTTCCCCTATAAATGCTAGATACCAAATTTGGTTAAGATAACCCTAGTAGTTTAAGAGAAGAAGCTGAAAATATTCAAATGTTAACGCACCACGACGGACGAACACAGATCGCAAAAGGTCACCTGAGTGACGCAGGTGACCTAAAAATTCAATGAGCATGTGCGATGGAAGTTTGGACAGAAATATATTACGTACGCTGAATTTATATGCATAAAACTAAATATATAAACATTTAAGTACTCATGCATGATTATTTTAAACACTTTCAAAGAGTTCAATATCAGAATGAGGCTTACAGGGGGTAAAATCCTTTTTACCCTTTAAAATATTCATGAATATTCCAGTCAGAATGTTTAGTCTTGTAAACACACATTTTATATATCGTTTTGTTAACCTGGTTTTCCGTAGGAATAATCCGGTTATTGTAATGGTGAAAGTGGCAGGCGGGCGGCTGCCAAAAGGGTACCCCTTTTGTACGGATAAATCCTCCTACAGTTTTCAAGATGGGAAGTTTTTGTATTGTTTATTTGATTGACAAATGGATTATGGATCCAGTTCAATCAAAAGAAAACCCGGTTAGCTGTCATATTGACAGCTTTCTCTTGTTCATAATTATTGCTCAAAGGGTCACGATTTAGGTCAAATTTTATTTTTCTATTTTTATTGTTTACAATGCTTAAGTAATGCATTTCTAATGATCAACCAAAATTTGAATGTCCGTCGTAGAGTTATAAGCAAGATACAGAGCTCACAATTCTTTGCTATGTAAACAAGGCTCGTGCCGTGTTTTTGTTTATATTGGTTCAATATACCGGTAAAAGTTCTTTTTTAAGCGGATTTTTCTATCTGCTAATACGTTTTATGAATAAAAAGTTCCTAGCGTTTGTCACATTAATATTGGTCTAAACCTTGAGTTTTCTTTTCAACATTCAAAATGTAAACAAAAACATGAAATGAGCTTTGTATAGATAACAAAGAATTGTGAGCTCTGTATCTCGCTTATAACTCAATAACTGACACTCATTTTTTGAATGACAAATGTCATTGCGGACATACAGGTACTGGGTTCTTATTAATATTGGGAACCAGGTGCCTCAATTTTATAAATATTTTTTTCGCCCTGATTCCCAAATCGATTCCCAAGATACTTATCCTGATTGTGACAATAATTCTGTTTCTATATACATGTATTTCTTAACTCGTTCTGTTACCTTTCCAGTGTTAGCTTCTACTCAGGTCTCGCAGTATGTTCTGCTTTCAAGCCTCACGGCTAGTCTGCCTCAGCTGCTTACTGCGCTGACTAATATACCCTTGGGACAGTTTGTTTTCAATGGGTGTAAGGTAATTCCAATTTAATGGGGGCGTTCATTTCATTTCAGCATTTTAGGTTGGGTTAGCGACGTTGTCTGTGGGCTTCTTGTCTGTATGAGCCACTGCATAGCGCTAAGTGTACAAGATACCAATTTAATTTGTCGTGTAAATTGTCACAATCATCCGATCTTATGGATGTTATTTACACAGGGTTTGGGTTGTCATATTCAGATTGTTATCAAGTTCAATGTCGTGGGTAAAATTTGTTCTAAACATACTAAGTAACTATAAAATAAATTAATATTGACATACCATTTGATATTTTTGTCACTTTATGAAATTAGGTTCAACAAAAATAGACTTATTGAAAACAATCTAATTAGACTTGTTAACCGCTCCTCTACGATACGCTATACACGTAGTGGAGCGGCGTTATATGTCTAACTAAGGCAAAACAGAGGAAAGATTAAGCTTATTTTTTTTCTGAATCTGTTTTCCACTGAAAAAAAAAATGGCAGCACTAAAATAACAAAAGTTAAGTTTTGTCTGTTAGTTCCATACTTTCTGCTGGTTTTATCTCACTTATTCCTTCATATTACATGTTATTGTACGATATGCAATGCGAAAAAAAAAAGATTTCCAAAAACCCAAAACCAAAACAAAAAAATAAATTTTAATCATTGACCTCATATAATTTCAATTTATGCAGAATAAGGTCATTATAAGCTGTTTACTACTATATCATATTATGTTTAATTGTTATAATCATTCCGATTTTTGTAAAATTAAATCAAAATGGGTTGTGTTTAAAATTTGATATAGGAAATTCGGACCGGAACTTTTTTTAAATTGTTGCTTAAAACCTAGTTCGTCATTTCTATTAAGCAACATTCTTCTTAAACTGTATTTGACCGACTTGATAATACATGTAACATTATCAGTGTATTTTTATGCATTCTGAGTCAACAGTATCCTTAACACGCAAGTGACCATACCATTTCACTTGATTGAATAGTCATATGCTCTTCAACCTTATACTTGAATAAAATATGTTGGCAATAGAATTTTTGCACAGAAAGTGTTATTATTGGTTAGTACCATTAAAAACATCTTTCAAGCAAACATTACTGGTTTATCATTATATAACTTTGTAGATTTTCGTCTCCAAAAACCACGTCATTGCCATGTATCGCCAAAAAATATCCATCCGTGTTTTATTTTACTTTTTACATGTAAAATAATTTAATCGAGGTACATATTAAGAACATAAACAAATAGTTTATTTCTAAATTGTCTCTTGACCTTGTCAAACCTTGAGTTCCATACAGATAAAAATACTTTAAATAGTCAATTTTCTTTATTAAGATTTGGCAGTGAAATAAAAAAAATATTTAGTAATGTTTAGCAACAGTTACCTAACTGATGGGAGTGAATATTCTCCTGTTCCGTTGTTGTATCATTACTTTTATTCACATATTACACAATACACTATAAATAACCCCTACTATGACAGCTGTGGTAGATGATACATTCAATCGTGTCCAATACTCCAATCATTTAACTGACACAGTAACATAAGTTAGATATATTAATTTTCTCAATATGACTAGTTCTGAATAAAGCTCTGACACAGTATAAGAATTCTGTATCCAGGGGTCATGATTTGTAGAAAAAAGTGTCCATGCTTATCTTACGCGCTCAGTATGGCTTCTAGGAAGAATAATTTCTAAATATAAAACATGTTCACCCTACGATCAATAGAGTCACAACCTAAGACAAAAGGTTTTTGATTTTCATAAGTTTGATCACTTTATCACTTTGTTGAAGCCCCTGTCCTTTGTAGATTTGCCTGCTAATTGTCAATGGATACGGTTCAAATTGGAAGTATTGAATATGTCATTTGTATCAGATTCTGTCCAAAAATGGAATTCGTTAAATGTAGAAGCAAGGGAGACTTCCTCGATTAATATATTTCGTAAGACTTCATTTAAAAAGGTTTCAAAACCACGCCCATTTTTGCATTACGTAAACGTTACAATTTATATTACGTAAGACTTTATTTAAAAGGTTTTTAAACCACCCATATATTTTGCATTTGGTAAACGTTTTATTAATATAATTTACACTAAGCTAAGAAACAACTGCTTACTTAATTATGATTAATTCAGACGCAATATTACAGAAAGCTCTCTTTGTTCTTGTAAAAAGAAGAGGATGCATAATGATATCATTTTTTCTTTGTAGAAAATATTCTAATGCTAGAACTTATCTTTTCAATTGCCTGTTTAGACTTGATTTAAACATAATAGATACCCTCTTGTTACTTTGGAGGTAATGAAAATTTGTCTTAAACCTCAACTGTAAGCTTTTTGCTATTGTTCACAAATTCATAGATGAAACTTGCAGGTTCAAGTTATACATATGTTGCATGTAATTATTCTATAAAATGTATAAATTACAGTAATTTGTACCACTACATTGTATGTACCACTGTGTGTATTAGCTACACTAAGTTATACCACTGTTTGCATTATATGGTAACGAATATTTCTATCACTTCATATATAAGCTAAATTTAAATTTCCACCACTATATTTATTAGTTAAATTAAAAATTTGTTTGCATGACTACTATTGTTATATGCGTAGAGGAACTAGTAAGTTGTTAGATCTTGTTTCCGATCTATTTGATTAGTTTTAATAAAACCTTTGCAATTTCGTATTTTACACTTATATATTTATCATCTTGTCACGCAAATTATAAGAGAAGGAGTATAGCACCACTTACTGTTTGTGTGTAGCTGTGCTTCTTTGTCAATGTACAAGAAACCTTTAAGTTACTTCTTAAAATAACTTCCCTATTTATGCTTACTAAGCATAATAATTATTATAAGTAAACCCTATCAAAATCCTAATTTATTTTTGAATTATTTCTTGAGATTTACGATTTTATCGAGCATACAAATCTCAAATTGTATGTACAAGCTACATGTAACAATCGAACAATATAGAGACTAGTTCAGTTTAAAAAATGTTAATGTTAATTTCAAGCTTATTAAGATTTAAATATATATCCTAATGATCCAAATTAACTTATGAAACATGCATTTATGAAGCTTTGCATTGATCTTAAATATGTATAGTTTTTAACATGCCATTGAACGGAAGAGACTTGCTCAGTTTACAAAACAATTGAAATTCCAATTTGCATGTCTATATTAGTTTATTAAAATTTCAACAATCAGCATGTTTATTCTAAAAAAATAATAATGCATTTTCTCAGCCTTTTATCATTGAGATAGATTACATACTTGTTTAATCTGTAGTACGATATATCGTAGAAATACCTTCACAGCAAGCATCACAGCTGGTTTAAATTCTTCATGTTTACGATTCGACAGTTAAAGATACCAAAGTGTTTATCCTATTATGAAGTCGGTCAAATCTAACTAGCTACATGTACATGTGTAAGTATGACGATATAGATCGATCCAAGTGAAATCGACAATAAATATCCATCGGTGACAGAAATTTTTTCCAGATTTCTTCGTCACATTGGTAGTCTGTTTGCAAACAAAAGCTAAAAAAAATGTGCATATCTTGAATCGAAGCCTTTTTCATAATAAGAAGATGATTCATTGTATCGATGTTAAAAAGTACCCAATTCGCAAAAAAGACGCTTATCTGGCAATGAATATGTTTATTCATGACCAATTCTATTTCGGAATTCAAAAATCTTCAATGAATGGTGGAGAGATTTATCGTATCTTAATTAAAATCTGGATCATGAAAAGCCTGAACTGATTATCAAAAAAGTATTGCATATCTTACAAAATTGCGCGATGCAATGCATGTTTATCGTCAGAGTGTTCTTTTGATGCTCGCTAATATTAAAGTTCGTACGTCTCTGCACCCTTTACGATGTGATTTAATGTTAGAAAGTTATTCTTTTTTTTTAACTCAAAAACTGGAAAGCCATATCTTTTAATTCCTCTGTGTTAATGCCAAGATATACTCTGGATAAAAATGAAAACCAGCTATATGCCAGATTTCCTTGTAGCATAGATTTGGGAAAAAAAGGAATTTTTTCTTCAAAGATACTGTTTTATAATGAAACATACAATTAATGTGAGTCAAGCATAGAAAACCTCTTGACTTAACGCATTAGCTGATAGTCGTTCTTTTTTTGCACTATTATACGAATTTTATGAAAATTTCGAACAACGGCTGCACTGCGTATTCCTGTTGACTATACGTTAAAAGCCTGGTGTCGATCGAGCGCTTCTTGTCGATATTGAAATGCACTTAGAATAATGTCAGATCATAACTAGTTAATGACGCTTTTGCCACTTAACGTTTTATGATAGAGCGTTCTATCTGCATTTCAAACATTTATAAACAGCGGGAAAAACGGCGAACTCTACCAACGAATTATTGTTTCCAGACCAAATCCAAGTTTTATCAAAGACTTTGCCATTTTTCTTGAAGAAGGACGTATCTTATTTTTAATAATATCCACTTGTTTCATCAAAATTTAGCACATTCGATAATGAAATAAAAAATATAAATCCTATAAATATTTTCACGCATTTCATAAGCGATGGTGACGATGAGATTTATCAGAAGCGAATGACTGATAAAAAATGACTCATCGTGTAAATTTGGGTTTTAAGGCCAACAACAACAATGTATAAAGATTGCGTTAAAAGGGATCAGGAATTCAGATTAATACACTTTTCGTTCTGAACATACGAGCAAAATTCTACACAAAACTTTACCGTTTCACGGTAGATAAGCGAATTTCCTACTCATGTAACACATGTATTTATATCTTTGTATTGGTTTACAAAGGTCTTCAAACTGTTTGAATTTAACCTACTATCAGGTTGATATTAGCCACCACACAAAAAAAATCATATTGGCAACAACAAAAAAATAAATGAAAAATCCTAATGTGAATCAAGTAAAGAGGACAATATCGAAAACCGGGGGTTTTAATAAATACGTTATGGGGGGCGAGTCTCTTAGTGGAATCGTTAAAATTCGTGGTGGCTCAATTTTCGTGGTATTCGTGGGTAGCCCTCCCCCACGAATTTACATCCTCGACGAAAACAAATTTTCAAAGAGTTTTTTTTTTACTGAAACTGAAAGCCTACGCATCCACGAATTTACATTCCAACGAATAAGAAAAAAAAATCCACAATCCACGAAAACTGGCCTCCACGAATTTAAATGATTTCACAGTATTTCTTACATACAGATAATGAACACTTGTTTCAGCTTTCTGTAATATATTGGTTATAAATTCAGGCGTGGATGAATTTGTATTGAAGTGACATTTCCCCTCTACTTAAAAATCGCATCTAAAAAAAAATACATGTATCAGTTTGAGCATCATCACTTTGGATGCATTTAACAAAAAAAATAATAAAGAAAGAAAGAAAACATTAAATACATTCGATATCGGTGTTTAATGTTGTAAAACCTAAGTACTGTATTGTTTCTACGCTCACAAATGGAATAACATTTTATGTAAATCAAAAAACCTCCCCCCCCCCAAAAAAAAAAATGAAATAAACTTGACAGTGTTTGTCCCTTTGTAAAATTCCGTCGTTTACCAAATTTTCGGAACAATGAACGAAAGTGAAGAGTCAAATTATACTAGTAGTTAAGACAATGCATATCTATCAGATAATTTTCACCTAGTGGATATTAAAGTCAAAACTGTTGAAGCTTTACCGGATTGAATAGTAGTAAAGTTTGTTATCAAATCATTAACTAACTAAGGCAGACACAAGTAAAACTGTGCCGGATAATTATGCCAGTGCCAAGGTGGCATTTTTGCACCCGCTTTAGATGCAGTTTCGGAAAAATCCATATATATCAAATGATAGACCATTGTCTAGAGAGTATAAAACCACTTTTGTTTTTGTGTGTTTCACCTGACAGGTGAGATATTTACCTTTAAAAATTAATATCCCATAGGAAAATGATAATTCCCATAGGGGAAACGATTCTCCTACATGAAATATTGACAATCCTATAGGATTTTCTAAAAATCCTAAAGGAATTATATTTCCTATAGGAGAAAGCTATTTTCTGTAGGAATTTGACTCAGACAGGTAGTTTTCCTATAGCAAATTAAAATCTCCTATCGGATTTTATCAAATCCTATCGGAATTAAAATTCCTATAGGAAGTTCTTGTATTCCGATAGGAAATTTCTAATTTCCTATAGGAATACTGTTTTTCCTATGGGAAAAATTATTTTCCTGTAGGAATTTAGTTTTGAAAGGTAAATATCTCACCTGACATGTGAGATACAATGATAACAAAGGTGGTTGTAAACTCTTTAAGCAATGGTTTATCATATGGCATATTTGAATTTTTCGATAGATGCAGCTTAGACGGGTGCAAAAATGTCACCTTGGCACTGGCATAATTATCCGGCACAGTGTTAAGTATATTTTCATTTTTAATTAATTATAATCCGCTGTGAAAAAATTACCGAAACAATAATATCGAAGTTTATCTAAAGTGTGCAATGAGCGAGGCCAAAGCTACGCCACGCACCAAAGAACGTGATTGGCTTCACATTAATGGCAATTGATCGGTTTCTTAGAGTTATCATCCACCGCATTCAGATAGACTAAGTAACTCTAACAGTTTTCAACTCCTTTAGGTGAATTAGCCATTCAAGAGTAATTTCCTAGAATGCTGAAATCTCTAGCTGCCAATATGACGTGAAGGCCTTCTTCGCTGGTCGTCTTGATTTATAAATGGAGGACATGTTTGCTTCATTATGGAGACTAGCACAGAACTTTGTCATTAATTTATCTTAACCAAGTAGAAACACCGCCGTTTAATCAATTGATTCGCCATAAATATCTGAGGAACACGCTAGTTTTCTTCTGACGAATGCACATTTTCTCTTTGTGTGGCAAGTTTAATTTCTGTCCGACTTAAACTCTGTCAGTCTAACGTTTGTTTAACAACCAATCTAGAAGACATAACAGGATACACGAACCAAAATGGGTTAAGAACGATTGTCGGATCGTCGCCGATGATATAATTTTTGCTCAAGACCATTTTGTAAGGATTTACATAGCATTTCAAATTCAAAACTTTCTATTAAGCTGTTCCATAAATTGTTCTAATAGAATGCATTACACGAGCTAAACTCATGTAAAACTGTTTACATGGAACTAGGCTAGATTCGTATAAAAAAAAAACTTAGTTTGGAATTGGTAGCCTGTAACCGAACAGCTGCATGACTTTTTTTGCTCACCATTGACTTCATAGATCACTACCATGAAAGGATCGACACGGTCTCGAACTTTTTATAACACCTTTATAATAGACCAGTTTCCGAAAGAGTTTTATGAAGGAAGTAACAGAACCATCTTGGGATTTCTACTTAGTATACTACGAATATTTATGATCGGAAAGAACTCAAAATTTTTTGTGAGGCATTCTTAAAATCATCTTAGAAATTTATTTACTGTTTGATATAATTTGTTCCTGTGACTGAAATTTATCTATTTTATCTATATATCTTGGGACCAGTATAATGGTTATGCCATGTATTTTTGCCAACAGCAGTTTAAAGTTTAAAAACATAAATGTAGCCCAACTGGTCTTCCTTTAGCTAACATAGTCAAAGGTTTATCTATAGCAATATAAGCTGCAGTTTTCATGTTGGAAGTTATTTTTAAAATGTAAATTTGTAATTTACTATTAAAGTGATCGACAAAAAGATTCTTGTTTATTAATTTCTGCCAGGCACATTGTTGTTGGAAAAGCTACATGCATTTAGAGGCTCTGAAACAAAATAACATTATTTTAATCCTGTACAAAAATTGGTTTGCTTTAATTTTGTTTATAGAGCAGTCTGATTAAAACCATCCCCCTTCTTACAGTCGTCAGGGTCTGACAGGTATCAAAAGAAGGTCATCTTAACACGACCTTTACTTCTGACCAATCACGGAAGGGCTTATCCTGCTTTAGATACTCTATTAGGACTCTTTAAAGGTGATTAGTCAGCCCGCGGGCTGACTAATTTAGTTAGGAGGAAACTTCAATTGCGCTTGCGTAAATTGGAATTCTGGGAAGGAATTAGACAGTTCGTGTTAGAGAAATTCGAAGAAGTTATGAAACTGGTCAGTTTCTAGGTCAAACTGCGCATCGATGTATTGGAAGACTGTCAATTGGAATCGTCTGCAGCCACAGTCTGGAGTCCGCGTATATCTTCCCGACTCTCTTAGTGAGATTGGAAAGTAAATATATTGGTAGTGGTTTGCGAGCTATGTTTGCAAAGTTACAACTTTAAGTATTAATTGTGCAGTCATACATTGTTGTACACCGCTACACGCTTATCTCCTCACCTACATGTACAGCCATAAAAAAAGTGTGCAAACTAAATGTGCACCCGCATATCTAATATTGTTCTGGAAATTATTTATCTTGTGTTTTAGTAGATTGTGTATTCACTTTAAAAAAATTGACCTAAAATAAAAATTCCGCTGGCTGACTTTCTTAGCTTTTTAAAAAGCTAACCTTGTAGCAAAATTAATTTATGCTTGTTTTCTATGTTACCTCCAGTATTGAAGAGTTACACCTCTCATAAAACAGATAGAAGCATGTCTGTGATTGGTTGAGGTATATTTAGATTGTAAGCGAATGTAGAGGTCATGTGAAGATGACCTCTCATCGATACCTGTCAGACCCTGACGACTATAAGGAGAAGGGGGTGGTTTTAATCAGACTGTTAGTTGAGAATCTTCATTTTGATAAAAAGTAATGATTAATTTTAACTTTTCTTATCATTAAGGTTTAATTGATGAATCTTTTCCCGTATTTTACGGCTTTAAATGAATTATGTAGAAAATAAAACAATATTTTGACATTCTATATTTAATCACGGGAAAAGTTATCCCGGTACTTTTATACAATTTGACATCATTTTAAAGAGGAGGTCATGAGCTTGTTTATAACCGTTTTGGAGAGACTGTAGGCAATCTAGATATATTTCATTAGTCAAAAATGGACAAAACTCCGAGATTTGTTACTTTTATCCTTTATATATCATAGAAAATGGTTGTTTAAAACATGATTTTTCATTGTGTTTACCAAAAATTTAACCCCGGTACACCCTATGAAACAAAGATATTGTTATGAAGAATCATTAAAAGAATTTATATCTTGAATTTCATAAATCTGTAGGCACCTTTCATTTACTAGATCTTGACCTTAAATGCATATTTATCATAATAACAGACATTATTTCCCTAAATAAAATTCAGAGAGATATAGGTCATACTGTTTTAATTATTATCATTAGATTTTTTTCGAAACATACTATGTCTAAAAATGTTGAAATCATAAACAAATTTAACATATAAGGTAATGATAAAGGTGGATAACAGATAACTTATCGATAAACAATTCATGACCATTTGTTAATTGAGTAGTTTAAAGGGACATGGTCACGACTTTGGTCAAAATTTATGTTTCCGTTTTTAATGTTTACAATTCTTCAGTAAGGCATTTCTAATAGTCAACCAAAATTTGAGTGTCAGTCGTCGATTAATAAGCGAAACACAGAGCTCCTAATTCTCTGTAATTCTCTGTAAACAAACCTCTGTAAACAAACCTCAGGTCGTGTTTTTGTTTACATTTTGAGTGTTGAAAAGAAAATTCAATGTTTAGACCTAAAATGAGTGTGACAAACGCTAGGAACTGTTTATTTATGTTCAAAACTAATTAGCAGATAGAAAAATCAGCTTGAAAAAGAACTTTAAACTGTATATTGAACCAATGTAAACAAAAACATGGCACGAACATTAAAATTGTTCACATAACAAAGAATTGTGGCCTCTGTATCTTGCTTATAACTCTACGAATGACACTCAAATTTTGGTTGATCATTAGAATTAAATGCACTACTAAAGCATTTTAAACAATAATGAAAGAAAAGAAAAATTTGACCAAAATCGTGACCATGCCCCTTTAACACGAGATGTTAAAACCAAATAAGTGTAAAATTATTCGTTATTTGATCGAAAAAGTCATTTCTAACTATTTATAATTCTGCATACTAGTATATATTTAATCCTAGATGGCTCATATCACACATAATGCCCAGAAAAAAAGCTTTTCATTCATGGTTAGCAGCTACAACATACTACATGTAACAAATACATGCATTTAGAATAGTCTATAATTTTTATACCCTCGCTCGGAAGGAGAGGGGGTAAACTGTTTTAACCTTGTGTGTCTGTTTGTCTGTCCGTAACAAATTTCTGTCGCATTTTTCTCTGCAACTATTAATCGCAGATGCTTGAAATTTTAACACACTCTTTGTTTAGGCATGCCATACGGTGGGATTTACTTTTGTACCAATCAGACGTCAACTTCCTGTTAAATTACAACTTTTTTTATTTTTATCCTAAATTCTCGAACAAGATATTGTCAAAGATTTCTCAGCAACTATTCATCGCAGATGATTTAAATTTTAACACACTCTTTGTTTAGTCATGCCATATGGTGGGATTCATTTTTTAACCAATTCGATGTTAATTTCGTGTTAAATGTCGACTTTGCTTATTTTGAATATTATTCACATCAGAGCAGGTGTTTCAGTAGTGAGCATTGGCTCACAGATATCTTGTTAATACTGTGCGTTTTTAATACATGTACATCTTTTTCTTGGGACGTAGTAATTAGGCATATCACGATTCCTACGCATATTGCTTCTCAGATCTATCTAAAGACATTAAGGATATTAAGTTCAGTCTTTGAACATAATTATCTCGTTGGTTGTTTAAATACAACATATTCTTCTCTCTCTTATTCATGGATATTGTCCGCCTCCGCCAATTATTATAAAATTCTGAAACATGATAAATTTAATATAGATGTGAGGTTCGAATGATTTACCAGAAAGGACATCTTCCATTCCTACGAGAAGGCGAACTTTATTTTCTGCAGATGCGAAACCGTAATTAACAAAGTTATTAATTATCACTATATGACATCAATGTTTTCCAAATTTTCAGAGTTCGTCGACTTGCTTTTCTTAAATGACTCAAGAGTAGGAGAAATTAGGTGTTCACAGTTTGTGCGCGATGCATGATTAGTCAAAGTAGTATATGTAGTGACTACAAGATAGTGACTGCACATTTAAAGAAAACTTTGAAGAAAAAAAAATCCTATTAGAAATACTTTTTTAAAATTTATTGCCATCACTTAACTATTACAATGATAAAAGGCTTTGAAATTGAGCAGAGAAAACCAAAGAGGGTTGCTGTATCATACATTATCTCAGGAATATCAGGATTACAAGAATATTGAAAACATGTCAGAAAATAGAGATACCCTCAGCTACTACGTGGAGTAAAACAAAACAGATCCATGTAGTAATGTAATATTCCAAGATAATATAATATAATAAGATTGTAAAATTTGTTTGGACATTTTTTTTCAATATAATACATGCATTATCGGTTTTTGTTTTCGAAAACGCTCAGATGTTACCGCATCATGTACATAAAATAATTTTAAAACACAAGGACATACAATAATGCTTATTTCAATTACATACATACTACTCTGTTGAACATGCATTGAATACCCCTATTAGATCCGTCAGTAATTGTGCCATTTAATGAACTTTCTCAAGAGTTACCAGAGATATGAAATATGTGCCAGCCAAATGAATTATAAACTGATATACCATAAACGTAATCGTATCTAGGTCGTAAACGCTAACATGAAAGATTTTTCCGTGTTTATACTTGATTAGCGAATTAAGGTAATTTTCGAGAATGTTTATAAAACAAGGGATATTCCACCAAATGTTTACGTTTCTTTAATAAAATAATAGTATCATCATCATCATCATCAACATCATCATCATCATCATCAACATCACCATCAAAAGACACCAGTACAATGGGTTTTTTATATTGTGCTAGGGTTGGACTCGATGGAACATATATCAAGGTCATTTGATAAATTCTTGTCTCAAAACTTAATTAATCTATCAAACTGATAGTTTCGTATAGCATTATCTACAAATCTGTGAGTTTCCAAAGGCTCCTATTGCAAGTTTTACTTGAATTTTCCTTGTTTAAGCACTACACTTAATGTTTATTCTTTTAAATTAAGGTACCATGGTCATTTATCTAATGAATTGGATATGAATACCAGGAAGGGGAGAAAGAACCCAAAAACTTAAAGGTCAAACAAGTCAAACAAATAGTGTTTCCTGTTCCCAAATAATCATGTTATGCAGCTCGACTTTAAAATGATACATTGTTATCACATATTGTCAAGAAAATAATATATAATTCCGCTTAAATCATTAAAAAGAATAAAATTATGTCTGACTGGCCAAGGTTGAAAACAATTATATAATGGAAAATTTTAAAATTAAAATGCGTACCTCCACTGCATGAATTATACATTTGATTTCAATTTTCTTTAGTTTTCTGTTATTACTGGTGCACAACAGAAGTCAACATTTTTGTATAAGCTCAAGTTTTTCAGGTATAAAATTGTTTAAATATCTAAACACACGTTTTTCGTAACGTGCTTATTGGTTTCTTAACATTTTCATGCTTATTCAAGCGAAAGTACCAGACGGTTTTTATTACATGTAACTACCAGACGCTTTAAATTACATATAACTTACTACAAATATGCAAATTGATTGTCAAACAACACACACAAGATGAAATTGTTGAAGATATTAATTTTTTTTTTTTAAATTTATACAATAGGTATTGGTAATAAAAGAACACTGATTTAAAGTTGTTACGTAGAGATATTAAGGTATTTTTTTACAATGATATATAATACAGAGATATTTGAATACATTTTATCTTAAATAAAGATTTGATAACCTACTTGATATTATAAACGTTTGTCGCCTGCGTTACTGCCTGCATGAGATAGTTTTCTCAAAGTGGTACATGTTTCAGATGACAAAAGCAATGTCGTAAAATTGTGTTATTAGTAACTCTTATGACAAAGGGGGATTAGAGGGTATCTAATAGTAGTTGCGTTAGGAGCTTGTCGAAAACTAAAGGACTATCTTGTTCACACTTAAGTAAACATTGTTTTCCAGTTTCTCTGAAAATGAAATATATGTTAATTAAGGTGGAATAACACATTTGGAAAAAGTCACTCAAATTAACAGTAAATTATATGATTATGAAAGGTATAATGATAAATAAACTGTACATATGTCAAATAAGCGAAAATTTTGCAGTTTGGGGATAAAAAATGAATATCTAAAAAATTCAAATCAGTAAGTAACAACAAAAACCCCTGCGGGATTCGAACTCGGGATGTACGGATCACAATCCCGACACTTTATCCACTCGGCTATGGAGTAAGTTACATGTTGCTGTCAATAAAATCCTTTAAATAAAACAAAATGTCGTTTCGATCAGAGGTCAGCCATTTTGTGATGATGTGTTATTCCACCTTAATCAGTTAACACTGTGCCAAGGTGGTTTTTTTGCACCCGCTTATGATGCAGTTTCGTTAAAATCCATAAACACTGTATACCAAATGATGGACAATTGTGAGAGTATATAACCATGTTTTGTTTATAGTGTGTCTCACCTGACAGGTGAGATATTAATATCCCAAAGGAAAATAATATTTTGAAAGGAGAAATAATTTTCCTACAGGAAATATTGAAGATCCTATTAGATTTTATAAAATTCTACAGGAATTTGCTTCCTATAGGAGAAAAGCATTTTCGACAGGAATTAAATTTAGACAGGTAGTTATCCTATAAAAAATTAAAATTTCCTATCGGATTTTTAAATCCTATGGAAGTTTGTTCACATCCTATCGGGATTTAAATTCCAATTGGAAGTTCTTTTATTTTGGTAGGAAATTCCAAAGATCCTATAGAAAATTATTATCCATTCATTAATTAATAATTTTATCTCACCTGACATGTGAAATACATCAATAACGTTAGTGGTCATAAACTCTTTAAGCATTGGCCTATCATATGACACATTTGAAATTTTCGATACATGCACCTCACACGGGTGCAAAAATGCTACCTTGGCAATGGCATAATTATCCGGCACAGTGTTAATGTCTCTATTCCGTATAAGTTCATTGATGGGCAATGCAGTAGTTTTTCTAATCATATAAGCAACATATTTCTAAATAATACTATGAAAGTGGTATAGGACACTTGTCCATATTAATGTGGATGAAAGTACACAATAATCAAAATACTTTCACCGTTTTGGAATTTTCAAATTTCACAAAAATTTGACCAAAAAATATGTTTTAAAAAATTTTGGAAAGGAAAAAATTATAAAAGCCCCAGCGGGATTCGAACTCATTCGTAGATAACGCTCTTACCCATTGCGCTACGCTGATAGGTAACAACTTGGGGAAAGAAAGATTTATAAAATTATAGTTGATTTTATTATTTATTTCGATCGGAAATACGTCACATGATGTGTCTCATACCACTTTATCAAAAATGAGACCAAAAACTGTTGACTTCATTGAATTTTGTATTATGCGCATGAAGTCGGTATGTTCAAGTTCCATTTAATATGAAATGAAGAAAACGGATTTATAAAAAAAAATCCACGTTGTTTATGTAACAGTATAACAAAAAGGATTATATTGAAGTCAATGACAGTAAGGTCTATATGCGGCCCTGCTCATCTATGTTTATATTATATATGTTATAATATTACTTATTAGGTTAGTTACTGACTCACTTTGGAAATATATATATATGTTTTGTTTTCCCGAGGACTATCAAGCGACAATTTTATTCACAAATAGCGATGATCCACGCAAAGCCATGCAAAAGATGCCTAACATCTCGTCCATTTTAACTCATTTAAACTCTTCAAAATTATCAATCTCACCTTTCAAATACTCTAAAAATCTTTGCTTCACCCATGTTTACTTACAATGTTTTGTTGCTATTCAATTTTAAACGTTTTCTCCCATTCCTCTGCAGAGATTTGAGCAAATTTCGACGCTGCCATTTTGTTCTGCTCCAGACACAATAATGTGACGTCAATATTCAAAGGGCAACTACTCTAATTTAAAAGAATTTCAAAGGGCAACTACTCCAAATACTTAATTAAGAACTTACGGCATGCGGTTTCTGTATTAAATATTATGAAATGTCGAAATGAGTAAGCGAAGCGTCGGCCAATGACGGCCATATTGCCTAATATTAGTTCTCACCGAACTCACATAGAGATATATGAGGCAATCACGTGCTATGTTTAAACCAATGAAAGTGTGACATTTCAGTCCGAGGGAAAACAAGGGGTCATGTAAGGCAGTACGCGCCATGATGCGAGTCTGTAATGTCAAGCCAAGCTTGTATCCTTCTAATAAAGCTATAATTATATCTGCACTCGGACTTTAGGGCTAATTGATACAGTTTAAATGTATTTTTTTAAAATTTAATTTGGTGTACATTACTTGTAACCGTATACGATAAAAAAATATTTTTATTGGGGGGGGGGGGGGGAGTAGGAATTTTAATGTAAATATAGTACAGCAAGCCAAAAATCAGCGCCATGGAGTGCATATATTTCGTGATCAAAGACTGCATTAATTTTGTCATGTCTATTTTTAGAGTGTTATGATATAATCGGTTAGACATCCCTTACCAAAGTTACTGAAACTTTTTATTGTTTTCATTCATTTCAACTTTGATTATTACATACATATACACAATATAAACAACATATGAGGCACACAAAATGCAAAGCCAGTAGGCTTCGAAGGTCTCTGCAGAGCGTGTATTCTCGCTGTGGAAACAACATACGTAACTGTTATATCATATAAACAATTATTATATTTTAACCATATTCTAACTTATTTATTAATGAAAATATGATATAAGAATTTGAATCACAATTTATGAGATTTCAGCTAAGGCAATTTCTTTACAAAGTTGCATAATAAAGTTACACAAGTCTTTGGTATTTCTTGAACTAAATGGCTAAACAGATTTGAACACAGATGACTTTTCAGCTTTTGATGCATCTCAATCTTTATTCATGCATTGTAGGCATAACATTTTAGCACAAAGTGAGTGAAAAACATCTTCACTGTCAGTCTGATTACAAAAAGTACATATTCTTTCATTTCTTGCATGTTTTTTTTATCTTCCAGACTCAATAGCTAAGGAATGTGAATAGATTATAGTCTAATGAGTATACTTTGTGATACATATTCTGATTTTTAGAGGTATAAGTCTGAGTAAATAAGATTGCATACAAAAATTATTTATCAAATATGAAAAAATATAACATTGTGAAGATTTCCCAATAACAGCTAGGTATTCTTGACAATGTACATCTAGTATTTTTTTCTTTTATGACTAAAAATGTTCATGGAACACGAGGTATTCTTGATGTTCTCATAATTCACCAAGTCCAACATTATACAATTCTGATTTAGTAAATGCTGCCCAGTTGGAGCATGACCTTTTGACCTTACAGTCTATGGTAATGTTTACATAACAGAATCTTAAAATACAGTTTGTGGTTCCAAGTAGTTATAACCAATACTTTATCATTCTAATAATTTTTACAACACTGTTTAATATAAACCATAACTAACATTATTATATTAGACTAAGTACCTAATTAATTATACCTAATTAATGCTTACTAAACTTCATAAATTCTTTGTCAATATCATTAGTCTTGAATGATTCCCGCACTTTACAGCCATGACAAAACGCCTCTACATAATTTTCACACAAACCATCATTGTTTTATTTTTCTGATATGAATCGCTTATTACAGAAAGCATGGCGTAGAGACACTTTTGTCATACACTATATGTATTCGTATATTTTAGCGATTATCACTTCAAACATCTCCAAACAATGACTTGCATTTATAGATTATCAATTTAAAATACACGACAAAGTGCTGCGTTGTTGTCTAATATATACAACGGATCAACAAACATGGCGGTGCCTATATAATGTCGAGCACATACGAAAGAGTCTATCTTGAGCGCGATTTCTAGCGCAAGCACGTACTCGTCGTCATTAATTAAGAAAGAGAAGCTTTTCTAGGTCAACATAGAGGACCAACTTTTGGATTGATAATGTGAACGTATGAATTATAATGGCGTGGCACTCACAGGAAGGACATTAAAATTGATGAGGACTGGCGCTACAAGCTTGACCTGTTAATGCCGTAGTCCGTCGCTCGAGATTCCAATATTGGTGAGTTTCTTAACCACGTGTTAATTAATTATCTCTACGGTAATAGATGGTACCTGGTGCATTATAGCCTATATGTCCATCTGCTCTTGGACTAAGTTGAAAGTGCTATTGGACTAAGTTGTGAAAGTGTTTTCAGCTTCAATTAATCTATATATCATCTATATAGGACATATAGTTTTATAAATAGTACTTTGAGACACTTTTGTGTTAATGGCAAAGTCGCGTGTAATATATATCGTGGAAACCTTTTTTGGTGTTGATTGAGAAAAATAATGCATATGTGTAATTTAAAAGTATAGATTTTGACAATTCTGATTCCAATTGTATTTATACATATTTACCTATATCCAACATTTAATCAAAGCGAATTTATTCTTGTTTCATGGTAAACTGAGTTGTTGTTTAGTCAAATACTCCAATTTTAAAATCTAACATGAAAATTAAAGATATCTTTGAAAAAAGCTATTCTGTTCTTTATTCTATGTACTGATGTATCATGTCGACCATATTTGTATCATATAGTACATCTACTCATTATTACATCCTTTAAAAAAAACCTGCAGAATTTTGTGAAACTGCTGTTTATTTTGTGTTGCATAGTTGATGTCTTCTAATAATACGTACGTTTTGTAGCGTAAGTCTCATAATAAGGTAATGATTCATAAGTGAATTTTGTTTTTCTTTAATTGAAAAAATTTCCCTTGTGGCTTTCCTCTGACAACTCATGATTGTTTCAATTAGGAAACCTGTGTTAAAATATTCTAAGATAAAAGATATTACAAAAAGAACAGAAAAAAATCAATTTAGCAGAAAATGATATATGCGATTCGTGATGAACGAAAACAATATTTTTTCTTTTGGGAGAAAATCAAAATATGCAACAGAAATTAAAAAGAAAAGAAGAATATTCTAAAGAACACTGTCGTCAAGGATACAAAATCGGAATTATTTTTTATAATCAATAGGAGAGAAGAGAAGAGATGGTGTCGAGCATCGATACGGTCTTTTAAAAGATTGCACATGTATCTCGTCTACCATGTCGCGTCTGCTAAGCTTATGAAATATCTTTGAAGTCTTTGAATGACGGAAATCGATGTTTTGACCTCCTTTTGAACACTTCAATTACTGCGATTGACACCGGGTATCGATTAAAATTTCACTTGTTTGTATTCACCAAGATCGCTCCTATCTGATTAAAATTTCAGTAGACGGTTTTTCATCAAGCAATGCATACCTTTTTTTTATCATATAGTTGTACACCATAAGGAAACTTTAAATGCAGTATTTGTGTGTAGGTTAATGTTTGAAAAAAAAAAAATGAAGATTGCTTCAAGATCTCACATTATTAAACTCTATATTTAAAAAAAAATCTATTAGTTTGATGTGAATTCGATTTCCCCAACAAAATTCATGTTTTCTTTGTTAAAACTCGTTTAGATGTTTAAAATATAAAATATCATAATTTAAAGTAATGTTAATGTAAGCTGAACACAAAGTATATTGTTTTGGTCACGGTCTTATGAAAGTCGATGAATGCAGCTTGTGGATTCAAGAAACTGTTATGCCGTTCAATTATACTTTGTATCTTGTTTCTATAAAACAAATGAGCATTTCTCACCAGAAAAAAAAAGTCTTTCTTATTACAGTACGACCGACATGGATACTTAATTCCAAAAGTCAGAAGCGTTTAACGCCTGCCCCAGATTGAACTGTGTTGTGTATTGAGTGATATAACTGGAAGGTTGTATAATACAACATTGGTGTGTAAGTTAGTGTTTAAAAAAAAAACAATTGAAGATTGATTTAAGCTTTCATATTTTCGTGTAAAATAAGAATGTACTTTATATGATACTTACGAAACCTATTTTGTATTATGTTTTAATTTTTCTTTAGAAGCCATATAGTGAAACAGACAAGGGACGACACTAATTAAGACTAGCTACAAGTGTCGTCTGAGTTTAGAATCCGCTTTTCAATATACTGTCTACAAAACTTCAGAAGACAGCGCAGATAGAAAATAGTTTCCAATCAGATTTAAGCATCATTCGCTAAAATCAATGATACACTATATATAACAACACCGCGCAGAAATTCTGTAGACGTGAGTGCTAAGGAGCTGTGACGGTTGCCGTTAGAATACAATGTTCAGCGTAAAATTGTGAATTAGGAAATCGGCTAATTTAGGCTACTAAGGTAAGAAAAATGACTATAGAACAGCTTTCAGTCCTGCAACTGCAGTGCTTTCCCCGATATCACATATTTTTATTTTCTGTGTTTTATGAGAAAAATTTGATTTAAAGACAAATGAACATTTCTTCAGTAACTCCGGGAAAGTTAGAAATAATATGAACGATTCGTCTATTTTTATTGGTCTAATTAGTTTTTATGAACTATTTTTGATCATAACGTCTGTGGAGACGATATTTTATGTACTTTGAGTAGAATGGGCTTTTGTATTAGAAATCCAATTCACCCCTCTTTTAATTTCCGTCAGAAATACACTCCTTTACTGAAAATGAAAAAAAAAGTATAGGCTCCTTTGAAGTCGTTTTCTTTGAGAAACCAATTATTTTTACCTTTTAAATTTTAATGGCCAATTTAAAAGTCGCCAATATAATTATTTCACGTAATATATATTTTATATATACATGTATTAGTATTATGTTCTGCGAGACCATTCAGGTTATTCGTAGGCATCTTATGTATATTATATCATGTCATTATAACGTTGTTTTATCGTTAATATCGATGCCAATACTGTAGTGCAGATAACTAACTAACTAGATTATATGAAAGTGACGCTTGCACATAGGCACTTTTATGGGCTTGATCATGAGGTCTGAATTATTTTGATGTACTCGCCGCAGCAAATTGATAAATAAATTACTTAACGTTAAGCTCTTAACACAAAAAGTTAAGCAAGTGAAGCAGAAAGACCAGCCAAGATACAATATAATTTTAAGGTACACATCTTTTCAACATTTTTTTTCTGGTTAATATATTCCCCGTTTGATAAAAATTGGCTTGTAAAAGCAGGATGTACCTTTTTTGTTTTAATAAGATTTTTTGCAACATTTCACAATTCCCTTTATATAATTTTGCATTGTATAATCAAAACTCTTGTCTGAAGATATACTAAAACAAAACTTGTACTTAATGATTTAGAACGCGTAATCTTTTGATTTTCGGTACACGCAGTTAAGTTATCAGAACCCTGCTTAAAAAATTCTCTGAAGTGTAAATGGCTATTTTGATTGCCAGGATCTCCTGCAAGCGAGGCGAAATTGTTGCGACTATTTTTTTTCTCCAATAATCTTTCCAGTATCTTAAGCATTAAGTAAATACTATTTTCATCTGAAATCCAGTTTTATGCTAACCCATTAGTGCTGGATCTGATTAGTACAGAGATTTCTTATTGATTCTAATTCTTTATGTCGAAAGAAACAGAAAGCAATGTCAATAGCTAATTTTTTTCTCGCGTAAGACAAGGAACTGCTCATGCCTTAAGTTGGTGTTTATTCCGTTAATCTCCTTGTCCCTGATGCACTTAATGCGCTCGACGGACAAAGGAAACGCGACTGAAGCTCAACAAAGTAGGAACCTGGTTCGCTTGATTTCACAGATAGATGCATTAATGTCATCATCTCCAACGAGGCATGAAATGCTGGAAATAACACTGTAGTCAAATAGATTTGATGTTATGATATATTTATCATGCAAATTCATGCCTTTACTGCTATGCCAATTGGACGATTAAGGGAAGATAGCAGGACTTACTGCAATTTACTCTCTATCTATCCCCATGTAAACAGTTTCATCAAACTAGGAGGCTTCGTTAGATATCTAATAATGGTCGAATTATAGCTCAGCGATAAATATTAATAAAAGTGAAATTTCAATTAAAACGTTTGCGTGGAGGCATTTTGGATAACAAAAAGACGGATTACTTTCAGAGCTGATCACACTATACTCGGGAAAAACAAATTTATCAGCGTTGTCACTTTCATAAAAGGTGGCTCAGCCTCAGCGCAAAAATATTCCAAGGCATGCAATGATACAGAAACTCACCGTCAAAAGGGATGGCCTGCCATGAATTCTATATGTATGCTGCGTCGCGTATTGTATAAGATGAAAAGGACAACTCGATCGGTATCTGTGTAATGATCAATTTCAGAAATCAGGATATCTATATACCGTACTCATACCTCGGAAATTATTCGAGGGATTATATTCTGTTTTAGCGACTAAAAAGAACTCGCAACGATTTTCAATTTCTACCGCATTCCGCGTGACATGTTTTATCTTGTGTAGTGCAGGAAACGAAATAATTTCATCATATTTTACAATACAGGATACATGGAGAAGATTCTATTTGGATTAAAAAAAATAACAATGGGTTTTGTCATGCAAATAGAATTTGTCTGTGATTTTGATCAAAATATAATTAAAATTCCGGGCTTTTCCTTTGTACATGTATCTGGTTAAGACAGCTTCGTTTGAAGTAGAATGTCGTCTTCTCAATCTTATTTAGAATATATATTGGATTTTCAAGACTCAGTCTCTAGATTGACAGATTTTGGAGATTCGGTCTATATGAACGTTTACAGGCGTATCAAATCACAGAATCGGTAGACGCCTAATTTCATTTTCTAGGAACAATTACCGCTAAATCAAATTTTAACCGTAGACATGACCAAAATGCAATTATTCACCAATAATTATTTTTCTTTTATTTGTACTTCAATGGTCCTAGGTTGATTTTGTTTTGAAAGTTTCACATTCAGTACGCGTTTAATTCAATTTTAGTAAACACTGGAAAGGGAAAATCAAACTAGAAACTTCCTTCAAGTTGCTGAGGCCAAGGGGGGGGGGGTGGAACTGTCGTTAAAAATCTAAGGAGCATCTTGCTTTATGTATTGATCCTAACATAAAGAACACGTTTTACCTAATTGAATATTTTGCGCCTTCATTAACTCATGAGAATAAAAATGAAATGAAAAAGTGATCGGCAGTTCTCTTAGTCGAAGACCATTCATCTATTAAGATCGATTATATTTCATCGGGATTCTCTCTAAAAGTGCTTATATACATCCTTTTTGCCAAAGCATAAAAACGAACGAAAGTCTTTAATTAACTAGATGATTTAATCGTGCTCTTTGAACTGCTCACCAAAGTCGATACACTTATCGTTTATTTATCACTATTACAAAGATAACACGAGCTGCTATTACAAAACCGGTGTTTTCTCAAAAACATATGATTTGCACTTTGATATTTTTTTAAATATAAAAATTAGAAATAAAAACAAAGAATTTGGTTTTAATTTCAGATATCTGAAGGGGAAAAAATGCGAATTTACAGGAAGCACAAATGTTTTAATACTACTTTGGCAATTAAAGAACAGCATGATAACTTCAATCGCTATTTATATCTAGTAAAGAGTTGATTGATTAGCTTAGTGCTTAAGTTTCTGACTGCTTTAGATAGTTTTCTTTACAAGACTATCTCTTGATTGTATTTTTTCTAGCTCATCTTTCTTAAAAATAAAAAAGGTACGAGATTCTTCAAAGCAAACTCTTTCTTTAACCTACTTATGTCTTTTATATAATGGAATAAACAGAGTGCCCGTTTGCTTTGCTCTAAATCGATTTAATAAATCGTTCATTAAACTTTAGGATTTTTATTGCACTTTTTTTGTGAAGCAATTTTCCTAATACACATCTGAATCATTAAGCTCGATTGATTAATTAAAATGAGAGAACTCCACCTGTTATTACATAGATTTTTTATCCCAGTGAAAATTTAATTGCCAGTATATGGAGTTTAGGTTTCTTTAATCTCGTTAATTGAAAGCATGACGAAGGATTACAACAAATTACGTGATAGAAATATGCTATTGAATAATCCCGCAGTAAACGATACTGTTCCTGGCAAAGGCACAGTAGTTTTGTATCCAGATTTTTTCTATGCATAAAACTTAGATAAACAGCCTACAAACATATGTATAAAACATTTACGTGTGCATACAATATATTTATCAGCGGAGAAAAATTATAGAGATCTACCAGGGAGGTGATTCCAAACACAGAGCAGATGGGCATGGTGTTTGTTGTGGGTTTTATGTTGCTCACCTGGAATTTGCTGAACATGGTTAGCAAACAACGTCGTCTCTGATGTCGATAACTAAAGTTATTTCCAGGAGAGGGAGAACGAAGACGATGCGTTGTTCGTCAACCTGCAACGCAGACTCTTAATAAAGCAAATAATGCCATCATGTATACGCACTATTATTATTACTATTATTATTATTATTATTATGCAAAATAAGATTGCCACTGACGTAAGTATGAATTGAATAATCACAAAATGGTTCCTATTCCATATTAACAAAGCTGGGTGATTAATATACCAATACCCTTCAAAAATTATTATTTCTTAAGATCTTTTTAAAACATTAAATATATATTAAGAATCTCCCTCATTAACCCCCTCAGATAAAAAGCAAATAAATTTAAGAGAAAAGAATAAGGTATGAGAGTTCATGCATGCCATTTTTACCAAGGGAACCAGAATAATAAAATTTAGCTCCTAAATTAAATTTCACTAAACAGTGCTTGTACTCAATTTAATTTAATAATAGCTATGTGTAAAACTACTGTGCCGCACTTTATTTTATGGTCACAAGGCTACTGACTTTACTTGTGATCAAACAGAACACTAAAACGTTGAAGGTGTTTAGCGTAGGAACCAAACAGAGGTCAAACCACTCAAGACATCTGCTTTTTCTCTCTGTTTGAAAGGAGGCTACATATATGTTATTGAGCCTTGAGGTGATAATGAGAACTGTCATAAAACAATGAATACCTGTTTTTAACGATTTGTGGGCGACATTGCCAGACAAATAAATTGTTTATTGGTACAGGTAGTTTAAGATATGCCTAGCATTTTATTTGCTAATAGGACTGGTGTCCGTTGATGTCATTTTGTTGTTATCAATTAACACATCGCCTGCTTCTTACATGCAACTGGTAGCAAAGGGAGTGTGGATTTTATTATTTTCAGTTATTTCTAGAATATTTATTAAACGTCTATATTAATATCTCAGAAAAATATACTATATGTTATTGTCCAATATATCTATGTCTTATATTTAATAAGCCCTACAGTACATGCAGACGAGCAACTTTTAACTTAAATATACCAGTGTACATTCGACTTACTACAATATCTTCTCCCGACAACGCGCTACAACCAAGTAGAAGAGCTTGACAATAAACACAGGTTTCATTACCCTTCTAATAAGCCAGATATTTTATCATCATATCAATTTTTATCCCTCATTTAACGATTATGATCTGTCATCAAACAAGAACGCGCTGAATATTGCGATCCAGCAGAGTAGTTTATTGACCAAAAATCCCTTGTGGCCTTGGCTTCAGAGAGTCTAGCGGCATCATATTGAATTGCAAGGTAGTTTATACGAAAACAAAATAACTTGCTTGAAAACACAGACGGATAAATATAAAGCGAAATTCACAACCCACGTCTCCTAATTCGAAGTGAAAGCTCCTTCCTCTATACCTAACATCTATTTGTGATAGGGCAGTCTATGTCGATACATCTCGGTGTAAAAAGCGTACACAGTGCAACAATAAATCTCATTTTTATCAAACATGGAGGAATTTGCTATGAGTTGGAAGTATTGCATTTGCAAAGGAAATCTTATTCAATAACAGCTCATAACAATAAGAGCAGAACAATCAGTAATATTGCTTACGATTTGAAAAAAAATATCATATATATATATAGAGAGAGAGAGAGAAAGAGAGAGAGAGAGTAGAGGGATTTGTTAGTTTGTTAGTCATGTTATTAGTATTTTTCGAGACAAAAATGAGTTATTGGACGTTTATTCTCTGGGGAAATGTCAAATTAGATGATAAAAGTTCTAAACATAGAAAACATTATATGGACATAACTTTTTTTTCGCTAAAACATGAAAAACAGCGGTTTCGTATTTCTACATTTAGCTTTGGATAATTATTCATAGTTGATAAAAATTGTGAAAATAAACCATTCCAATCCATGTGAATAAGATTAAGATCAATCACACAGACAAAAAAATGAAATTCTTTCCTATGAAAATGGAGGCCCTATGCAAATAGATTGGAACAGAATAACAACAAAAACACTACACGCTGGCATAAAATTGCTTATAATTGGCAATTGTCATGCATGGGAAATAAAACTAAATCGCATACGGATAGAGGCTATTTTAAAAACCTGCTGTTTTAATTGCGGTTGTGTTGTGCGAATGGTAATAGGTGAGATTATTGGCCAAACAGACTGGTTGTTGTAACTCTTTTATTCAAATTCCAGAAAGCACTACCCATCTGTCTTTGAGTGTACAAAATGATTTCATGTTATTAAACAATGGGTTGATAGATCCATGCGTGTATTTGATAAAATAAATTTTAAATATCTACTTATGAAAGAGATACAGACGGCTTCAAAAATAACCTGAACATTCAGGTAACTGTTTTTGTGGTATTTATGTATTGTCTGTCACATATATATTCCCGACACTTTTTGTATATTTTACACATACCTATCACTGAAAACTAAAAACCTGAAATACTAATACATCTTAGAAAAAAAAGACCCAATATTTTTTTTTTCTCTTTGATGTCTCCTCTTTTACCCGGATAAATTGACAAGAGAAAATTGATTTTAAATGTGGATTTATGATTATAAAATCTGCCATCTTTTATTCATTCGGTACTTCTCGGAACACCTTCCCGTAGACTTTTTTTATCCGCGTCTCTGAACCAGGCTCATTAGAGGAGACGTTTCAAAACATACTAGCAGTTCTAGGGTCTTTTTCATTCTTGGGCTAGTACTAGTTTATGCATGAAGTTTGGAAACAGAAGTATTTGTGTATAGCGAAATATATGTATGAAGCAAAAAGAGATGAAAACGCCAACGTGGGTCTGCGTATAGAAGTTTTAACGTTATTCACATCACATGGAATATAAAGTACTGTTTTACATATTCGATGTTAATTATGAACGTTGTTGGTAATTTTCACACATACCATAGAAGTACACGTATCTAACATCTAATATTTAATTAGATTTTATTACCGATTTAGTAACAGTACTTGCCTGATAAAATTTTATTAACACTCTCACCAGTCTTTTAAAGTGATTCTTTTTGGTAAAATTGGCGACTGATTGAAGATGTGTATGAGAAAGTCAAAAAAAGAGAGAAATTCAATCCAGTGAAATTAAACAAGATGTTGTTTGGAAATAGTAAATGTAATTCAAAAGTTTAAATATTAAACAAAGCCTTAGTGAAAAAAACAGCACATTTTCGAAGAAAGTCCTGGTATTTCTGGGAAAAAACCCAAAACTGGTAGAATATAATTTATTCAAATTCAAATTAATTGCTGGTTTCAGATTTCTGTGGTACTGAATAAAACTTTGCACAGATATACATATACATTATAACAATGTTATTGTCATATAAAGAAATTCATACCTAAACCTGTCAAGGACGATGTTTACCGGCAATTCAGATTGGAAAACCCAAAAAACAAAAAAACAAAATGTTTTTTCTTGCAAACTTACAAGTTCGACATTTCCTGTTAAACGTTTTCTAATTCTGCAACATCTCCTTGAATTTATATTTGGAATATTGCTCTGAGTTATGGTTCTCTATTGCATAATTTGGGGGAAAACACCTAGGATTTTATGAAGATTAGAATTCTTCTTTGTTGCTTTTCCCCGAGGTTTATACGCTGACAAGGGTGTAAACATGGGTTAAACACACGTTTGCATGAATTTTCTTTTTCTCATTTATCACTGGTCCGTCTTCGTTATTTGGATCCCCATGAATCATTTCATTCTAGCCAGTATGACCCTTCATACGAATGCTAGCAATCTTAAGTTATTGATAACGGCATATCTGAATGACCCTGCTCCGTGCCTATACTGCAAAAGACTCGGTGCTAAGAATTTGCTTTTCAATAGATCAATTTTTCCCAGTAAGCCGTAGATTATTAATAGTGTTGAGTTTAGAATTCGGCTCCCATACTTAAGGTATCCGACCCATATAAGGACCTTAATTTTCTAACCCTGAATATCCATCATGTATTAAATACTCTGGTATTAATTCAAAGCTTTTTAGAGTAGAAAAAGATTTACCGAGAGAAATTTTCAAAAATATTATTAGCTAGGCAGTAATTAATTAATGAAGATTGCATTAAGGTCTACGGGGACAAGCACATTTTTTAAAATAAAAAAGTAAATACTAAGAATATCAATAAATGCTTCGGTGAAAAGATTATTATAATCCTTAGGAGTACAAAACATATTTAAAATAAATTTTATAACGTATATATTTTTTTAAAATTTATTTTATAGAATAAAATCAAAGGGGGGCAACTCTTCAAGAACAGGAGAAGGTCATTAATTAGGACACATTCCACTCCTACATACTGATACTTAAACATGAAAATAATGTCCAGGTATACTGAGTATTAAGCTCATACATATATGTTATGCATCCAGATTCATTGAATCTGGGGCTATTATGGATCGGATACCTTAATACAGTAGTCATTGTTATAAAAAACTGTATGACAAGCATCGCCCACCTGAACAGAAATGGGCATTTCAATTTCACACCAAAACTGAAATAATATACATCAAAATGAATCAGCTATTGTGTCCGGGTTCATTTGGAATCCTCACTAGGAAACAGTTTCTAGCTGCAGAACTGTAGCTCCACTGGAAATTCGGGTTGACGGACCACGGTCGTGGTCCGTCTACCAGAATTTTCCGTAGAGCTACAGTTCTGCAGCTTATTGTTTTCCCATGCAAACTTACTTAAAATTATATCCATATTCAAGATACCGTGGGTAGGTTTTCCTCCTTTTTTGCTTCCAATTGCAAAGCGTCACTTTTCAAATAAATATAAAAAATATGATTTTATTTCTGAATAAATTTTTTTTATAATTTGTTCTTTATCAGCGACTTTTTTTTTTAAATCTTCATGTATCGTTCAACCCTTCCCTATACCAATGGATGGATCCTGGCTTAGAAAAAATATTGAAACTTTTTGAGCTTCGTTTTCTGTGACTTTAAACTAACCTTTCATACTCATCTCAGACTTTTTAAGTATCTTTCGACAAAGGACATTGTATATTATAGGAGCCATATCCGCCCATGTTGTTTGCATATTAGTTTCAATTAAAAATAGTATACCCTCACTTGTGATTTTCCACTGATCCTTTAAAAAACAGTTATGGACCAAGTTTGGTTGAAATTGCATGCAATAAAGTAGCTCTGAAGAAAAGATAAAGATGTAAAATATACCATAAAAAAACCGGAAAGTTCTTGAGCATTCGGTTCGGGTTAGCTAATATTTTACTAAATCTCTAGATACTCTTATACGAAATCTCTGTACGATAATAATAGGTTTTCCTAAAAATTTTGGAAGTAACCAAATTATTGTAACAACATGTATATATAATTCTTGAGGGATCAACATATTTTTCATTCACCTTGTGTTTCGAGCCCACGGGTAGAAAAAAAAGAGTCTTTAGAGCGGGAAATTGTGTATTGCATGTGTGCAATGGAATAATTGTTCCAAAATTACAAATGGCATACCACCATTGGTGTGCATGGAAAGCTCTACCATAACTCTACCACAGCATTTGTATTTAACAATGAATAAAACGTATAACTTTCAGGCTTAACATATATATATTATGTTGTTTCTTAACAAAAATGCATTTCCAAATTATTTTTAAAAAAAAAATAATAATAATTAAAAGAAATAAACGAAAAATAATGAAAAGTTTGTTGTAAAGGGAGTGCGGACTGTTATGTTGTATTAGACATACTGGCCTAATATATATCATACACGTATAAATAATTCAAGCATCTACTTAAATAGATTTTGAGTGGTCACGACTTGGTCCCAATATTTTAGAAAAAAAATTTCAAGGAGATTTTTAGGGTTTTTTTTTTAAACATTTGTTTAAAGTTCACATTATGCCTTTCAACTTGTTTATTTCAAATTAAATCCATGCGTTTAAGGCATCATTTTGATTTAAAAAAAAACAACAAATGGATTGCTGCATGCAATCATTTTGACCTTGTACTACTTAAACCGTACTGAAAAACATGTTTGTGTAAAAAATTCTAACATATTCCTGTAGATATAATTATGTAATAAAATAAATGTCTTCTCAATTTTACTTTAAAAATAAAAACCAATCGTTTGATGGTTAAAATAGTTTTTTTTAATACAGTATGTTGGTGGTCGCTTGACAAATAATCATCTATATTACTTTAAGTGTTAATTTTTAAATTTAAATTTCGAGAAATGTATGTTAAGTCTTCGATTTATTTTACTTGCACTAAGATGTCACCAATAATCACGAGGTTGGCAAAATAAAATTAATGATAAGTTTCTCAAGCCAAATAATTTTAAAATAAAATATGACATGTATTATGTTATTTTCATTGCTAAATTTAAAATCTAAAAGGGGGAATAATTCATTTTGATTTTTTTTACATAACTAAAATTGAAAAAAAAATTTACATTTTCAAATTAAAATAAAAATTGTTTACGCTGCAGCAATTGTGTACGAAACCTATTATTTAAATGTTTGGGCCAAAACAAAAAGTTACAAACATAAGCGTTTTGTCCTTTGTCCTTTTAAGAGGGTGAATAGTCGTGGCCATTTTTTTTACTATATTGACCTCCTTAAAAAGGAGAGTTCTGTATAAAAATATAGAAAAATATTTGAATTTTAAAGCTAAAATATATATGATTTTTTTCTTTATAAAATAACAATAGTTTATAGCTTAATAAATCATATATAAGAATTGAAGATAAATCTGATGGTTAATATGTTGACCACCTAGCCGCAATTTAGAGTCAGCGTTAAATAACTAACGATTGAATTACGAGTTACGGCAGTAAGGGTCTCGATGATAAGCAGTTAAAATATCACAACAGAAGTTCAATAGATCACGCACAATCACATAGGGGAATTGTTAATAATTAACATTGGCTTTCTAAATGGCTATCCTGACTAATGTACACCTCTTTTTAATGCATGAATATATTCATACTTCTACTAAAGTTGATCGTTTCATTATTTTACTATTTACCGCTATCTACATTTGTAACAACATACATTACTTGCAATATTAGCAATGGATAACAACATTTGCGATGAATACATCCCCACATCTTCAAATTTCAAACAAGACTATTTTCATATCTGGTTGATGTGGTGTCATTACTGGTGGATGGTTCTGAAAATTTGCCAATTCTTGAGTCAAACAACCATTGCATTATTCATGGAAGTTTATTTTAAAATCAGGCAGTCACAGTGCATGGGTAAATGTGAAGTGATGTAGAAACTCAAAACAGCTCGATGGTCGTGGCCATTTTTAGACTATATTAATTTCCTTAAGAAGAAAGTTCTATTTAAAGATACAGGAAAACATTGAAATTTTAAAGCTAACATATTTGAGATTTTTCTTCACTAAATAACCGTTTGGCTTAAAATTTCATTTTTTTTTTAAATTTTAAGGCATAGCTGATAGATAATTTTGTTGACCATCTAGACTCCTTAAATCATTGACAAATCAGGGTAATAGCACAAGGGGAGAGTCAAGAGGCAAAGATTATATCCGAATTTCTGTTCAGATGACAAAAATGTATTCTGATAGTTTGATTTATTTATCCTATTGTTTAACAAGGCGATTAAATGTATTTCTATATATAAGTAACTATGGGAGACCATATAAAAGCAAAACCATTGTAGGTAAATTTTGACGTTAAATCTTCAATTTTTTACGGTGTCATAATAAACAAAAATCAATTCCACAAAGAAGTTTCGCCTCTTAGAATTATAGTTCATGAGTCATCTTTGCTTTCCTGGGTATTCGGTCGTCATTTTTATATCACTTTGAGAATTTTAACTTCCTCTCTGAAAGAAATGTACCATTTTACGATGAAGTTTGGTTTAAATGAGAACATGAATAGTGAAATTCATAAACCTATCCCGAAGGGATTTAGGTAAACACTGTAAAAATTAATTTAATCTACATTTAGCAAACAAGCAAACAACATGGCCATAAAAAGGCAAAAGTGCATGTACCTAAACATTAGATTTTTTTGTCCCTAGGAATCCGTATGAACACGTTATGTTAACAAATATTTAAAGGTTGAAAATCTCTATATACATTATGTATTAGATTAACATAATACACTGTGATGCAAAGGTGCATCGAACCCAACTGTGGAATCCACAGCCTCTAATTTAAGAATTCTTTTGATCATGTAGTTCTTCCCCACGCCGGAGCAAATTCGCGGGCATATTAGATATGAGCGGCAGTATCACAATGATTATGAAATACATGTCAGACTACTGGTAATTCAAGTTCTTTGATACAAGTGCATTTGAAAGACCATTTTTTAGTATGTGTATGCCAAACATGATGAACTTATCTTCTTTGGTTAATGTTTTTGTTGACAGAGAAAAAATCGTTTTGCTTTAATTTGATATTCCAGGAAAAAGTAAATAGGATTAAATATCTTCATTAGATAAGTAACATAGTTGAAATACGATATATTATATCAAAAACTCGTAGCTAATGCAACGCCACGAGATTTTTTTAAAAATATTAATAGTCATGTTCTCTTAATTTAAGAAATAGTTTTTGAGCTAGCAAAACATTTCATGTAACATTTTTGTACGCGGATTTTAGACGTAACTATGTTAATGTTAAAGCGCGCTTGAAGACATATTTTGTTATTTTTAAAAATCATTAGTTATTTTGTCATACAGAGAATATACCTTTTTACGAAGAAAATATTCCTTGTAAAATATGCAATCAAGTTAACCGAGATTTCAATTTGTGCATTACATGGGAAAAAATCAATCGAAATATTCAATAAAAAGTACACGTGTATCATTCAGCTGGTTAATGTGACCACGGGTTCATAATGAAAGAGCTCATATAGGAGAAATGAGAATAAAGTTTCCAGTTCGAATGTCATTTTCAAAAGTTATCAAGACAATGAGCACATACTGCGCGAGAGCGTGTGCCAACAGCTTTTGTACGTCAACCCATTTTTGAGTATTCATTAGCAGACAGTTAAAAGTTTGCACAAATATCTAAGAGAGAGAGAGAGAGAGAGAAAGAGAGAGAGAGAGAGAGAGAGAGAGAGAGAGAGAGAGAGAGAAGAATTTTACAGTTTATTGATAGCCGGGTGAGCGTTTTATGTTCGCAATTTTTCAATTCATGCATTAAAGTCGTTTTTCTAACTATTCATCATAATTTACTTTCCCAAAATTTCGCAATGCGCTCAATGTTTGCAAATGCTACAAGTGTGTATCATAGTGCCCCGATGAACTTCAGATTATTTTTCTCTGTATATTTCCAACACATTAAAAGAAGATTAAAGATCTGTAAAGAAAGTTCATTAATTTTGCAGTGGATGCATCTAAGCAAGGCATGCTTTGTTAGTATTCCAATTGATGGATATCCGTGTGATATTCGACTGTTATCAATAAATAAAAGATTTTTCTATGCAGGGGTCTTCCTTTCATTCTTCAAATTATTCTATTAAAATTGCAGATTCCTACGCGATGTCGAACGGCTCTGATATGACTGGTGTTCCTTTTACAATGGAAGAGTGTGTGACGGATCAACCTGAACCCTTGGGAGACGAGGGATATGCAGCTGTTGTGATGCTTATTATTTTCTCAGTCATCGGAGTTGCTGGCAACGCACTTGTTCTTTATGGTTTTTCTATGTTGAAGCCTAAAATGACTTCAACGATATTTATTCTTACACTGGCTGGAATCGACTTCACGTCGTGTCTGGTGACGATTCCCGCCACTGTAGCCATGGAACTGGCGATGTTCAGGGTGCCTTACGATCCTCTGTGTAAAGCCTATCATTTTCTCGTGACATCAACCATACCTTTTTCAGCGTTTGTGATGGTAGCAATCGCGGTAGATCGCTACTATTGCATCTGTAAGCCTTTCATTCAGATCATGACAAAGTTCAGAGCCAAGGTTATCGTACTTTCCCTCAGTGTTCTCGCGCTAATTATAGGTTTTGTGTCCTGTTTGAACTTTGGCGTTTTTCAACAGCCAACAAACAGGAACATAACAAACGAAACGCTCGAGATTCGAGCCATGGAGGCGCTGTTACCCCCGAATCATACTTTTCTGCTTGCTTTCAATAACGAGAAATGTTTTCCTGCTCCGGTTTTGTTGTGTGGAAATCCACGAAACTTGGGGGAAACATTTTACGAAGTCTATAACATCATATATGCATCGATTTACGCTACTTGTGGAATCGTTGTCATTATCCTTTACGTTATCATCTATCATTTCATCCTCAGCCGAAGACAACGACGACTTAGGACTGAGTCCTTTCCATGTTGCACGTTCAGCAAGCAACCAGGTGAGTCGGAAAACACCGACTTTATATATATAAGTCAGGAAACACAAAATACCACCGTCGATGATGCTGAAAAAGACGCTAATCTGAACAGTCCTTTGGCAAAGCAAAATAACGAAAATCATCTTAAACCAAAACAAAGTAGCGAAATTACACCAAAGTTGCGGCAAAAGAAAAAGAAAAATCACAGAAAATCAGATGCTACCTCAACGTTTCGTCTGAAGCAAGAGAGGATACGTGTTAATAACATTAAAACAGCTCTCGTCCTGTCTGTTGTGGCTCTTGTTTTTATCGCAGCGTTCCTGCCGGCGTGGTTAATGAAGCACAGGCTTGTTCCGTTTAACGTTATTTCCTTTTACATGTACTTCATCTATAACGTAGCAAACCCTTTCATTTATGCTTTTATGAACCCCGACTTTCGACAAAAAATGGCGATCGTGGGAAAGCGAATTAAAACTCAATTACGAATATAATTTTTTTAAACAATTGGTGCTCTGATTTTAACAAATGTAAATATTTTGGTGGAGTTACTTCGCCATTTTTTGTTATATGCATATATACAAAAAGTAATTATGATCGTGACATTAAAAAAAATTCTTTACACATGCATTTTGTAAATTAGATGTGAATTTTAAAATGCATAAAATGATCAATATTAAATAATGATAAACGAATAAGATAGCATTATTAAACTCTGACTTTAGAAATAATGACACTTTTACTCTTGTTATCATTTTATAAACTCTTATTGTGAATTCTACAATATTTACTTGTTGTAATGTTATAAATATGTTTGATAAATATGTATATAATTTTGTTGTCGAGTTATTAAAGTGATCTTGGAAAAATTGTTGTCTCCTCATTTTTAAGGCTATATGATTAAATGATTTTGCACATTTAACTGAATATTTTTTTTAAAGCCGAGAACAAAAGCTGAAGGGTTGTTTAACGGTAAGATATCTCAAAATATTCTGACAGGTATCTTTTATCCCATTATTACCTATTGTTAGCTCAACTGAGCTTTCCTGATCACTTTTTGTCCGGCGTCAGTTGGTCCGTCCGTCCGTCCGTCCGTCTGTAAACTTTTTTATATTTTCGACTTCTTGTCCGGTACCACTGGACCCATTTTAACCACACTGGCACAAAGCATCATTGAGTAAAGGGGATTCAAGTTTTTTAAATGAATGGTCACATCCTTTTTCAAAAGGAGATAATAAAGAAAAAAAATGAAAGTTGACTGGGTTTTTTTTTAAATCTTCTTCTCAAAGCCCAATTGGCCAGAAAAGCTGTAACTTGTGTGAAAGCATCCTCAGGTAGTGTAGATTCAAA
>WFKH01010931.1:41220910-41235437 GCA_016163765.1 Magallana hongkongensis
CATTGGCACAAAGCATCATTGAGTAAAGGGGATTCAAGTTTTTTAAAGGAATGGTCACATCCTTTTTCAGAGGGGGGGGGGGGGGGGGGGCAAAATTTACATAGGAATATTTTCTTTTAAAATCTTCTTCTAAAAACCTAGAAAAGCTATTAATAACTTTAGTGAAAGCATCCTCAGATAGTGTAGATTCAAGTTTGTCAAAGTCATTATCTTTAGGGATAGGGTCGGGCCACATTGGGGGGGGGGGGGGGCCAATTTTACATAGGAAAAAGTTTTAAATTATTCTTAAAAAAACTCAAATGTTATACGGTAATATATGGTATTTCTAGCATCTCGACAATCGTTTAGACTGTTGCCACTGGACAATTCTTAGGCCCTACAAGGGATTCATAGTTTGATGTAGGTTTATATATACCTGTGTATGTTTGAACAGGATTTTCTTGAGAACTGCAATGCTCAATATGTGCTATGACTATGAAATCATCCTGTAACGAAAGGGCTCAACGTTTAACTTAAGAATATCTGGAGGAAAATTTGAACATCTTTTATGACTTCATAAAGCTGATTTTATTTTGGCTATTGTTGTTAAGATGTTCAGGTGAGCAATGTGGTCCATGGGCCTCTGCTATTTTCTGTAATGATAGACGTTTACACTGTATTCTTTTACATACTCTGTCTTCCAGTATTTATTTCACAAGAATAATTGACGACATCGACATCACCTTAGAAACATATCTCAAGTCTAATGTTATTATAGTATATAATCAATATATTTTTATATAAAAATTCTAGTATTGTGGCAACGCTCTGACTTTAAGTTTGATTATAGATACGACTTGAATTGTTACATGTACCATATTACATGTACATTAGTAGGTTCTTGTAATGGAGATAAGTCTCCCAAGTGACTACTCTCTTGCTATCCGGTTCTGTCTGCGTCGGCGCTGTGGCTAAACAATCATTATCACATGTTGTTTCAATTTTGATCAATTTCGCTATATGTGACTGTTCAGAGAGAACAATCTATTATACTTTATGTTTAAATTCACTGTATATTTCCTCCGTATCTTTGCACTGGAAATATGTTGTGTTCCATCTTATTTTTATATCCCCGCAAAAGAGCGTACGTATAATATGACTATATAATCACTATGAATAGTTATTTCATACTAATGAACATTAAAATAAAAAAAATATATAAGCATTGTGCGTTATTTAATTTTTCTGCACAGCCTGGTGAGCTATAGGACCGACGTTATCCAAAAATAAGCATTCAATGCTTAAATACAAACTATGGGCTAATATTCTTTCTTTTTTTTGTACTTGAATATCGACAAATCGGGAGAGAACTGTATTTTGTTTTAGATATTGTAAAACCTTGTACTGTACCTAACTTTATTTTTCAAATCAGATCTAATTTTTCTATTAGCTTTAATCAATTATCGGCAAAAATAAGTTCTCAAAATCCGGAATTTGAACCGGATATAATTTGTATTCGCCAAGACCTGAGCTTCAGCTTCTCATAGATTTTAGTAAATGGAGCGAATGCACATACGAATTTAGAACACATAAAGACTATTATAAATATGCCTAGAAGAGCACTCAAGCAGTGTCTTTTGCGTTGGATTCGCGTGTGGAATGGGGTTGGATTAAGAGGGCTGGATGGTCGTGGCTATTTTTGGACTATATTTACCTTCTTTAGAAGAAGAACTATCTATAAAGATATAGGAAATTGTTCAAAATTTTTTGATTTCTGATTTTTTGATATTTGCAGTAGCGTAGTCACACACATGAAATGTGTTTAGATGATTGGGGTTTTGCTTTTTTTTAAGAGAGGGGGGAGGGGCATTTGTAACTCTTGACAATTTTAGTTTAAAAATTGTGTTTTGAACTGTGACTTAAGGGGAGTGTCAGGCCACTTGTACACATGTGGACTAAAATGTAAACATTTCTTATCTGACTTGTTTATGCCAAAAACTGACCTAAACTACTGTCAAAAGATACAAAAGCAATAAATATGAGATTTTACGTGTTGTTTTGACCTACGCAAATTGCTTTCACAAGTAGAGAACAATACCTTTGTTAATTACTTAGAACTGCGCAGCTACAGACTTAAAGATTGAAAAATTCGAAACAAATATGAACGATGGTCATTGGTGTCCACTCTACAACCATTTGTTCAGAAAAAGTTAAATCTTGTCCATTAAAGTTGTAGAATTGTCTCAAAAAAGGGTACCCGTTTCTAATCATTCGGCATGTAGACACATCTATTTCTAGAACAAGAAAGAATATATTCTATACTTAGAACTAGTTTCTGAAACCCATTTTAAGAATAGCATACCCTACTCTGAGACAAAGCTGCAACTTACATGGGCAAGATTCAACCTTTTTTCTCAACAAATGGTTGTAGAGTAGACACCAATGACTTCCTTTCATATTTTTAAAATGTTTAATTTAAGTCTGCAGCTGTAAGTGATTACAAAATGCATTGTTGTGTTCTTGTATGCATTATTTACATACAAAACAACATGTAAAACCTTATATTTATTGCTTTTTTATCTTTTGACAACATTTTTGGTCAGTTTGAAATGTTAACATTTTTGTACAAGATGGCCGTACATCCCCCTTAAAGCGGTCGAAAAAGTAAAAAATATCCCACATACGTACAAAAGTTTGCAATTTTAAACTATTTGAAAAGTATACCCAGTGGGATGAAGACCATTCAACCCAGGGAAGGGGCACTCTCTTTCACGTTCTTCGCCTATAAAGTCTAATTGAAAAATCTTTTTTTAGAGAGTGGTTGAAAAGGCATGGTTTTGACAGTACTTTAATTAAACCCTTTTTCTTACTCGATTGAGCTTTGCGTGCACGGCTTGTTAAAGTCTAATTCATGTTAAATTTATGTCTCCCGTATCATAGGTTGTGCTTAAAATTTTAATTGTGTTTTAAATAAATATTCTTAACACCTAGAAATTGACGAAACTAAAAAGAATATGCATCAGGAAATCTACCGACTTCTTATTCTACTAATTTCTTAGTATGAAATTCGTGGTCAAAGTTAAGTTATAAAATGCCTCTTACCAAATGATAAGGTTTGTTAGCATGGCGAAGGTTTGTCAGCATCGATATCAACATTTCTTATTTTGGCCCATCTGTCGAGATTTTCTGTCCGTAATTATGCTCGACAAATAGACAAACTATATCTCCGTTCCATTTCATTACATATATATGTATACATATACATATATGTGTGTGTGTGTGTGTGTGTGTTTGTGTGTGTGTGTGTGTGTGTGTGTGTGTGTGTGTGTGTGTGTGTGTATTATATGTCACGATTTTCTGTCTGTAATTATGCTAGGCAAATAGATAAAAATATATCTCCGTTTCATCTCATTACTTATATGTGTGTGCATTAATGTTTAAATTGATGACATAAACTTTACATTTACCCAATATCACGCTACGAACTCAGTATATATGTATTGCTTCTCATTTCAGTAACTTAAAAGACCGAAAAGTTGAGAAAATATATGAATGAAATTTTTTTGTGTCATCAGATTGGTTCTTTCATGTATGTTTTAAAATAAGAAATTTTATCTAGAGATTATGTTGGACGGGAATGTATCGTTAAGTTATGAAAAATACATTTTTCTAATAGGTCCACCCAGAATTTGCATATAATACGATCATTACAGTTGATCTAAAAATAAGGTCACGAATACTATACAATAATGAAACAAGAAGCAAACATGCCTTAACGGTCTCCTGGTTAATACAATTGGGTACGGGAGAGTTCCCTACATAACCAGTAAAGAAAAAGCCTTAAACCAGAAATCCTCACCAAAGTGTCATGTATTTTACAATTCCGTGGTCCTCCTTGCTTAACCTAAACATGCATGTACTCAGTTTTCCTGCTGGACGCCAAATAGTAGACTATTTTTGTAAGAATACGTGCACATCCACAATATGACCAATAGATCTCTCTCCAAACATCTGAACCACTAACCCAAGGGTCATGCATTTCACAAATTCAGTAGAGTGCTCATTGCTCAATTTTATGATGTTTTTACTTTGTCTGCTAGATGCCCTTGGGACATGAAGTTTTCATATTTTTATGGATAAATGCATTATGTTCTAACTGACCATTGACCAACCCAACCGTAAAATCCACAACCCTTGAAAGTGTCATGAAATTTACAAACTTAAAAGAAACTTTAATGTTCATCATAGGCACGTTCTGTGGTTTCACTAATATTCGTGGGCATCAATTTTCGTGGATAAATTGAAAATCACAGTTTCAAGGATACGGAAATTCGTGGCCAATGACCCTATCAATACAAAATGATAATAGAAATCGCACTTCAATGAACATTTAATTTCGTGGATTAAGATAACAACGAAATCCACGAAAATTGGTTTTCAACGAATATTGATGAAACCACAGTATTTAGCTTGTCTTATAGATGCCCAGTACAAGAGAAGATTTTTAAAAAGTTGGTCTAAGTTTACTTTATGACAATTACAGCGCCACCCTAACACCAATACCCCTGCCCATGGGCCATGATTTTTGCAATTTTGTTCGATATCTCCTTGCTCCTCCTAAACATGCACTTAGTTTGCCTGATAGATGCCCAATTGTAGAGAAAGAGAAGATTGATTAAGGAATGATGCATATTCACTGTATGTCAACTAAAGCCCCGCCATCATACCAGTACCCCTGATCCTGGGTTCATTATTTTCACAATAACGAATGTAGTAAAAACTTTCTTGCGCATCATAACTATGTACTTGATTTGTCTCTTAAATGTCTAGGAGTAGAGAAGGTGATTTTTTTAAAATGATCACTTGAGCCCAACCCTAACCCAACCCTAACACCAGAACCTCTGACCTTAAGGCCATAAATTTCATCATTTTGGTAGAAGCTTCCTTGCTCATAACTATGTGCCTACTTTGTCGACCGAATGTTCAGTAGTAAAGAGGATTTTCAAATATATGGATATTCAGTATACGACTTCTTCAGCCCTATTGTTAACTCCAGGACCTCTGACACTGTGCCATAAATTTCACAATTTTAGTAGGGCTCCCTTGCACATTATAACAATGTTCTAAATTTGGCTGCTGAATATTCTTTTGTATATAATAGAAGTTTTTTTTAATGCATCAATTTTTTCAATGCTTACCCTATATTTAACCCCCTCCCCCCGGGTGTGTGTGTTTGTTGGTTGGGGTGGGGTAAGAAGATTCAGAATTTATAATGCCGCCACCTATACATGCTACTCACCAAATTAGATTAAGATAATCATAATTATTAGTTACATAATAGAAACTGAAAATGTTCAAATGTTAACCGACGACAGACGACGACGGACGAAAACAGATAGCTATATATATGTCACCTGAAGGTGACCTAAAATAAAGTCGGTGAATAGCAACAAAAATTCGTTCTTTGGCATTTTTGTTAATTATGATTCAATTAGGTTGACGACAGTGGACAAGTCAATATAAAGGGATGCTTTACATATATAGTCATTTGTCATCGCCAACTTGACTGGCTGTCACTCTAGTGCTTTGAGGGCAATAGTCAGAAGACATATTGACAGTTGTAATATAATATTATTTTTAATTAATAAAATGAACAATAAACTCAAATCAAATTTGTTAACATTTGTATTCGGCTATACAAAATAAAGATAAAATTCCTTGACAATGAATACGTGTAGACATATCAAGTAGCACTCAAGGCTTTATTAAAAATACGAGTTTATAATCAACAAAATCTCAAATCAAAATTTAATTTCGATGTTTTATATAGAACGCCTTTTGCGAGGAAAATTAATATTGGCAGTCGTCAATACGTCAGTTTAATGTTGTTTAATTTCAATGATATTAACTTGTTTAGTTCAATATTGTAAGTGATTGGCTCTATATAGGCCTTAGGGCCTTAACGGGTATCCGAGTTTAATAAAGTCTCGTATTGTTTTCACTAAGTGAATATCGTGCATATTTATTACTTAATGTTCTGGTACTGACTGTCTGTAGAAATGAAGTTTATGAAAGGAGAGGCTGACTCAATGTTGAAAATTATATACAAAAAATGCCTTACTTGACAACATGCCCCATAAAGCTCCGCGATGTACATCTGTACGATTTGCTAAAGGGGCATGGTCACGATTTTGGTCAAATTCTATTTTTCTTTTTTTATTATTTACAATGCTTTAGAAAAGCATTTGTAATGATCAAATGAAATTTGAGAGTCAGTCGTAGAGTTATAAATAAGATACACGGCTCAATTCTTTGTCATGTAAACAAGGCTCGTGCCCTGTTTTTGTTTACATACGTTTAATATACCAGTAAAAAATCTGTTTCAAGCTGATTTTGTCTATCTTCTTATTCATTTTAAGCATAAATAAACAGTTTTGAACGTTTAACACATTCATTTTAGGTCTAAAACTGGAATTATTACTTCAAAATATAAACAAAAGCTTTGTTTACATGGCAAAGAATTGTAACCTCTGTAACTCGCTTATAACTCAACGAATAACACTCAAATTTTGGTTGCCTATTAAAAGTGCCTTACTGAAGCATTCTAAACATTAAATTCGGAAAAATAATTTTTGACCCAATTCGTGACCATGCCCTTTAATTCATGAATTTCACTCCGTGTGTATCGTCTGGTAGTTTTTAAAAAGGTTTTGAAAAATATGAATCCATTCAATATTCGAGAGGGAAATTAGCACAGTATGAACTACTGAAACAAACTATTAAAAAGCAATACTTTAAAGTTTTTAAACTATTAAAAAGCAATACTTTAAAGTTTTTAAAGTGACAGTAGAGTTAATGAAGATAAAAAACAAAATTTCCTTGAATATTAAACCGTATCAGCATAATCATTGTAATACCCACCTTATGATCCACCAACTTCGTTACTTCAGAGGTTGTGTATTAGATATTAACAAAAAGGGAGGATAACATTTATCAAAGTTGAGAACATTAAAGAAACTTAAGCCCAAATGACGAATTTATGATGAAAAGATATGAAACCCTGAATGTATGAATTTGGCCCAATTTATGCGGGATAAATTATTCCGCTTCTTTTGCAAGAGTCAATTATTTTTTGTATAAGTTACTTTAATAAAAATCTGCTAGGTGGTGCTCTGTAAGTGGCTTCACTTTTTCGTATTATGAAATATAAACATAACACATACAAAATGATCAAAAATGGCCATCTATCAGATGTTTGCTTCAGTATGCGGTAGATTTCACCAATGTTCTATTTTTTCTTTTAAATTTTATACAGCAATGTGCGATGCTCGGGGATAAAAACCACACAACTCGTTAGAAAAGAAATGATATGTCATTCCATACAATGAGAGATACTCTATGTACTCAATAAATTGAAAATGAAAAAGATTATGAAGTAAAACGGAATAGAAATTAAGCAACCTACATGAACTATTTTGGTCATAAAATTTGACTCTTTACATTGCATAAGGTGCTTGTTTAGATCAATAGATTGAACTTAACGCAACCAAACGTTGTCGTCTTTTTTTTCCAATAGAAACAAGGGTTGGGTATTTTTAAACGAAACAACAACGCTCAATTAATAAAATTGTTACCGAAATTACAGTATTGCTCAACAGGTATGTGTTTTTGTAGTCGCTAAGCTAAAGAAGGCTAAGATAATAGAGTTTTTACTCTAATTTCAACCTTCGCGTGATCATTACAAAAATGACAAAAACATGCAGATTCGTCGGACTTAAACTAATTTCATCTAACTCAGAACTTAGAGGACGGTTAGTTCATTGAAAATAAATTCGAAACTGTGTTTCCGTTGTATTTATATGTACAAAATGAGAAATTACAATGTGTAAACAAAGTGTTCATCTTCACTTTTGTACAAAGGTCAAAGATTTGAGAATGCATGACACTGTCCCTCTGCATATATTTGAAATAGAATCGATAAATGATAATATGCCTAGATTGATTTGCTTTAAAAATTATTTAAATTCAAGTACATGTATGTTAAATTTTCATGTCAATTCATGCATAAATGATTAAGATAAATGCAACAGTTTTCACACTGTGAAATTAACAAATTAACATGAAGTTTTCTCAAATAGATTTCCATAGATTACCGATTTTACAAATATGACTTAAACTTATTAGATGTAAATATAGGTTAGCGAAAATTTTGTTTTGCAGATAGACAAAATATACGATGGCCCTCAATTTGAATGAAAAAATAAATGACATGCGAGTTAAAAAAAACTTAAGAATTAGGATGATGGTTGTATGTCTGTGCAACAAAAAGTAGATGTGGTTTATTGAGGCACTGTATCGAAAATTACCGCTATTACCACATAACACACGACCTAAGGGTCTTTATATTTATACCTTACAAAAACATGCCAAATATACTCTATATCATGTATCTACGTTTACTTTTGTAATGAAACAGCAACTTAATCTTTTTCTAAGAGAATCCACACAAAGTGTGTGTGTTTGGTGTTCAACCTTGTGTGATACACTGCTTTTTAGGTTTAAAGGTTGATTGCGAGTTCTGTAAAAAGTTAGAATTCAAAATTTGCAGCTGGCGTAACAATTCCAAAAGTAACTAGTCATAGCTGACGTACTTTTTTGTTCTTTAAATATTTATATGTGCTTAGAAATTTGAAGCGCAAATGTTATTAGGAAAGCCAGACAGCGATTTTTTTTCTAATCTTGTGCTATTCTCCAAGTTGTTTCCGCAGCCTGTCCGACGCTGATCGTAACACAGACTTGGTGATCAGTCTAATTTCCTGTAAGTGTAAAAACTTCCATCAGAAAAACAGTTGGAAGTTTTCAATATATATTTATAAGTCATCATCAGTTCAATTAATTGAGCAGGAATGTATCCCGTTTCATTGAAGTTAAACATATTTGCATAGTCTTTTGTTCAGTTTGTAATATAAAATCCCGCGTGTGATGTGATTTTAATGGTAAATGCGATTAAAACGACCATCAACCGAATTACAAATCTGAAGAAAAACAGGTCTCTTCAAATGTGTGGGGGATTTACGTCGTACTCTGTGCTAGGATATATTGGCAATAACGCGGTATATTAAGGACCTTGAATTAGAAAAGCAGTAAATGGAATCATATGTTATTGTCCTTAAAAACGTCTGTGTGGGTTTTTCTTATTTTAATGAAAAATACAAATCTAGAATTGCTTTAGCAATATTAAAAGTACCTATGGTGACTTACTAGATTTTACACTGTAACATGTAATATAATGCATAGTTTTCATTTGAAAGTTAAAAATTACAAATAAAATTGTTAACGCAAAATGAAATATGCAATTAAGTTATTTTCTAGGCAATAAGCTTACGCTCATTATTTATCTCAATCATTTTAAGGTTTAGTTTTTGTAATTTTATTTGCAATTAGCTAGAACAAATTATTTATCTCTTATTTAACACTTGAATGATTTTTATTCGTTATTTTTTATCTAAATCACTTTTATGAAATTATTAATTGACTAAGTATTGATTATGTAACATAAAAAATGATGCAAGAAATATATGTATACTTTTGATTTTAAAATGAATTTTATTTAAAAAAGTGCAGTTTATTTTAAATATTTACATGCATTGTATATTATAGTATTTAAAATAGAAAAAAAAATTTCATATGCTAACAAACTTAAACTTTAACCCTTAATGTTTGACTCTGCTATTTAAATAGTAAATATGGGCAATATTGTACACACTTAATTGTTTAATATTAAAATATCTTATACCTACCATTAATTTATAAAAATTATTATGATTTTCATGGTGTATTTTAGACGACATGCGACTAATTATTTCATATTGGTGTCTTCCCACTTAGTCATCACTTTGAAAATTCCACAGAATTAAAGGTTTAGGAAATTTTGGACGAAGATTAAAGTTAAAGCGCGGGACATTCACTTCACAGAAAGTAAGAAATGTTGGAATGATGCTTCTTGATATCAGTTTAGAACCATTCAATGATTGCAGTTTTTCGGCTTAGCTGAAACCAGAACATTTTTATGGTATTATGCAGGCATCTCTTTAAACTGCAGCCCCTGGCGATAAGGATGAAAAATTATTCCAAGATTTAGCAATGCTATAAATTAAGAATATGTTTTGTAAAGACGCATTTATTTACTAAAGGCGTACAAGTATAAATCATACATGGAGACGAAAAAAAAGCAACGAGGAGGCAGGGAATTTGTTAAAAATTATCAATTTTTTCTTGTCTACAAGAGTCAAAAAGCATGTCCGTGTTCATTTGAAAGAGAAGAAATATAACCAAAAAAAAAAACCCAGAGGAAAGATGAGTTTTAGTTTAAATATTCTTGTATAAAAGAAATGTATCCCTGCCATATGCATTATTAAATTTCATGTACTATTGCTCTTAAGATGTTTTTTGTTTGCTATTTCATTATTCATACCAGCAAATTTCCACTCTCTTTTCGCCATCTTTATTCTGCTAGTTCCCACAAGAGAGATGGTGCAATTGTTTTGCTCCAGAACACATGCTTCTTTATTTGTCTCGTTGTTTTGGTGCAATAAAGTTTGTACTTGTTCTTAAACAAAAGAAGATCAGAGAGTTCTAGTTTTTGCCCAAAGACCCAGGAATGCCCAGTTATATATATATATGTGTGTGTGTGTGTGTGTGTGTGTGTGTGTGTGTGTGTGTGAAACTCTTGATATCTGTTCTTAATAATTCATACCATTATATTGACATTAATGTATTTATTATGTATTTCAGAAATTCCTTCAATGAATCGATCAATCTCGGCTGAGCGAATATAAAGATCAAACAACCAGAGTCTAATGAAAAACCTTCAATCCTTAACAATTTCATAGGTTTATCAAAATTATTGTTTGCGAATGTCAATGTCTTATGAAAGATATACCGCTCTAAGCATCGGTTATGAATCTACAATGGGTTGGGGGGGGGCGAATTCCTCCGTTTACATTTTCTTCAAGTGTGTTTTGTTTTGAAGACATATTTTAAATATTGTTTTATTTGTAGAAACATTGCTGAAATGATTAAGAAAACCAACACTGCATATCAATATACATCAACGTTATAAAACAAGTGTTTTACAGCGAACATAAAATACGCTTTAAAAATTGAATAAAACAGCTTTAATTATTCAATTTCACAATATTTACTGATCAAGTGAAATTCAATTATAGTTAATAAACATCATCTTATATATGATGCAATCATATAAGTGCACGATGCACCCCTGTTGCAAGCATTTCATTATTTCTTGGTAAAATGTATTAAACCATTAGTACAGATTTTGTTTTAAAATTGTACTTTAATTTCTCCATTTTTGGCGGACTTAGAGCATTGCCTATGAACTAGTAAAAAGAAATAAGACACTAGTTCAACTGGAGTTGTGCTTAAAAAGTAAGTATTTAACTCTCTTAGTGCATAGGGTCACCCTACAGAGTGGGCGGGGTGGATTTATATTCTTAAATGATCGTCAAGAGTTCTATATTCTTATAACGCGGTAGTTAATAATTGATTGGGTTACTTCGAAGTAACATATTAAAGAGAAAGCTACAGGTCACACATATGGCAATACTTCACCTGGATGCTGGACTTCTCGGTATGTATTTGTAATGTTAATTGAACCGATTTCTAAATCTTTCTAAAATCTGACTTCACCGAAAAGTATTTTGATTAAAAAAATATTAAGCTTCCATTTGCGAAAATTAGATATGAAAAACATTATCCAGCTTTGTGAGATAGATTGAGCTAAATAATGCCAATGATTCCATTTTATTTGTGAATTTGTGCGCTTTATAAATTTTAATTATAAAAATAATTAATAAAAATGTACATAATTTGCATGTACTGGACAGTAAATATACCTTTTCCAATTACTTGTATATCGCGAACAATTTTTTAAATTGATGATTGAAGGTAAAAGGTTAAATTGGTGGTGATTTTTATGGTTGATTATTTATCTTATGTTCGTTAGATGAAACAATTTTTGTTTTGTGCTGAAGAAATACAGTTTAAAATATTAAGGAAAGTACATAATTTTAAATAATATTAGTTTACCCTTAAATGCCGCAAAAGGTTATAGTTGCTAATCGTATAACTTTAAGCCATTTGAACACTGAACAAAAATAACCAGACTATATTAAGACTCTAGTTCATTGATCCTGATTGATTAATGATACCAAGACGTTGGTTTTTTGTTAACATAAGAGATCCGTTGATCTTAGAGTATATAGATTTATGTATTCTATAAGTCTAGATATTATTACAAATCTTCTCATAATAAAGAATTAATTGAAAGTTAACACTTTCATTAACAAATTACAATAAAGAGATGTCAGTTAAAAAATTTTGCTGCAATTTTTAGATTTCGCACTGAAGTTAAAAAAGACTCAAGGGAATATCTCATTACGTAATCTGGCTGACATTACTATAATGGTCAACTGCAATGATATACATTTTTTAATTGTCAAAGTGTGCAGTCTTAATAGACTGATGCAATCCATTAACGAGTGGAAATCTGAATTTAATTTACATTTAGGTGTAAAGTTGCTCCATCTGATTGTAAATCCGATTAAGAGGGAACGGTAAAAATCAATATCTATGTAATGTTTTTTGTTTGAAACAAAAATTAGCCGAGAAGAGGGGGTACAGTGGAAACAATTTAATTCGTGGGGGTCAATGTTAGAGTGTATCTACTACTCCCTAAAAGCTCCCATTGAAACATGCGCACGCATCAGGAAGCCATGTTTTATCTGGCGGCCGCCAGATAATTATGTGGTGGCCGCCAGAAAATTATGTGGCGGCCGCCAGAAAATTATCTGGCGGCCGCCTAATAATTTTCTGGCGGCCGCCAGATAATATATTTTTTAAGTGGCACCAACGGGCTTCCGTAGGATTTGTTTGGATATGAGTTGCAAGAACAATCACATTAACACTGTTCTGATAAGTATTCTTCGCTTTCCTTATGTCCAGAAGAAGAAGAAAGATCCGAGTTCAAAGTGGTTTTTCTCAGTTGTTTGGACATTCACCACATACCACAAAATATGGACCTTAACTTTTCATTCTGTCTTTTGTTCCGACCATTATACATCGTGAGTTTTTTTTTTAAGAAAACCATGCTAAAATGTACCCCCCCCCCCCACACACACACACACACACACACTTTTTGAGAAAGATCTTGTGAAGAAAACCCAGGCAAGATTTCGACATAAAACCAATCAGAAGGTCTATTGAAGCAACGCCATTTTTTGTTATATTCCAATTCTGAATGAAGATACATGTATCGGCAACTACATCATATGATGTGGTCTAAAAGGTCATGCCCCATTAATGATGTCGCAGCACTGACTCTCGGATGCGACGAAGGAGATGAACAGGACCTAGAATTAGAGGAAAGCTCAGACATTCGCGATGAAGATTGTCGTCGGGTTGATGGATCTGATGATGACTGTGATATCATTCATTTGGTTAAATGTAACCACAGTATACATCTTCACTGTTTTTTAAGTGTTCGGCAAAGATTTGAATTTTGTTTTGAAAAAAAAAGTTTTTCATGTAGACCTGAAATGATTTTAATTAACTGTTCAAAAGAGCTGCAAGTGTATTTTATTGAGATCCAATGGAATATTAAAACTTAAGTCTGTAATCGGAAATTACAAAAATGATATCATAACAAGGAAATAATATTCTAACAACTTTTTTGATATTTAGAACGATATCCCGCTTTCAATTTCTTTGTCTTTTTTGCATCCATGGACAAAAGGCACTATTGGCATTTAATCAGTTCATTCAGCTGCAATACATATCAGCTTACGCTGGGGGTTACCTATATGGTGGACTGGTGTCAAATCAATGAAGGAGGTTAACGACTCTAAGCACCACTGAAACCAGTTGCAAGCTCCTATCCGCATGAGTCATGTGGCATTCACAACTGCAAAATGTAAATTACATATTTCGACAATGGATACCTGAGAAGAGTCACTATTTGACTAGACTTCCACCTCAGACTTTAACTATCATATTGGTCACAGGCGTCGGAACCGGGGGCAAAGATAGACATATGATAATTTTAAAGAAGATTGGGGGGGGGGTAAAATAAAGCGTGTAAAATGCTTATATTAGGACAAAAAAGATACTGTAAAATAAGAATATCAACAAACCTGATAATTCTTTTAAAAATCGTTCAAAGCAATGTATATTTAACATAACATCGATTTTTGACCCTGAAATATGTTGAATACTTGAAATATGTTGATTTAAAGTGGTCGAAACCTCCAATTAGTGTCATTTTTTAGAGCTTCAGTGCCTTTTATTTTATAGAGTGTGCCTGTGCTTCATATTTTTGTCATAGTCTAAATAAGGTGTAATGCAATACGAACCGAATTGCAGTCAACAAGAACTTGGAGTGATGACCCAATATATATTAAAAATATTATTATGTATCCCAACAATTGAACGTTTAAGAAAAATAATACAAGTCCGTTAATTCTTGGCCAAA
>WFKH01010931.1:41244442-41257119 GCA_016163765.1 Magallana hongkongensis
CTCTCTCTCTCTCTCTCTCTCTCTCTCTCTCTCTCTCTCTCTCTCTCGCACATTTATTCGGGAGAAACCCCCGTGTGCATATTAATTCTGGAGAAACTCCCGTCGCAATCAAATTCCAGAATTTAAAGTATAAATCGTTCTTTCTCAGTATCTAAATGTGACAATACATATAACTTAAATCCCATCAGTGATAAAATACAATCTTCGTTTCATAATATTTATGCTTACTTATGTTTACGTCCGACCTTACGCCTACCTATGAGTGGACGTAAAATTTTGGCTTAACTTTAGTCGGCTGTAAAGATGCGCTCTTTAATAAAACGCAAATATTCGAACTAGTCCCGTATTTACACCGGCGTAGCGCTAAGTCTGGACGTACGATCCCTTTATGAAACGAGCCCCAGGAGCCTCGTGGACGGGACCAAATATGCAAAAAGGCCAAATTTTCAAAAATATTTTCTTTACTCCCACACATGTGGAAAAAACAATTACATGCATGCTGATAATATCAATGAAACCCTCTACCAGAATTTTGATATCAATTCATGGTCCCTGGGTCAGGAGTTCAGACCCTTGGGTGGGGCCAATATGGCCATAGGGCGAACATGATATTTTATTTAAACTTAGAAAATTTTCTTTTCTACTCCAATATAAATCTAAGAAAAACTAAATGCATGATGATAATGTCCATGAAGCCCTCTACCGAAATTGTGAAATTCGTGACCCCTGGGTCAGGCTTTAGGCTCTAGGGCTGGACCAATATGACCATATAGTAAAAAATTATTTAATCTTGGAAAATCTTATTCTCTACTGTCATATATGTTTAAGAAAACCTAAATGTACGATTATGATGTCAATGAAGCCTTCTACCTAAATTGTGAAATTCATGACCCCTGGGTCAGGGGTTCAGGCCAGTATGGCCATTCTGTGAAATTTTATTATATCTTAGAAAATCTTCTTCTCTATTTTTATAGTAGTAGGAGATAATCTGAATGCATAACTATGATGTTCATTAAGCCCTTAAACAAAATTTAGAAATTCATGGCACCTGGGTCAGGGGTTCCGGCCTTGGGCTAGGCCAATATGGCCATATAGTGAAAATATATTTAATCATAGAAAATCTTCTCTACTTTTACAGAGGGAGATGAACTAAATGTATGGTTATGATGTCCATTTAGCGCTTTACCTAAATTGTGAAATTCATGGCATCTGAGTCGGGGTTCAGGTTCTTTGGTAGAGCCAATATGGCCACATAGTGATAATGCATAAAAATTTATTATATTTATAACTTATTGTACACAGCTAGTAGCTCATTGTAAATGCATTAAATTCCTTTGCCTTCACAATGCTTTAATAGCTGAAGAGGATTCCATCACAAAAGTACACCAAGGCTATTAAATCTCACAACATTCTCGAGTACAAACTATACTTTTTATCTTTTTACTCATCGACAAGTGACCATTAAAGGCTTGCAGATCTCGTTTTACCAAAAGTTTACAATTGTTGGCCCCTGGAGCTAGGGTATAAATAATCCGACATTTCTTTTACTCTTGCCCCCCCCCCTTTTTTTTATGAATTGATGTTTGCAAAATTCAATAATAAAATCGGGGGTGACAGTCAGAGGAGTCTCAGATAAGAGTTTAGACTCCAAAATGAAGCTTAAAATGCCCATTCTCTGACCAGAGGTCGTGCTACACAAGCTCGACTTACACCTCTGTCAACGCCGGAAAAATAGTCTGTCACAAGATCAAAACAAGCATGGCGAGCACATGGTATTGTTGATTCGTTTCTCTTGTACTATCAGCTTAAAGGGAGGATATTAACGGAAGAAGACTTTGTGGGCAAGTTTAAAAAGATTATAGGAGATGACATTGCCGTGGATTTGAACTTTGAAATAAAAATGAATACATGTATTAAAGATTTAAATTGAATTATTTATAATCATACTTATAGATAAAAGAAGTAAATAGATCGATTTTAATTACACTTTGCCCATTGCTTCAGTTTGTACAAGAATATTGTACATCGGGCGTTGACAGAGGTGTAAGCGAAGCTTGTGAAGCACAACCTCTGGTGAGAGATAGTAAAATGCCAACATGAGACTCCCTGACAGGTCCAACTACGGGCTATGTTACTCATGTGCCCATCATGGCCTGTAGGTCTCTTGTTTTATATTAAAAAGGATATGGTGTATTTTAAGTGATTAATTGAGTATTAGGAATAGAAGAACCACTTAAGGGTGTTGTTTACTCAGGGTTTGAGTTCTCAAATTCGGATTGTTATAAAGTTCAATGTAAGGAGTAAAATTTGTTCTAAACACAAAAAATATTTATGAAATGAATTACTCAGTAAAATTTGTTCTAAACACAAAAAATATTTATGAAATGAATTATTATTGACATAACATTCGATAATTTTACTTTATTATGGAATTAGGCTCAAACAAAAATAGACTTTTAGCCAAACAGAAGAACTTCGGAATAAATTTTGCAGATTTTGTTTTCCGCTAAAACATTTTTGGCAGTACTCTAATATTAAAAGTTAAGATTTTATATTTTAGTCTATAAAATTTTGTATATTTTCTGTTGGTTTTACTTCACTTATTCATTAAAATATTGGTATGGCACGAATTGCAAAAATATTTTAAAATGCTTAAAAATGATAAAAGACACCATATCTCAAAATTTTGATTATTGACCTTATATAAATTTTATGCCAACAGAAGAAGGTCAATATAAGTAGTTTAATACTTTAAATACTTTTGTAATATCATCATTCAATTGGATCAAAAATGGGTATGGATTTGAAAACTGATAGAGGAAATTCGGACTGGAATATTTTTTTAAATTGTTGCTGAAATTTAAATCCTTTGTATCTATTTGGTGCCACAACCATTCATATACTGCATTTCATTAAACTGCATTTCATTTTTTAAAGTGTTTTATTATTTTTAGTATTTTTACAATTAAGAAAATCTCAAAAGTAATGTAAAATTTTATGGGATTTTTCTTGATTTTTCAAAAAATATTCAATGGCCATTAGCTCAAAAAGTAGGTCATTGACCTTAACTTTAATCACACAATAATTATTGTTTGAACCGCTAAAGCTTTTTGTTTTTGACTCAATGGAAAAAAAAATTGCATGAACATTAGATATTCTTAAATGTACCAAGTGCAAGAAAAACCAGAGATCCAGGGGGTACATCGCTCATATATTTTTTAAGTTATCCAGAATACCTATTTATATGAAGAAAAAAAATTTACAGGCAATGCAAACAAAAATACTGGTTAGTGTACGAATGTCTCAAAACTATTTCTTCAGTCATTCAAATTCCCTAGCTGTCATGATTAAAAATAAATCATTCCCAATTCAAACTTAATAAAGCCTTATTCCAACATTTTTATCATACGCATTAGGATTGAGTATACTTGCTTATAAAAAAACAATGATGCCTAAAACACATGGAAATATTTGAAGACAGTTTTCTACTTAATTTCTGTGTTCCTCTCGTATGTATTTGCATATTTTATTTGGATATTGTAACTTGCACATATCAAGTTAACCCAAAGAAACTTGTATTAATTTTAACTGTTTACGTTAAAAACCATTTGGACACGCAAAATGTTACAGAATACTGATGTATTACATGTATCTGCAAACAAATTCATATCAAAATTTGAAAGCCTTAATATGCCTCCAGTCTCTATCCGTTAGCACAATTTAGAACACTATATAGTTTTTTATGTGTTTTTTTTAGGTGTATAATTTACATCGATTTGTATCATCTTCACTATATTCAACGATTTTTTCATATTTCTTTTGGCTGATTGGCCCAGTTTCTTAAACTTCCGCCAGAGTTCGCTTGCACCCGGTAGGACCCAAACCAACCCCTTCAGGACCAGGACCTAAAACGCACTGCATATGCATGTACATGTATTTAGCTAGCTTTTAAAGGGTTTCTGAAGTTTTTCGCCGGCACTGGTATTGTCTCAATATGTGCATGAAGTTTCTGGCAAATTAATATAGAAAATTTTACTAGCGTATACAAATAGTTGACATCATCGTGGGCTGACCAATATGACATGCAAGATGAGTGAAGGTCATGTCACTAACTGAACAGATACCTGATGGTGTTAATAACTGTGTACACGAGTCATGTAACATTATCAGTTATCTCAAGTGCGCAAATAAACAATTTAGCCACTTACTGCATATGATAAGATAAAAAAGATCTTAATCTCTAGCAAGGGTTATCAATTTCTCGAAATGTTCACCAGTATTTACATGTCCTGGCAAAAGTAAGCAGTTGGTCTTCATGTTACATAATTATGTCTTGCGTCTGTGGAAGCTAGTATATAAAGTGCGTTCTGTTGCTTTAAAAATTGGAGCAACACCAAACAAAAGCATAAAGGAAAAAAGAAGAAAAATAGGAAAGGGCTTCTTTATCAGAATTAACTTGCCTCTAATCTCTTTGTAATTAAAATCTAACACTAATATTTGTTTAAACCAACAAATAAATCCTGACAAACTTTTTTTGTTATCCAATGAAAGTACCCTTCACAAAGGTTAAATGCTCTTCATGATTCATAACGATGATTTGAAGGTATCGTATATTATTATCGCCAAAGTACGAAGAAAATGTAGAAAAAGCATTGGTTAACCAATTTAGATAAATGATCACATTACATATTGCTATTTAATGTCATTGTATTTAGTTGATCACGTAATCCTGTTACGTGGCATTCCGGACTTAAGTTAACGGAAAAGGGATGTTCCACTTCACACTCTTCATATATCATGTCGAAACAGACCATCAAATTACTACCATAGTATATTCTAGTTGCATTTTGCCTATCAAATGCCACCCCACCCCCACTTGGGAAAAATTAGAATCTTCAGCTATCAAAAAGAAAAAACTCCCCCCCCCCCCCCCCCCCCCCAAGTCACATTTGAAGACAAAATAGCTGTACACTCAGAAAAAAATACCTGTACACTCATATAGATAAATAATTATTAAGTATACCATTGGGATTTTTTTAAATTAAATTTTAATCAAGATTATTTTCACTCAGAATTTTTTAATGGGCAATGTATTCAATCTTCTGGAAAATTACCTGAATCCATGCATTATTATGATAAAACTTTCCAAGTAGCCTTAGTACATGTATATATACAGGTGTTGGTTTTACTCAATATTTATCAAATCAAGAGTCATCATCACGTTGTTTTCATAAGCATGTTTATTTAAAAAATAAAATGCTTTCTTTTGTGCTTTATGCGGGTATGAAGGTAGCTTGCATTGCATAAAAAATACATGCATGTAATTTTTTTCTGCGGTGCCAGCTACTTTCTTAGCCCGCATGAAACACCAATAAAGAAAGCATTTTTATTATTGTTTATATTTACATCAATCATAAAATCATTTATTTCATCAATTTTCCATAAAAAGTGAGTAAAAGTACATAAATTATTATTATTATTGTCGATTAAAACGTACATAGAAGGAACAGCCAATATGTGAAGGTTGCCATGGTAACTACAGTCTACTTGGAGCTTATCATGGGTTTGAAAGTTGCATTCTCCGAAAGAGCGCAGGCAATGGGAGCAAGAATCATCTATATTTTAGGTCACCTGAGTCAGGTGACCTAGCTATTTTTATCGGTCGTCGTCTGTCGTCCGTTAACAATTTTACATTTTTAACTTTGAAAACTAAAAAGGCCAACTGTTACCATTTTTGGTTTGCAGCATCTCTATGAGAAGAGGAATCTAAATTGTGAAATTTATTAACATATCACGCCCGGGCCCCATGGGCGGTGCCAAATATGCAAAAAAAAAAAAGGATTTGCATGGTTATGATGACCATGAAGCCCTCTACCAAAATTGTGAAATTTATGGCCCTCGGTCAGGGGTTCGGGCCCTAGGGTAAGGCCAATATGGTCATATAGTGAAAATGTATTATTTAAATCTTTAAAAAATCTGCTCTGTCCTATATATTTGAGATAAACTAAATGCATGGTTGTTATGTGCATGAAGCCCTCTACCCAAATTGTGAAATTCATGGCCCCTGGGCCAGGGGTTCAGGCCCTAGTGCTGGGTCAATATGGTCATACAGTTAAAATGGCCATATTAAAGGGGCATGGTCACGATTTTGGTCAAAAATTATTTTTCCGTTTTTAATGTTTACAATGCTTTCGTAAGGCATTTATAATAGTCAATCAAAATTTCAGTTCCAGTCGTCGTGTTATAAGCGAGATACAGAGCTCACAATTCTTTGTCATGTAAACAAAGCTTACGTCATGTTTTTGTTTACGTTTTGAATGTTGAAGTCAAAATCTAAATTGAATGTAATAAACGCTAGATGCTTAAAACGAATTAGAAGAAAGAGAAATCAGCTTGAAAAAGAACTTTTACCGGTATATTGAACCAATGTAAACAAAAACAGGGCACGAACCTGGTTTACATGACAAAGAATTTTGGGCTCTGTATCTTGCTTTTAACTCTACGACTGACACTTAAATTTTGGTTGATCATTAGAAATGCATTTCTAAAGCATTGTAAACAATAAAAATAGAAAAAAAATTGACCAAGATCGTGACCATGCCCCTTTAAATCTTAGAAAATATTTTTCTCTTCTCCCATATATATCTGAGAAAAACTAAATGCATGGTTATGATTTCCATGAAGCCCTCTACCAAAATTGTGAAATTCGTGGCCCCTTGGTCAGGGGTTCAGGCCCTAAGATAAGGCCAATATGGCCATATAGTGAAAATGTATGAAATTTTATAATATTTTATTTTGTACTTTTACAGTTGTGGGAAATAAATTTAATGCATACTAGTTATTTTGTCCATAATGTCCTCTTCTTGAAATGTAGAATTCAATGTCCATGGGGCAGGGGTTGAGGATTTTTATTTGGGGCGAGTGGGGGGTTGACAAATATGGCCATACTATATAGTTAAGATGGCTAGATGATCTTGGCCATTTTTAGATTATATTGATCTTTTTCACATGAAGAGCTCTGTATAAAGATATAGAAAATGTTCAAATTTTAAATCTAAATTATGTGGAATTTTTCTTTACTAATAAATAGCTAATGATCAAAAATATCCTTATTTTTAGGCATTTCTGATGAATAATTCCCCGTACTTCTATTTCGATTTCTTTATCATAACTGATACGCCACATAATTAACATGTTTTCAGCTCAAAATCATAGGAAAAAATAGTTTGATTGCACAGGCATGACAGCGTTAAAATGATCGATTTCAATCTAGGGGCAGGACTGTATCTTTTAGCTTTGTGGACATGCGTCAGCGTATTACACGAGAATTAAAATTATGTGCGTGATGGGTTTTCATATGTACTCGACTAGGTTTCGGGTCACATGATCAGGTTATATAAATAGTAGGACCATGCGATGGCGTGGCACTCTAAGCTCGCTCGCTAGATGTATGTGTTTTAAAGCTGAACACCGCTCTTAAATAGGCACCGTCACACAGGTACCTGGTATATAAACCCTTCGATATCGTTACACCCGATTGCACACCTGAAACTCGTGGCCGATGTGTAGTATTCCTTTCGTGGTCTTTGGATTTTATGCATTTAATTCTTATTCTTTGTGCATATTCTGTTTGTAAATAATGCATTGACCAAATTATTTGATGTTAGTATTCTCCTGGCTTGAAAAAAGTGCGTAAAATTTGATAATTTCATTGCGACCGAGTAACACGGCGAGGCAAGATGTACGTCCACACAGGTGAGACCTCTTCAGCGAAGTACTTTGAGCTGTTTAGAGGTCTGCGCCTTATATAGGGGTTGTAGGGACAGCAGTGATGAAAGAGAAATATGGCGGACAGTGCCTATTTACGAGCGGTGTTCAGCTTTGAGTATTACGTGTAAGGTAAAATGGCAGATATAATGGAATGCGGTGATTTGGGGCTGACATATGGTTGTGTTTTTGTGTAAAATAAAATAAACGCTAGCGAGCAGCGTTCCTATCTAATACTTCTTGTTTTTATTCATTTAGCACTTTGTTGTTTTATATTCGGACGAACGTAGTGAGGGAGAATATAACCTCTCTTAGCCCATAGTGGCCCGTAAATACAACTTTATTCTCTTCTTAAAACACTGCTGTGATGTCATTCCTTTGTTCCAGCAGTCTAAAACTTTACCTGTGACAGTCCGATATTAGTTTTTTCTTAATATCAGAACATTACCAGTGGTTAAAGTACTGATATCCTTCAAAATCGGACTGTCTCAGGTAAATCAACAATGAAATTCAATGGCAGTGTTTTAAGTACGATATATGCCTTAAACACTTCTGTATGAAAAAAAATCAGACAGTTCTCGGCCCTAACGGGCCTCGAAACTGTATGATATTTTTTCATACAGAACTGTTTTCGGCATATATCCATTACATAGCACTAAATGAGCGTTCAGCACAGCAGAAGCAGTGGAAACGGGCATTGTAATGATGATGAGCCAAATTTTATAGATGTTTGGAAAGAGAACAGGATTGGTATGTTCAAGGGAGTCTGAAAGGTTAATAGGCTTAACATCACTCATCTGATTTTCCATCTTTTAATTACATAATCCAGTTGGTTAAAGTGTAAATGTATAGATACTTGGTCGGGAATGAAAAATCAAAGATTGCGTACTACCTAAAACTTCCATTTCAATGTTAATTTCACTTCAGTTATGTAAGTATAAGCCCCCAAGAAAGTGTGGGGGCGCAACTCTTTCTTATTTCAATTTTTTATAAGTAAATTTGAGAAAAATGTTTGCTCCCCCCCCCCCCCCTGCTACATGCCTGCACTGAGAATGTTAGTTATAATTGATGTTGGATTATCATGCATTTAACAAATCATCAGCTTGAACTGAGGAAAAGATGTATTCATATAGTCTGGAATATTAACTGGCGTAACCATGCTAACTCGCCGAAGTGGGGTGTTTTGTTTCATCGATCAATGGAGCGATTTCATTCATCTTGAAAAGGGTGTAATTTGCATGTCTCACTAATTGTACATAAAACAATTAGTGTGTATGTTTATTCCATAGATCCTTTTTAAAACATTAGATTTAAAGTATAAAATATATCGTTTTTTAAAAGAGAACAAATGTCAAAATAATTTGTTTGACCCCCCCCCCCCCCCCTCCCAATGGATCCATGGATTGCATAGTATCGGAAGCAGGACTTCGCGCCATAATGTCACATTCATAATTTTACGCACCGGTGGACGAGTCCAAACTGGGATCTTTTTAAAGTGTTCTCCTAAATAAGAGTTCAATACTATAGAGCATATCGTATTTTTATTAAAATACTTTGCATATGCTTTTCTGTTACTAGTACTTTCTTGTTAAGAGAACCCAGACAGAAAGGCCTTTGATATTGCCATCTTAATGTAACGTATTTTAAACTAGACTGATTTCATTTCCGCTTTCAATCTTACAATACTTTGATACTTTCCTGAATGATGAAATAATTTAATTGCAAATAATATAAATGTACTTCAATCAAAATGAAAGACTGCACGTTCCCTTTATGAATTTATAAACAGCGGCGAATCTTTTAAAGTAATTGATACATGCTTACAATGGAATAATTTTGTTTGGTCAGGCAAGCTTTTTGGAAAGATATTGCTTGTGTAGCTTTAGTTTCGATCGATCATGAAACAAACTGCTGCATCTGCTGCATCTTCCAGCATTGTCATTTTTGTTCGGAACTTTTGTGTTCATTGTTTTGTACTTAGGCAATTATGTTTTGGGTTTTTTTTTCTTGCTTGTTAAAATCAATATATTCACAGTATTGAGCATATTTTAATTAAGGAATAAGGAATCGTTCTTTGAGTATAATGAGGTGATAATTTTGGTCGGGGCGTGATCAAATCCTATCAAGCCCAAAAGGCTTTATGATAGATTTGATCACGCCCCGACCGAAACTATTACCTTATAATATTCAAAGAATGATTCCTTATTACTTATATTTATATAATATTCAGCAATTATACGATTAAAAATTAAAATGTTAGGTATGCAAACCCCGCTGGCGCCCCAACAAAGTCATTTGAATTTATCGGACTGTATAGTACAAAATCGATTCGTAGTGTTATCACAGAAAAAGACACTGGAAAATGTAAATATAAAGGGTTATAAATTGATTTTATGTTAAATATACCAGTACATAGTTTTGGACGAATTTTTTAAATTAATTATCAGAGGTGTCAATACTTTAAATTTTCAGTGTCTTATCTATCTTAATATGGGCATTTTACCTGCCTCATTCTCCCATTTATTTTTTTAATTTCAAATTAAACCATAGGCAGTTGCACCATCTTATTCACACAAGTTCTTTCAATTAATAAGATTTTCAACAGCTTTAATACTTTTTAATACGACTTCAGCAATGTTTCTGATTAAAAACAAACATCTGCTTTCATAAATATAACAATGTTTGTATGTTAAAGTGTTTAACATATGTATGCTTAATGCATCAACACCGTCAGCATTGATTTAATGCACATGTTAATGATAGGAAAGTCATGATTTCATAAGATGAATAGTGATTGTGTCGGAGCATGGTCATCCACCACAAAAACAGATGCAATTGTCTTTTAGTATCTGTAGATTTCAGGTTTGAATGGACCATCCTTAGGTATTCCGAGATATCCGGACTGATCGTCCGAGAGCTTGGTCAGCTTCACACCGAGATGTTCCAAGTGGGCTGCAGCAACAGCTTCATCCAGCTAAAGAAAATCAAATCAGATACATTATACTATGAACAAAACAAAACATTAACAATAAGGACATGGACTTGCATTAACTCTCAGAATTACTATTAAATAACATTTATCTTAACCAGGGAGAGAAAACCACATCATATACATTACAATGTGAACATCGATTAGCTTTTCAACTCTCAGAATTACTCCTGACACAGATTTAGCTCACCTGGTTTAATAATCAAAATATACACCAATCATTCAATGTTGCAACTACATGTAATTTTTTTTTTAATAAAGAAGATATAGAGAGCAAGAAGTACCTTTTTAGGAAGGAGATGAACTCCCAGTTTGTATTGACCCTGCTTGGTCCACAGTTCAATCTGAGCCAAGACTTGGTTGGTGAAGGAGTTGCTCATCACAAAACTTGGATGGCCATGAGCACATCCCAAATTGACAAGACGACCCTCGGCCAACAGGATAACATGGCGACCATTCTTCAGTGTATACCTATCAACCTGTTGATGAAATCAAAATCCTAGTAATTTCTATTTACACTTATAACCACTAATAAACTAATGCCATCTGCAATAATGTATTCCTTACTGTGGTAAAAAATAATTCAAATCATTTTACTTATGTGAAATTTTGATTATTTAAATTTAACATTGGAGGTTTTGAATAAAAACTTAAGGACATGATTCTTAAGCAATACAACAGAAAACTTACCTGAGGTTTGATTTGTTCTTTTTTTACACAGTTATCATTCAACCAAGCTACATCCAACTCGCAATCAAAATGTCCAATATTACAAACAATGGAATCTTCCAACATTTGCTCAAACATTTCTCCATGAATAATTGATTTACATCCAGTGGCAGTTACAAATATTCTGGCCTTCTTAATGCACTCATCCACAGTTGTGACTTCAAAGCCTACAAAAAGAACGTCATATTTTCAACTAGCAAAGCTTGCCAGCTTTGCAAATGCAACAAGTTAAAGGATAAAACTTTTGAAACAAAAAGTGAAAAATAATATATGTACAACAAAAATAAGTTAAACATACTGCACATGTAACAATACTGAAAAAAAAAAAAGCTTTATAGGTTTTAGGAGTGTTCAATATCTAATGTTGTTAAGACCATGCTGAAAAAAAACCCTCTCAGTTATACCAATGGAAAACGAAACTTGTGCTTCTATTGTTTTCAAGCTGTGCAAAGTATAATAGATAATAAACTGTGATTAAATTGAAAGTAAAGGTTACCTTCCATGGCAGCCTGGAGAGCAATAATTGGATCAATCTCTGTAATCATTACTCTAGCTCCAAAGGCCCGTAAAGCATGTGCACAACCTTTGCCAACGTCGCCATATCCAGCTACCATGGCAACCTTTCCTGCCAACATGACATCAGTGGCTCTTTTGATTCCATCAACAAGTGACTCCCTGCAGCCATACAAGTTGTCAAACTTGCTCTGTAAATATACATGTCGAAATGCTAAAAGGATTGATCAACATGAACAGGCAAGTACCAATCTCTGCTTGAAAATATCTATCTTGGTATGATCTTTATCCATTACAACAAGGTAAAACAGCTTGCCAATTTATCTGAACTAAGAAAAATATTGTAAGAGAAAGGTGAGACAAACTAAACATTACAATGCAGTTTATATTTATGTTTGAAGTTAAACATGCACTAAGGCTTAACACTACCATGACAATCCTACCTTGGTAACCGAGTCATTGACATTGATTGAAGGAATTTTCAGTTTGCCAGCTGCCATCATTTTGGCTAAATTGTGAACACCAGTAGTGGTTTCCTCAGAGAGCCCCTTAATTCCTAAAACAACAGAATTTAAATTATTGACCAACTTTACATTTTATAACCATTTTTGTAGTATTCTTCTGTTAAAGCTGAACACTACTCATAAATAGGCACCGACACACAGGTATATTACAAACC
>WFKH01010931.1:41262119-41278171 GCA_016163765.1 Magallana hongkongensis
AGTTCATATAGCTCGTATGAATTAACTACCAAAAGCACTTCACTGCATGCATGCTTTTATATATATATATTTATATCCAAATGAAATGCAAAAACACTGAAAGTATCGTCGATCAGTACGTTGCGTAGAAGGAACGGATGTAAATGGGAAGTTCATACGGCATACCTTGGTCACTTCGTACCTCATCTACTTTAGATCTAAAGGCAACGTAATCAGACGATTTTGCCGAAAAGTGGCATGTTAACTATAATTATTTGGTAGTCTGACGTCAGTCTGTGCTCTCTGTGTATAGCTAAAGTTGTCCCTTTTTGCTGCCATTTATTGGAGTAGAGACAAAAAAATATTCAGGCGAAGAATTGTATCTCATATATATGTTGCTTAAGCGATGTATTTTATTTGCTGCAGTCCCTATCCCCCTATTCCCATGATATTATGGGACGCTTGTGTTTGATGCATTACATGCAGTAAAATTATGTCCACCCCACCCTTCCGTTCCAACCAACCACTCAATCATACTATAACATTGGTACCACTTCATGGCACCAAAGAACGAAGAAAAGATAGTCATTCAACAGTCCATTCAATAGACATGTTTAAATATGTGTGAAAATGACATAATTGCCGATCTCGATAAATGTTTGGGATTTCGGAGAGTTTGCACTGCGCCCCTTCCACAGAAAGTGTGTACCCGGTGAATTCAATTTTTTTGGACATGTCTGAATATTTTCGATCCGCCTCTATGGCCGTAATCGCTTACATAAATATGCGCGCGTCTATGGTGAAGATTTAGAACCAGACGACGATCGAGGTATTATCTAGAGAAGATAGCTGAAATAAAACAATGTCTACAAAAGCTTTGTCTTCTGGTAAGTTTTCATATATTATGTGTGAGATGTTAATTCAATATATAAAGTAAATAAATTAAAGCGTTGCATACTCGGGGTGTAATGTTACACGACATGTATAACAGGTTAAGTGATTTAAACAGAAAGTAAACAAATCCATGTAGGGAGTGACAACTTTTCATGTATACCCATAGTGCTTTTAATCACTAATTCATAGGCTCGACTTTCCCTCCCTTAAAGGCGGGTACCCTCCGAATTTATAGCAATCGGATCTGCCCTTATGCCGAGAGAGCTCGACTTGTTTTAGCACACAAGGACATTCCGTAAGTTTTTACCTATTTAACTTCTTATTAAAACTTGTTTTTATTTTTAATATATAGTAGTTATCATATGAGGAAGTGTGATAATATACATGTACACATGATAAAAAAAAATGCAGAAAAAATGCAGCTCACATTGCTTTTAGTAATACTATAAAGTAAACTACGATACGACTTAAATTGGATCCAGGAATATGTTAATTTATCGCATGTAGTCTTAATTTTACCGGTGACACACAGGCACTTGATGTTAAAACATTTCTGTTTTACATGTAAATAGTTTCCCTTTCTACAGTACGGGAAATGATCAACATTGTTTGCGTCAATGTCTGTGCGGTACGTGACAGTACTTACTACATGTATTGTACAGTATATTAATCAGTGCAATAGCTGTTTAAAAATGGAAGGGATTGTGTTAAAACGAGAACACAGAAAACACGTGATCCAGTAGATATTTTTTTTTGGGGGGGGGGGGGTGTTTTGGACTTTTAAAGATACACATTATATGTTTATAATTTTCACAGTAAAGATTTGGACTTTAGAAGACGCGTACTGTATTTATCACACTAACGTAGAAAAATAGGATAAAACCCAAAATATGGAGCACAGGCCAACTTTATATAAAAATGACAGTGTTGTTCCAAAAAATGACGTTATTTGTGAAGATTCTGGTATGCATACACCAATTCGTATCTATGTTCCAAATACTGGACTTAGGAAAACGCTAAAATCGATAAAAAAAATGTTAGATGTCGTGGAATTTCTTGTTCGTCCTATTACTCTTCCAGCCTTATTCACTCATTTCCTTCCCTATAGCTGTAGAAAAAGCTCTTATAGATCAAAGAGATGGTGGCAAAAAACACCCTTTTCTTTGTTGGTTATATATATTTAGAAATTATTTATCAATTTTATAATCGTCAAATGTTAAATTTTCTAATCTAAAAGGAATGAAGTGGTTAATATTCACCTTTCCCAAAAACCGGAATGGTTTCTAGAAAAAATAAATCCTCTAGGAAAAGTTCCCGCTATTCAGAAGGACGATAAAGTTGTCTATGAGTCTGCAGTGTGTTGTGATTACCTGGACCAGGTATATCCGGGCAACAAACTGACCCCCGATGACCCTTACCAGCAGGCAAGAGACAGAATATTGGTGGAACATTTTGGACAGGTATATGTGTGTGTGTTTATTTATATCAAACAATTTTCAACTAGAGTAATAAGTTTTCTTTTCTTGGAGAATGTAGGCAAATGGGTGATTTGAATCATTCTAACATTGGAAGAGGACTTTCTCATTTAACGTATTTAATTTCAGGCTACCACACAGTACTATAAGATGCTGTTTGGTCCATCAGAAAATTGTGCAGCGGCAGCGGAAACCTTGAAAAAACTGCTAATGGAATTCGACAAAGAATTAGAAAAAAGAGGGGATTTCTTTGGAGGTAAGACAATGAACAGAACACATATACACCCGCAAAATCATTTTTACTAACGTATAATAAAACATGTACATGTATATCAGCAATCTGTACATTTGGTCAGTCACATTTGTCAAAACTCCAGATACAACAAATAGTTCTGTGACTATTTTATTATGCATAGCGATGTGTCGGTTCCACCACAGTAGTTTTGGGGTAGGGAACGTAGCAGACCAAAGGCGTTCAAAATATCTGGCTCGAGTATTAATTTGTTTCTCAATACACAACTTTGGCTAAAGCTTAATTAAAATGTTATTTTGCAGGAAGCGAACCTCGTATGATAGATTTCATGTTATGGCCTTGGTTTGAGCGATTTCCTGCGACGGAAAAGTTGGTGAATCAAATATTCATAACTGATGGATCAATGCAGAACTTGACCGCTTACATGGATAGGATGATCTCTGTTCCCGCTGTTCAGAAATGTCGTCTTAATACAGAAAACCATCTTGAATTTTACCAGAGTGTAAAAAATGGCGCACCTAACTATGACGTTGGACTGTAGTGACTGCAGAGACTTTCGTTTGGTTAGGCCATGGTCAGACAGAGCTTTGAATGAGGCAGACTGACGCATAATCCTTCACCAAATGAAATCCAATCAAAAGTTATACAAATTTGATTTATATATTTCATGAATATACTATATTATAGATAGCATGTATTTGTTACATGAGCCTCTGGTTCTCGGATTCTTAATTGTGATAAGCATAATCAAAGTAAGACATGGATTTTGCAAAATATTACTGAAAGGTGCAACTCATGTGATCGACGTGTACAAGCCATAAGATGAAATTACGGATTACAAGATTATTTTTACAAAAAGTAATTGGAAGCTGACGCAGATGAATAACCATGACATATACAGGCTGAGGCTGGTTCTTACCACTCTCCCCCTTCCCCACATTTTCCTCGTTGTTTTCACTCTGTTTTCATTGCCATCTTATATAACTAATTTAAACAAATATTGAGAAATACAGTACAAAATATAAAGTAATGATTATGAAAGCGTGTTAAAAAAATGAGAGTCTATTTACATGTATATGATAACTTTCATTTGTCTACACTTGAAGCTCATGGGGATGAAAACTAGGGTAAACCTTTATCAATATGCCAATAGTGAGGCTTCAAGTGAGCTAGATATAAGAAAATCATTGCTAAAATTGATTCATTTGATTTTCTTGTAGAAAATCGAAAAAGAATAAATAAACAATATATATGACTCAATAGTTATGTCTTTTTTGAAAGCATTAATGGTTTTCAGTACAGCTTCCATCCTGTGAAGGAAGATCTTCCATAAAAATCGCTCCGTATGGCTCCAGACCCCGGGTCTTGGTGATGTGTTTGGATGTAGACGTCATCACCTTTGTTGACACGCGCAGTAGCTAAACCAGTCGCCTGTCCATCTTCGCCTGTCAGAGACTTCATATAGATACTTCCAAAAACCTGACCGTTTATGATTAGCTCTAAAGCATGGTCTTCTCCTGTGCTACCATAATGTTTGATCCTCGACGTCCAACTGAAGACGTAATAGCCGGTTTCTGGAGCGATGAAAATCCCCGAGTTTGGGTGGTACCCATTTCCTGCGTTTGTTTTCACGGCGTCGAATTTCAGAATCTGTCCCTGTCCAGGGTGGTCTACGTCAGAAGACAGATAGGCGTAGAAAGCTGTGGCGTTGTGTGAAGGGTGCGGTGGCTGAGTGGGCTGGGGTATCAACAACCGTCCTAAAGAGTGAACTGTGAAATGAGATAAATTGTTTGTCATAATATGTATGCCATTCAAACATGTTCTTTACGTACCTTTGCGAACAAGAGATGACTGAAACGGAAGTGGTTGCAGGGTTTCGACTGACGGTCGGCTTCCGGACAATCGGAAGTCTCCCCGATTGTTGGATACGACATCCGACCCATTATTCGATATCGCTATTGTATTCGGGTTATTCTTTGCAACACTAGTACTAATGGAATCTTTAAGTTCTGTGTCCTGAACTTCTTTGTGTGGTTTCTCCCGATGACAATACGTTCGTTGACGATTGAAAATGCGTTGGAGATAGGCGATGCGGCTATTCTGAATAGCGATCGTTGTGGTCATTTCGCCGATCAACTTACGAAGTTCCAAAACCTCCCGGTGCAGATCTTCTACAGAAATTTCACATTGTCCTTTTCTTGAAAAGTTTATCACAAGCCAAACCAACACAAAAAATAATTTGTGAAGAATCATAATTTCGTTTTCGTTATCTAAATGGTACCTTGGTGACCTTAGATATATAAGAGAAAGAAATCATGTGTGCAATATCTAGTTCCTATATATACACACGACCAAGTTCACAATTAACTCAAAAATATTTAAAAGTTATGTTTGTTTTTTTTAAAGATTGCGTAAAACACGGTCCTCAGTAAATTCATCTTCGCTAGCCAAGGGTTTACAATGCAAGAGAAGATGCATTTAACCCCCGATACCGGTACACTCATTTAGTAACTATTTTATCTTAGATAAAACGACCACTAGGAAAATATACATCTTTATTTATGGTAGGGTGCATAGCTTACATTTGATTCCCATAGATTTTCAGTTCCCTCTGACATTTGAAAGCCCTAAGCTTAAAATACACAATTAGGTAACTTATTTTCCTTTGATCTAACTATAAGTATACATGTCCAAGGAGACTCAGTTTACCTCATTACACTCGTGTAAATTTTAAAAAAACCCACAAAAATCCCTATTGTAAACAACCCTTGTTTTCTTTGTAGTGAGCTCTCTTGAACTTTCATTACTCCGCATATTACTTGATCCATGTTCCGGTAAACGTGTTCGAAGAGTACAATACAATTTTCGATAATTTATGCAAATACGTTTTTGTTTGTTGTACTTAGTTTAATCGTTTTTTTAAATGAATTTCTAAAGGTGTAATTCAAACTAATATATTTACATCCACGTACTATTTCCCCCCTATATTTCAGCGCAAGAATAAACGCATTCTAAATTGCTGTTAGATGCATTATTTTGCTTTTTATACAGACCAGATCAGATCAGATCAGATCATTTATTTCTAATTCAGAGTCCAGAACAGACAAGTACATGACATATTATTATAATTACAAGAGAAAGACAAGCCAATGATAGTGTAAAAATTATTAAAGTATAACAATTATATGACAACTTTAAATAAAAAATAATTTTTACCTCGTCCATTGACGTCTTCTTTGTACTTCTGGTGTTGACTTTTGCGCGGATTATTTCTTGATTATCGAAACTAAAAGCAACATTGAGAGCACAAACTCCACGTATTTGTTCGGGTTGATCACTAACTTCCAGGTAGCGACAGTTAACATGGTAACCTTCGCAGTGGCGTCGGAAGCAAATTGAAAGTGGGGGGGACTAGACTTACCAGAAATCTTGACAATCAAAAGAAAAAAAGAAAGGATAATGGTTATGGTTATATCTAACTTTGCCAAAAAAGTGGAGGGGGGCCCAACCCCCCCCCCCCCCCCCCCCCCCGGTTCCGACGCCTATACTTCGCATATTCGGAAAATTGACTGTTCCTTATGCGTTACGTTCTGATCGACAATAAAAATAATTTATGTAATTTTACTCACTTTGTTGAATAATAGATTAAAAGATAGATGTAAATATAAACTGCAAAATGCTTTCTTTGGTGCAATCATTCGAGCTATGATGGTATATAGCATTGCAGAAAAAATTACATTTTTCTTCAATGCTTGCTACCTTCATAGCCGTATAGAAGCACATAAGAAGGCAATTTATTGTTCAGTTCAGTATTCTTTTAGAGGCAAATTAAGAAGTATATCCATGAACAGTATTGTATTTTGAATTGAAAAAGTCATAAAGATCCGTCACTGGCAAATTAAGGAGTACAAGTATGTCTAGATTTTCCCTGCATTACAGCGAATTTCAATCCCTCCATATCTAGAGTGCCGAAATGCTGACAATGAGACACACGTGTAAGTCTAAAAATAGTGATCATAAATATCACAAAAAACATACAAAAATAAGCTGTCCGTGATTTAAGTTTTATTGACCAGTAATCCATTGTAGGATAAACACACAGATTACGGCTTTATATAATGTAATCAATTTATACATGAAATTGTATAGACATGTATGAAATGTGTGTGTCATATGCATTCATTATCACAAGAATGAAAATGGTTACAAATAAAACATAATCCCATCTGTCTGAAGGTGACTTTCAGTAAAGCACATGTTGCATAGTGCATTAATCAATACATGTACATGCTTCAGCATGATCAAGCCTTCAAATTTAGCACGCACGCATGACATGTAACAGATCCCAATTGTTATTTGATAGATCTAAAATGGCATGTTTCTCCTCAATTACATATAAAGTGGCTTTGAACTTCGCAATACACAATATCAAACATTTTTCTCAAGTTCCAAATTTCTTTTGTTGCATTGCCATTGGAAGTGACTCCATCATTGCCAGTTTTGTGCGTTCTACCATAACAACCCAATCATCATTAACAAAGTCCATGTAAATAAGATACTGCAAAACAAATTTGTGAAACAAATGAAAAAACTAAAATAGTTTAATGTACATATATCAATAACAATCGAATGCTTTTTGTTGTCTATGTAGATTACTTACACGAAATCTTGTACAAACATGAAACGCAGACACTTTGGAAGAATTTGGTCTGGCTACCAAATTGAAAGGTTTCGATCCTATGCTTGGGAATGGCTACAAAATGTTTTTACACATACAATTTTGTATCTTGAATAAGTACTGTAGAATGAAATTGTCTATGAACTACATGTAAGTAAATTTTTTTTTTACAAAATACATTTGTGAAATTCTTGATCACAACAAAGCAAATATACTATCAGGGATCTTGCACCATTTTCAATATTGTACTTTGAGAAAAAAATCAAGCAGCTTTTGTTTCCAGTACAGACATTTACGAGCCCTAGCAACAATGTAAAAATCCACTTCAAATTATATATCCAAGACATGCATTAATAAAACTTTCTAAAAAGGATGAGAAAGTGGCAGTGAACTTACCTGTGTTTTGTCTAAGATGAAAAATTTGTCTAGATCACAAAAGAATATTTTATCAGGATAGCGTGGGGAGGTAGAGATATGGTGGATTATCTGATGCCTCTTCTTCCAGGCATTAGGAAACTTGTTACACACTTCCCGACACCAGTCACTGTATTCCTTTTTCTCAACATCAAACTCATAAATCTGCACGGAGAAATTCGAACTTGCAAGACCCAATTGAAATTAAGCATAATATACATGTACGTGTATAACAGTAACTTCAGTCAAAGCTTATTTTCTGTCCTACAGCATGTATTAGAGGCAGCCTGGAAGTTGCTAAAAAGATTATTGTTAAATTGAATACATATATAGTTATCCATACCTTTTGATCTGCATGTGCTGTGATCAGATTTCGACTGTCTGGGGTGAAGGTCATAGCGGTTACTGTTGATTTATAGCTGGGCAACTGACAGACAACCTGATACATAGAAATATATGGTTGTTTAATGGCATATACATGTAGGTCTAACAGCTAAACATTGATGTCAAATGGATATTTCATGCATATACATGTATGAGACATTGTACATCCTTAAAGAAAATCAATCTATACTCTAAGTAATCAATCTAACATAAAAAGGCTACTTTCTTTGATGGAATTTTGCTGATACCATTTGCACACTAGTGACGGCATTTAACCTTTAAATTTGATATACGAAGGCCATTTTGTTTGTTGCTGATGAGTGTGAATACAATTACACTACCTCCTTGGACTCCACCCCCAGCACTGCTATTTTGTAGGAAAGGTCAGCTACAGCCACCAGTTTACTGTCTGGGCTGACACTCAACTGGTGTATAGACTCCTCTGTAAAACAAATAAGGATAAATTCATGTAATCTGTACTAAAATTCATACATACATACCGGTACACATGCATTCAGGACTACCTGTGTTTTAGACCCCGGAAATTCTATTTTTAATTTTATTCTCACATAGGGGAAATCCTTCTACATCCACAGGTGTACTTATGCAAGGTTGGAATATCCTTGACATGGTTGTATTAAAATTAAACTATGCAATATAACAGGTGGGTTTATGTATTATTTAAAATGATGATAACGATCATTTCACTACTGAAGATACCGGTAATTGATAATAAATATCTTATATAATTTTTAATTAGTCCTTATTTTCATGGTAATCGTAAATGACATATACCATGATATGTAGAGCATTATGAAAAGAGGAGAGGGAAAACCTGCTTTTGGGAATTTTGCTCTACAATAGAATCCCCCTTGGAAGCTGACACAAGAGTGCAATTTCCAAGGGAGAAATTTTACCTTGGAGAAATCCTACACTACTGTAGAGAAACCAACTGGAGGGAAATTTCAGAGAGACAAAATATAATAGTGAATCTTTCAGAATTTTTATCAATTACTCTTACTACACACATACATTTGAAAAAAAACCCTGTTAAACATACCTGTGTAATCATCCCATGCATGATACAGAGACACCAAGTCCTCGTCAAGGGAGATAACTACAATTTTTTGACAGGATGTAGCAATCACCAAGAACTTTTCATCTGGGGTGAAAACAATCCGATGAGCTGAATAGGAAGGAAGGCCTTTTTTCACCCTCCTGAGATCGACTGATGGTGAGATGGATTCTGTGTCAGTCTAGAGAAAACCACACAAAAATGAAGATCATAGTTTACCCACAAGACAATTTTAATTTTATAATGGTGTATTTTATAAAACTCATTCACTGCAGGAACTTTATGGTAAATCTACTACAAGTTTTCATGTACTCACCATAGTTATTTTGTACAGCTTGAAGCCATCTATGTCTGAGTATGACATCCAGTTTGCATGAGAACTTATTGCACTACAGGCAATATGCTGCCCATCTTTTGTCTTCAGCTGGATCAGCTTCTGTGGAGGGATTTCCTCAGGTAAAACCTCCCCATCTTTCTCTACAGATGAGGAAAACCAGCAGCTTATTGCATGTTTATTAATACAAGAACCCACAAAACTTTATTTACAGGGAAATTGAGACATGTCTTTTTCAAAATTCTTTAAAATCAAGATTTTTGCAGATACTGATGAGATAAAGCAAGATATTTATACCTGAGGTTTTCCTGGTGTTTCCCAGTCTCCATAGCTCCAGGTAGTCAGGGTACTGCAGCAGGAGGGCATTTCTGTCCTTAGCCACACCCACCAACTGATGCTGTAAACAATTGCAATTTAAAGTAAGACATGGAAACCATTTCATGCTACAACAAATACTCAAAGTGTGCATGTACATGTATGTTTGTACTGTAGAGTGTCACCACATGGCAATAAATTTACAAGTACCTGAAAGTTGTATGTAGGATACATTATTTTGACAATATTAGTTTGAATACAAGGAATTACCATGGGTATTGATCTCATTTTTCTTTTGTTTTTCTCATTACCAAGTCGATTAGCTAGAAGAGTTGTGTCCACACCTAAAGAGAAGAAAATATAATACGGATACATGTTAATGTTGAGCATTATTCAATAAATCTTGACCATAGTTACTACACATGTATATAGAATGAGTGCAATAAAAACATCAACAAAAGCTAGGAATGCAGATAGTTGGTCATTAGATTTAAGCAGTTATGGGTTAGTTTAATGAACTAACTTGAAATGCTCATCTGTATTGTACAAGAACTTTAAAATTTAGTAAATATTTCTTTACCCCCAGACACAACATCAGTGGGGGTAACAGCCAGTGCTCGCACGTCGTGAGTGTGTTGGTACCAGATGTTCGTTCTGACCCACATCTTCCAGTCACTCTCTCGACTCGTGGTTGTGTACTGGAACTGTACCACCTTGGGATCCACCCCTGAAGAGAACACTTGCTTTTCATTCTACAAAAATATATGAAGGAGACTCAAGTGTCAGAAACATTATCACAGGAATTTAGCAGGGTTTAATAAATTTTACACCTACAGAAGAAGAATGCAAATGTTGGACATGATTTTAGTTAACACAAAGTTTTAATAAAAATTGGTCCTCTTGTACAATAAATGAAAAATGTATCAGTAACAAATTAAAGCACCTTTATCAAACATTATTTCTGAAGCATTACATTGGTTATTGATATTTATATTTTTACACAAAAGATGAGAAAGATTATACAAATATGTACTTGGTATGTAATCTTAGATCGCTGATAACAAATAGTGTGCCTCATACCTGGTGAACAGCTAAACACAAAACATCAGCTTGGTGCATTTGAAAGCTCTACAAAGAAAACCATGGCATTTCATTTATGCTTTCATTGAAAACACATACAAATGTACATGTACCATCATATCTTAAATTATGATTGTTAAAGTCGTTATACATTGTAGATATTTCACATGCAAAAAATTCATCAATTTGAAAAGAGATTTTTAACAATTTTTTTTTTTTTAAATTGAAACCTTTATTTGAGTTCCTTGTTTTCCATTCCAAAAAATGGTTCTCCCTCTGGAGTCTCCACTGACCAGAGTCATGTCACTGGAGAGAGAATGAATAAACAAATACTGGTACAAGATACATGTATATTGTTTATACAATAATAAATGCTTAAAAATAAAAACCTGTAATGATATAAATTTCTGACACCCTCTTAAAGAATTTACCATTACATGCCTTTTAAAAGAATGTGAGCTGTTTTAGGAATCAGTGCCGGGCACTTTAAACCAAAATATATGTGTGCAAGGCAAAATGTTTCTATACAAGAATTCTTCTAAGTCTCTGAAAACTTTGAAATAGTAATAAATTTCTTCAAATATGTACTACATATCAAGAAAAGCTTAATTATGATCAACTTGAACTACAAAACTGAATACCAAATTTATTAAAATACTAATCAATACCATAGGGTATTACATGTCCATATTAAGCTTTCCATTCTTCATACAGTACCTGAGGATGGCCACACACCACACGATGGTCTCCTTGCTCTTCTCCACCCTCCCCAGAGTCATCCTCTGTACAGCGTGACCTGATTTAACACTCCACAGTCTCATGTTGTCCACACCACCTGTAAGGATGACCTCCAAACTGGTGTTCCAAGCAATAGACAAGATTCTCCCTGTTAAAAAAAATTAGTTTGTTACATGACATGAACATGAATCCATACATGGTTTAAGCACTTCTTGATGACAACATTAAGTTATAGTCTTCAAGTCATTGATTTTCATATAAAGAAATTCCCACTGTAGTTTTTGCTTTTCTGTAGTGCGGTTCTGTAAATTAATACTTAATGATATATTTGCATTAATGTTCCTAGACGTTGAAAACACAGGCACCTGACGTCATATATTTTTCTCATAATAAAAAAATATACTCCGCTTACCTAATAATTGACGAGGTACCCATCGCCGCCATCTTGGATTTATTTCAAACTGGCACATCAGCTGGAAGTTTTGCTTGAAACTCATCGGTAAAATTATTTTGCAATCTCTCCGTCTCCCGATCAGTCATTCAACATCTAAGCTTACAACCAATTCAACCAAAACGGTGCATTACACCTGTCATTAATAAAAATAACCCCTTGATCTGCATCTAGATATGCGATAAATGTCTAAAGGGTGGACGGAAGTTGTCACCAAGATGTAAATGAGATTTCCCAGCAACGTGTGTTTGTTTCAATATTTCAAAATATATGCATTTATAAACATGTTTATATAAACTTTGTGTAACAAAAGTTATAATTGACTGTTTATAGTATCCCTTTTCTTAATTTTAACTCGTATGTTGATCGAATTCAAAATTGATGCCTTTTGAATATTCATATCAGTGCTATATTTGGAAGGGATTACCCAAAGTATGACGCGATTTATATCAACTTCCGTCCACCCTTTAGCCTTTTGTCGCATATCTAAGGCAGTAGATGCAGATCGAGGGGTTATTTTTATTAATGACAGGTGTAATGCACCGTTTTGGTTGAATTGGTTGTAAGCTTAGATGTTGAATGACTGATCGGGAGACGGAGAGATTGCAAAATAATTTTACCGATGAGTTTCAAGCAAAACTTCCAGCTGATGTGCCAGTTTGAAATAAATCCAAGATGGCGGCGATGGGTACCTCGTCAATTATTAGGTAAGCGGACTATTTTTTTTATTATGAGAAAAATATATGACGTCAGGTGCCTGTGGTTGAAATTTAATATTTGGATACATGTATTTCAAACAAGATACATGTATTTTTATACCTTCCTGCTTGTCAAAAGATCTGTAATACTGCAGAGAATTGTAGTCTGTGTCAAACAAAACCACACAACCATCTTCTGTACCAGCCTACAAAATGTCAGGAAGCAATATACAGACTTATTGCTTTGTATGATAAAGTTAAACCTTTAGTTTCTAGAGAATGAATTCAAGAAACATTATACAAGACTGACAAGGAAGCATGTAAGTACAATTAAATATAAATTGACTTGACTTTATGTCACAAATTGGGAACACATTATCTGAACTGTATCACTGCTTCTTTCTATGCACAATGCCTCTTAAATATTTCCAGGGACTATAAAGAATTGTATAAAATTGTCTTGCATGCTATATCCTTTATGTTATAATATTCGTTTGTCTGTCATTTGATTTCATTTTGACTGTATGCCAACATGGTGATGTCAATAAACCATTGAATTAAATATTTAACAACAGTCCTGACTGGAAAGTATTGAAATGAATCAGAGCTCTAGTAATAAATTTATCCATAATGCTGATCATTAAATTTAATAATCAATATATGTAATGTCATACTTACAGCCAGAAATTTCCCATGTGAGTCTGTAGTTAAACACCATACAGGTCCAGCATTAGATGATGCTGAGGCCTTCAATAAAACATGACCGAAAAGTCATATGCAATGTAATCCAGAATCTATGACACTGAAACTTATAACAATCTTGTCTTTCTGATGAATATTTTGGTAAATCTTTCTTTAATTCATTTACAATATCTCTAATTTTAATTTGACTAATACCTTGGGTTCTAGCTTCTTCAGGTCATATTCCACAACATCTCCATCCAGACCAGCTGAATACAATCTCTTCCCTTGCCAGCACAAAGTCTCTATTGATTTTGATTCACTCCCTTGTATAACCTTAATTCAAATAAAGTACTATTGCAGCTGCATTTTAACTAAGGAAGACAAGGCCAAACAACTAAGTAAGAATGTTTGGGAATAAAATTTATTTATTTCATTGGACCCAATTAAAAATCTTTGAGGCAACTAAGTTTTATCAAAGACATTTAAATCCAATTTTTTTTTACAGGTAAAGAGTTCTTAAGATATCATTTAGGTCTTTGAAATTAACAATTCAAACTTTCTTAAATGATACAAAAAAATCAAACTCACTTTATCTTGATACCAATCATTTTGTAAGTCCCAAGTCTCAATACATCCATCAGACCTATAAAAGATCAAAGACAAAACTTCTTTTAATGTACTCATACTACATGTACATACATTTGACATGTAAATTTGTATCATATAAAATTTTTATCATATAACCCAAATTGTAGACAAAGCAGAAACCTTGACACCAATTTGATTATCATACACACATAAATCTTACTGATGTGTAAGAAGTTTTTAAAATCTCAATTCAGGTGCCTTTGTATTATCTATTTTTATTCAAAACAATGATTTACTTAATTTAAGCTTTTGATTTATTATTGAAATAAAAATAAATTCAATTAATTTTTATAAACAATAAAAGTATGACGGTCAGACTGGTTCAAATACCAGTGCCAGATAGCTCAGTTGGAAGAGCATCTGACTAAAGGTTCAAAGGGCATAGTTTTGAATCCCAGTCTGGTCCATCATTATTTCTCCCATCCTGATAAATTTGGTGCCGTGCCAACCCCTGGAACTGACAGCTCAGTTAACTCCTGCCAGGGAAAAGAGACTGGGGTGATCTTCAAGGGCGAAGATCATTTAAGGGGGAGGAATGTGATGGTCAGACCGGTTGGGATACCAGCGCCAGATAGCTCAGTTGGTAGAGCACCTGACTAGAGATTCAGGGAGCCCTGGTTTGAACCCCGGTCTGGTCCGTCATTATTTCTCCCATCCAGTTACAGCGCTGGCAAGCAAAACAAGCTCTAAGAACCAGTGCGCGGGAAAAAGAATAACCTTAACCTACAGATTCATCAAGGAAATGTTTTTGGAAGCATCCCAGCATACCTTCTAGCTCCCGTAGTGCTATGCCAAAAATGGCTGCCATTTAACTCACAATTTACGGTTCCTTGAGTTTTGAAAACACGTTTTGAGTATCACTCAACTTTTGTTAGAACTGAAAGATATACTACATGCTTCCATTCCTTCGTATTGTGTCAAAATACGTAAAAATACGAAAAAATTACTGCCATGTCATTTTTTAATAAACAAGAGGCCCAGGGGCCACATCGCTCACCTGAGCAACAATAGCCTTAACTCTGATCAAATTAGCATTACAGTATCAAAATATATTGACAACTAAGTACAGTAGATCTTGCTCAAAAAATTTAAAATATCTGCCGATTTTTATCCACATATTTTTATGGTAAATACCAAGCCCCTTTTGTTGTTGTACCTGTAAGAAGATTTTTCTCTATTCCTATATAACCCCCTCCCCCCTCCACTTTTTCCACTTTTCTCTAGGGAATCATGGTTTGATCAAACTTTAATCTGCACAACCCATGCTTTCACACAAGTTTGAGCTTTTTGGACTGAAAACTTTCCCAGAATATTTTTAAAGATTTTCTCTATACATTCCTATGTAAAAATTCATCCCCCCATTGTGGCCCCACCCTACCCCCGGGGACCATGATTTAAATAAACTTGAATCTACACTATCTGAGGATGCCCCCACACAAGTTTGAGCTTTTCTGGCCTAGAAGTTTTTAAGAAGAAGATTTTTAAAGATTTTCTCAATATATTCCTATGTAAAAATTCATCCCCCCATTGTGGCACCACCCTACCCCTGGGGACCATGATTTAAACAAACTTGAATCTACACTATCTGAGGATGCTTCCAATCGAATTTGAGCTTTTCTGGCCTAATAGTTTATGAGATGAAGACTTTTAAAGATTTTCTCTATACATTCCTATGTAAAAATTCATCTCCCCATTGTGGCCCCACCCTACCCCGGGGACCATGATTTAAAAAAACTTGAATCTACACTATCTGAGGATGCTTCCACTCCAATTTCAGCTTTTCTGGTCTAATAGTTTTTGAGAAGAAGATTTTTAAAGATTTTCTCTGTATATTCCTATGTAAAAATTCATCCCCCATTGTGGCCCCACCCTACCCCCGGGAACCATGATATATACTGACTTGAATCTACACTATCTGAGGATGCTTCCGCCCAAATTGGAGCATTTTTGGC
>WFKH01010931.1:41278181-41310883 GCA_016163765.1 Magallana hongkongensis
ATTCATATGTAAAAATTCATCCCCCCATTGTGGCCCCACCCTACCCCTGGGGACCATGATTTAATCAAACTTGAGTCTACACTATCTGAGGATGCTTCCACTCCAATTTGAGCTTTCCTGGCCTAACAGTTTTTAAGAAGAAGATTTTTAAAGATTTTCTCTATATACCGGTATTCCTATGTAAAAATTCATCCTCCCATTGTGGCCCCACCCTACCCCCGGGGACCATGATTTGAATAAACTTGAGTCTACACTACCTGAGGATGCTTCCATACAAGTTACAGCTTTTCTGGCCTAATAATTTTTGAGAAGAAGATTTTTGAAAAATACCTACAAATTTTCAATAATTCTAAATTATCTCCCCTTTAAAGAGGGTGTGGCCCTTCATTTGAAAAAACTTGAATCCCCTTCACCCAGTGATGCTTTGTGCCAAGTTTGGTTGAAATCTGCCCAGTGGTTCTGGAGAAGAAGATGAAAATGTGAAAAGTTTACAACAACAATGCCAACGCCAACGACGACAGACAACGGACAAATTTTGATCAGAAAAGCTCACTTGAGCTTTCAGCTCAGGTGAGCTAATAAAAAGGAATAAAGAGAAAAATTAAACAGATAAAAAATCTATGTAGATATATGGTCAAACAGTTAAATTCGAAAATGGGAAAATACACACCTACAAGGTATGGGGGCATGAATACAACGTATATTTAGCAAGCAAAAATAAACAAATTAAAAAACAAAATTTATATGAACCAGGAGAAAAAAACTAAAAATCAGATAACAACAAGGAACAAAAGAAAAATAATATTTATCATTTACAGATCAAATTACAGACAAATTACAGATTATACAGACTGATCAATTCTCTCCACAAGTAAAGGACAGTTTAAGGGTGGAGCAAGTCTATGGAATGTATTTTGTTTGAAATTTTTTAAAAACTTAGAAATACTATTTTCTCTCTCTCTCTCTCTCTCTCTCTCTCTCTCTCTCTGACTCTCTCTCAAAAATTCTCTGATGTTAATTGATAGTTGTCAAAATATCACATGCACTGTTGACAATGGTGCAAGATATGTGTAGTTCCTGCTGCGCTCGCCCCAACAGTCGCACCGTAAAACATATTATCATTATTACTTATTCAATGTATTAAATTAGTATCAGAATTTAAAGAATCACAGAAAGATTGACAGCTGTAAGTGTGTTACCTGGACAAAGCAATCTTATTTACTTCTTTTCCATAAACAATACACTGAATCGCTTTCGGTTGATACTCAAAAAATCGAACTCGATGAACTCTGAATTCCCCCATCACTGCTTCAATTCTAAAGAAAAATAAACATTTATGAGAAATACATGCAACACCTATAACAACTGAACATTTGCTAACCTGATTGCATGTAGATATTTAACTAAAATATATGATGATGAATGCAGTATGTTATACTGAATAGAATATGGATCATTCACTATGTTTCGAATCATTTATGATTATTTTGAACTTGCTTAAGCCCTTAAAGTATAGGGAATAGAGGTTTGAAGATTTAACGCACATGTTTCCGACTGTATGCGACCATCTTGAATTTTTATTAACTTTTACACTGATTTTCTGTAAAACAAACGGCGTTATTGGGACATTATATGTGATTATGTGTCCATATGAGATATGCTGCCATGATTTATGATGAAAATTTTCTCCTAATGCTAAGAATATTATTTTCAAAAGGGACTTATGATGTTAAGAAATTTCTACGAACGAACTGTCTTAAGTAAATTTTTAGTTTCGAATATTTATTCTATTTAAAATGAATTAAATGGGCCCATACGGAAATACAGCATTAATAAATTATTGAATTTTACTAATTGATTAATAATAGGTCTCTTTGCAACTACTTTGCTTTATTTGAAAACAAGAAATCCGAAAATAATGAATAACAAATATGGCGCCTGTGAAGAAAGGCGTGCAGAGAAAACATCTGAAAACAAGGAAAAATGTTGTTTTATTAAATCTGTTATAAGTTTCAGTTGCATTTTGAGTTGCATTTTGGAATTTGAATCAAGACATCATTGAGAAAGGTATTGATTCTTCAATAAAAAGCAAAAAAATCTTGAAATGTAGCTTTCATAAATGATAATGTTCTTATTTTAGTTCATTCGGCAGTTGTTACACAGAGTGGCATTTAAGTTATCTTGCTAAGTTTCCCTTTCCTAGTTATAGATAAATATTTTTTTTAATTGTAGCTAAGGATGTATTCAATATACAAACAAACTCATCCTCCAACTGGGATAGAACATTGTGTGTATTGTAATTTCTTTAACACATCAGAGAGAAATTTGGTGATTGCAGCTGTGAACAAGCTGTATGTCTATCGACTCAATCCAGATCCAGAGGTAGGAGTGTTTTCTATGCATTTTGGGTTTAAATTTTACTTTGTTTGAAGCGAATCATACCATTACATTATTGTCAATCATTTTAGGATGAAAAGAATGAAAAAGATGAACCAAGAAAGCCAGGTAGATATGATAAACTCTTCATTCTTGTTAACTTGTTTGCATTCATGTGTTGGACATATTTAGAAGAACTACTGGATTTGGAGAGCTGGATCATGTCTTGTTATTTGGCTCTTTGGATCAAGTTTCTAGTACTGTGATAACAATGAATTTAATGTTTTACGGTGTGACCGTTGGGCAAGCGCAGCATAAATTGAATTGTAAATACACACGGGTACATGATAATAAATTATTTAGTGTGGTTTACCAAATAGATGCATTAACGTGAATAAAAATAAAATATTTTAAGCTCCAGTATATATGTATAATAGTTTGTTTTATGGTGTGGCGGTCTGGAGGGCGAAGCCAGTAACAACAATCACAATTTCACTGTCAGAATCATTACTACATTAGAAACGTGCACAGTTGGATCCGCCTATCTATTTATTCATTACACTAAAGGTCGCGTGCTCAGTCTAGACATTGTGACATCACGTTAGTAGAGCAGACATCACTCAACAATTTCCATCAATGTAACAATGCTCTGAACAATTTGCCAAAAAAAGTATTGTAAAACAACTAATTGCAAACCATATTTTAGAATCAGCAGAATGTTTTATTCTTCTTCTAAATGCATGACATTCTTAAAATACATTTTACCTGTTCTCGCGAGAACCTGAAATTGGTAGCCATTTGCAATTTACACGGAATTGTGGGTACGAATCTGACAACAGAATTTTCAGTATGTCAAAGGTAGCAGTAGTCTGAATTTACTCTTCGCCCAGGTGTTGTCGTTATAGCTCGCTGCGCTCGCTATTATATACCCTTCCATCATTAACATGATTAAGGTGAAAAAAGCAAATAAAAGAAAATTTCATTAAGTTTTGAACAGAAATCATTTTAAATTAAAAATGTGCTAAAACATAAAAGTTGTTTATTGTGACGAAGTGATCAGTTTCAGAAAGTGGTGGATTAAGAAAATCACAGAAATGATATCACACTTTTAAATCAATATTCAAAAGTTGATGGGGATATACATGTAATAAAAGCGAATATGTGCATTCTATCTTTTATAATCTTTGCTTATCTGAAACGTTATATATAATGATTTTAATTCAACAGATTACAAAATGAAACAGAAAATGGAGTGTCTTGCAACCTTTACTCTGTTTGGAAACATCATGTCCATGAAATATGTGAAATTGCCTGGAGCTCTCAGAGATTCTTTATTACTGAGTTTTTCAGAGGCAAAGGTAATAATTGTTTCAAAAGTTGGAAAATAACCACTGTATGAATTATAATAAGTATGAACATTTGTATCAACATATAAGATCTCTCAATGGATGTCGCTTACTAGAACTTTTTTTTATGTGATCAGTGAAAATCAACTTGTTAAAGATCAAAGAAAATTTAGAACATGTTCAAGAAATTTCATCAGTTTTAAAGTATATTACTCCACTGTTGACACAGTTGTCTCATTCAGTCTATGGTCTTTGTTTGAACAGTTGTCTGTTGTGGAATATGATCCTGGAACGCACGACTTACAAACAACATCACTGCATTTCTTTGAAGAGTCATCAATGAAGGTAGTACAGTCTTGTTAGAAAAAATGATCTATTAAGTCACACTAATACTTATATTATGTCAGAAGGAAATTGATGGAAGGAAAAAGCTGTATTTCTTTATAATGATGTGTCACCCTTGGCAAGAAAAGATGTAATGTGATGTTTTTCATAGGGTGGATTTTTTACCAACTACTGTATCCCAGAAGTTAGAGTGGACCCAGATGGACGCTGTGCAGCAATGCTTGTCTATGGCACCCACATGGTCATTCTGCCATTCAGGCGGGATGTTATGGTGGAAGAGGGGGATAATTTAGCAGGCACTAGGTTCATGTATTTCATAGTTAGATATAATAAATGCGATGTTAGAAATTTTCCAAAGGATCCTAATTTACAACAGCAAAACATTATTTTTGTTTTCTTGTTTTACATGTTACATTTGAGTTTTTCATGTAATTGTTTGGTTGCTGAGTTTAATTAGACAAAGCTAAATATAAATAGAGTGTACATGTACATGCACACTGTATATGAATATGCAAATCTTATATAATATTTTCAGTAAGTCACCAATTCTCTCTTCCTACATCATTGACTTGAGGAACTTTGATGAGAAGATTATCAATGTCAAGGACTTTCAGTTTCTCCATGGTTACTACGAGCCAACTGTGTTTATTCTGTTTGAACCTCTGCAAACTTGGGCAGGGTAAGTTTGATGAATGGTCGCCTTTCAAGTGATAATTGTAACTGAAATTGTTCTTGGCTTTGTTTTGTTTGTACATATACATGTACATGTTAAAGTTAGTTAGATCCTTCTCCATGCCATTAGGCGCATAAGGCCGGTGCATATCCCCGGTTTCCATGGTGCTAAGCAGATTAGAGTCATTGACTCCCCCTGGATGGGACACCAGTCCATCAGGTTAACTCCAAGCTTAAGCCGGTACCCAATTTCAGCTGGGTGGACCGAGACAATGTAGATAAAGTGCCTTGTCTAAGTGCACAACACACAACATCAAGTGACCACAGCTGGGTTTGAACCAGCAACCTTTCAGTTACTGGTCTAATGCCCATGACCACTGAGCCATGTGCTCCACCACATATACATGTACAAGCATTATAAAATAATTTTTATTGTACCTTCATAACATAAAGGAGTTTCATACATACATTATAGCACAAAAACCTAGAGCATTGTAAATGTTCAAACATGTGCATGTAGCTCATGCAATTAATTTCACTTCAGAAAATTTCAGAAAATACATGTACATTGCTCATTGTGTACATGTATGTTACACCATTCCTGATACATGTAAATGTATCTGACTATCTGTGAAGTACATGTAAAACATGCACATAAGTGTAATTGTACAAGTGTTTCACCAGTAACACTCATATATGTACAATGAATGTAATAAGACATCTAAATGGCTTTGTAGGAGAACCGCTGTGCGGGCTGACACGTGCAGTATTGTTGCCATCTCTCTCAACCTTCAGGAGAAGGTCCACCCTGTTATCTGGTCCCTGGGTAGTCTCCCTTTTGATTGCTGTCAAGTCCTAGCTGTTCCCAGACCTATTGGTAACATAATTTTGTTTGATTGTTTTTATGTATTCATATTTTTATTTATTTAGCTTCTAATACAGTGTACTAGGTTTCTACAGAATTTTCAACAGTTAGTAAATTCTCTCTATAACTTGAATCTGTAATATTTTTCATAAAGTTTTTGAACATGTAAAATGTATGTTAAGATTACCTGTAAAATAAATTTCTAAGTACATGAAATTAAAAAGAAATTTTTTGCATATCTAAGCTCCAATTATAAGGAATTAATTCAACAGCTACAGAATTTGTACAAGTACAAACTGGATTGGACAGTTTATGCTTTATATACAGCAAAGCAGTTTATAAAAAGGCGTAAACTGGTTTAAGCCAATTTTATGAGTATAAATTCTGTAGCTATTGAATTCATTCCTTATAATTCCATTTTAAAATATCAAGTGCAAAATTTAAGACAAATTTTCCACATAAAAAGAAACAAATTGTACAAAATTCAAACATAACCTCATGTGGAATGATACTTTTTTATGGTGCTAGCCATTGTGACGTCATCAAAAAAGTTTTAACAAGTGTTAACTTTTTCATTTAACCTATGAAATGGTGTGTTACAATTAGATATTGAATTATTGTGTGCTTGTAGGTGGAGTAATAATCACTGCTGTGAATTCCCTGCTGTATCTGAATCAGAGTGTCCCACCTTATGGAGTGTCTCTGAACAGCATCTCGGCCCAGAGCACCTTGTTCCCACTACGTCAGTACACTGCATCTTTGTTTTTTTAAATGGGAACATATGAATAAAAAATCCTATTATTATTATTGAACCCATATTTGTAAAAATAAAAAACCATTTTGAATGTTTATGTCCACATTAAGATTACTGATACATGTAGATGATAGTTGTATCTGTTGATGAAGTGTTGTATTGTTTGTGACAGGTATACAGGAGGGTGTGAGGATTGCACTGGACTGCTGTCAGGCCACCTTCATGTCTTATGACAAGATCGTCCTGTCCCTCAAAGGGGGAGAACTGTGAGTTTGCACTTAGTGCTATAACTTCTCTCAACAGTGTTTTATGAATACCTTAACCATGCACATATACATACATACATGTACTTTGATAGACTTAAAAAACTACAATTGCTGAAATGATAGCTGAACTTTTATTCATGTATTTTGTTTTAATATTCAGGTATGTTTTAACTCTGGTTGTGGATGGAATGAGAAGTGTTCGTAGTTTTAACTTTGACAAATCAGCTGCCAGTGTTTTGACTTCATGTGTAAGTAATATTGATCATGTAAAATATAAGGAATAATGTTGTACATACATGTCTATTGTACAGGAAGCATGTGTTTGTGATTAATGGTATGATTTGAAATGATAGAGTGATTATTTATTCTCATTGATATATACTGATGTTTTCAATTTACATTTTCTTCTGAGCAGATGTGTATATGTGAAGATGGGTTCCTCTTCCTTGGGTCTAGACTTGGAAATTCTCTTCTTTTGAAATACACAGAAAAAGCATCCGAAAGCTTAGAAAATGGAGATCTGGATAAAAAGGTAGATAATCCAAATCGTTAATCAAAAGAACAAGCAGGTATTTTGTTTGATTTTATATAGAAAATTGTCTTATTTACTCATTTTCAAATTAAAGCATTACTGAATATTATAAAAGTACATAACCACAATAGATCTTTCATCTCATAACTAGTGTATGGACAATATATTCACAGAAATAATCTTGTCTTAAATATGAATGTCCTTTTCTTACTCAGAAGGAAGATGAACCAGCTACAAAGAAAAAGAAAGTTGAAGGTTCAACGGAAATTGGTATGATTTACTTTTAGAACCTGGTTCACTAAAGATGGATGTTCTTATATTGTTTAATAAAGAGTTTTCACATTTCTGTAAATGCAGTGTATGAATTTTTTTAATATCTGTTTTTCCTTGTAGCATCTGATGTATCTCAAATAGAGAACCTGTATGATTTAGAAGTGTATGGCAGTGCTGAGAACCCGACCAGTACCACAATCACCAGCTACACGTTTGAGGTTTGCAGATAAAAGGATTTTAAAGCAATCAATTCTTTATTCCTAATGAAATTCCCCACTCTACTAAGTCTTGTTGCTATCCCTCAGCATATGATTTTATTTACTGCTTGAATCCATGTTCATGTACATAAAGGAATTAAATATTTTAATAACTACCATTTTTAGTGGAGTATAAATGGTGTTGAAACATTGTATGCCCAATAATTCTCTTAGCAGTTTAAAAATTATGCAAGTTCATGTACATGCGATTTGATTTTCTACCCCTAGGCACATTCACAATGAAGGCTGTGTGAAATTAGAATGCTTATGGAAATAAGTTCCCAAATTGTATTCCCAACTTGTAATCATTGAAAAATAAATGATGCTTTCTGTATATTTTGTAGGTTTGTGACAACATCTGGAATATTGGTCCCTGTGGGAACATTGTGATGGGTGAGCCAGCGTTCCTGTCGGAGGAGTTCAGTAGTTGTGTGGACCCAGACATAGAGATGGTCATGACCTCGGGCTACGGGAAAAATGGGGCGTTGTCCGTCCTACAGAGAAGCATTCGCCCCCAGGTCGTCACGACGTTTGAGTTACCGGGCTGTCTGGATATGTGGACAGTGAAAAGTATTGTCCAAAAAGAGAAGTCTGTAAGTATACATGTACATGTCCATAGGTACTGTATGTATATTTCCATGCTCTATTTATATTGAATATAAGGGAAATTTAAAGATTATGTAGGCTATACCTGTTACCCAATCCATTTGAATATCAATAAAATATGTTATAATATATTAAATTAAATTACATGTACACTGTATATAGAGTATGTACTGGTACACACATGTGTGATTTAATGTAAGAATAAGGGTAGGTATGCTTTAGATTATAAAAGGTATCCAATTTAGTGATTTTTACAAATAGCATATGACTATTTACAATAAAAGATTTACTTATTACATGTATATCATTAGATTTCACATTTTAGTTTAATTTAGTGTAATTGTATGTTGTAAATCGGACTCCCTTAATTTGATAATGAATATAATTTGAAACAAATACAATGTATATTTTTAACCTCCAACCTATATAAAAAAATAATCCAATGTCCCTTAATTTTATTTATTGCCTATTGAATGAATATGTTTGATTCAGCAGGAAGACAAAGAGAGTTCTATGGAGGACGATTCCAGTGATAATATAGAAGGAGGTCACTCTTTCCTCATTCTCAGTCGCAGTGACTCTAGCATGGTATTGTTATTTTCTTCTAATATCTTATATCCGATGTTATTTCAACAATTCAAAGAAATCTAGTAAGAAGAAATATTCTTTTGCCTAGTATTCAGTGCAAACATAAAATTTTTATGTCCATCTGACCATGTAGTTTGAGTGTTTGCTATTGCTCTGGTGCATGTGTTAACTCTTCTTTATGTATGCCACTAGATAAAAAGGTGTGTAACTGTCAGTCAAAATATTGGGTTTTGATAGCTCAGTGGTTAGAGCACTGGCATGGTATGCCAGAGGTCCTGTGTTTGAGAATTGGTTGAGACTTGACTTTTTACCCCCTGTTATATGTATATACATCTACATTCATTTTAAAACCAACAGATTCTGGAGACTGGTCAGGAAATGAATGAGTTGGACCACAGTGGCTTCAGCACCCAGACCACTACCATATTCGCGGGTAACATAGGCGGGGACCGGTATATTGTACAAGTGTCCGACACCAGTCTCAGGCTCCTAGAGGGAGGTGAGTGTTAAATGCATCCAAAAATATTGCTTGAAGTTATTACTCTTTGTTAAGCCTTGTTTATATGTAAAAGTTTTATTCATGAAAACTTTGTTTTAGCAAACAGCTGGTCTTGTGATCTTGTGAGATAACATGTAAAGAAAGCTATCCTCCCCCAGTTCTTTTTATAACATAGATATTTGAGTATATATTTTTTTAATTTGTAAATAGTGAGACAGATCCAACACATACCCTTGGACACTGGGTCCCCTGTGGTGCAGTGCTCTTTGGCTGACCCATACATTGTGTTACTGACCCAGGAGGGTCAGACCTTGATGTTCACTCTCAGGACCGAGTCTGTGGGGCTAGGGGTCCGTCTGGTCGTGGGGAAGCCATCCATATCTCAGGTAGGTCACCTAATCCACTGTAGGTAAACTTTTAGTCAGAAAACAAGTCAGAATTTTGAGGATTTTTTTCATAAAATTAACAAAATATCTGATACCAGAAAGAGATGAAATTAGATGGCTCACTGCACCTTGAAATAGTTTCTCAAATCAGCAGAAAATTACTTGATATGAAAGATAACATGATGGATAAGAAGTATATAAGCAAATAGGCGAAAAAATGTGCAATTTTGGATAAAAAATTATATTTTCAAAAATTTATTCAGTAAATGTGAACAAATGCCCCCAGGCAGATTCGAGCCCATGATCAGCAGTTCACAAGCTCGATACTTTAACCACTGAACTATGACGATGTTCAACCAAATAGATTGATACAAACAATTTAACAAAACATTTAAATCGCCATCTTGTGTCTAATAAAAGTATAAGTCTAGGTGTAGTGAGGTACCTTAATAATTCATTACCTTTTTTTGAGAATATTTTCACATAGTGAATTTGTACCTAAAAAGGAAGAGGTACATGTATATGTACACTAAAATTTGTCACACATACTGTACTTAAAAACATACTTAATTAACATGTACAGATGTACATGTATACTTTTATAGAATGACGAGTTCTCTTCATTTGATATAGCACTCCAAGGTAGAGGTGATATGTGCCTACAAAGATGTAAGTGGTTTGTTCACCTGTATGAATCAGATGGAAGATGTCCAAGTGACCCCAGACACCAAGGCAACCAAAACTGTGACAGAGAGGTCCTTCAGCATTGATGCCAAGTAAGTTCTTCATTTGATCCCTTGTTTATACATGTAGGTACAGGGGGAGGGTAAACTAGAAAGACCTATAGCAATAGAAACAGTTTTAGAGGAAGACATTAATAAAGAATAATGCATGGATGGCATATTGTAGATAAGATTCAATAAAGATGCATGAACTATATGTCCCATTTTGAATCGTTTGAGCTTAGAAATAATCTTGTATACTGTGATTAAGTTAAAGTACTTGTATTCCCATATGTACCATGTCTACAGAAACTTTTTTGTTAGCTAAATCTAAAATTCTTACATTTTATTTTGCAAAAATTCTAATAAACCTCTTTTTTAATGTGTTATTTTAGAACAGCAGATGAGGAGGATGAACTTTTGTACGGGGAAACAGAAAGCAATGTGTTCAACAGCTCATTTAACATGGGGCAGACTGCAGAAATGGAAAGGTAGGCCAGCTATTTTTATTTATATATATATATATATATATATATATATAAAATTTGTCTCTTGTAAGAAATGCCCCATAATAAACTATGTGGGATTTTGAAAGAGGCTCATCCTTATAAATGGTGACTGGAAGTAATAGAATGGATGCTGTAATTCTGTTATTGGAAGAAGTTTGTGTGGGCCTCTTAATGTCCTCTAATTTCTGCACATGCAACTTATAGCTGTAAATAATGTACAATATGTTATAGTAAAGTAGGATAAGGAATACATGTATAGCTACTGTGTATATTTTTAAGCAATTCTTCCAATGGCTGTAAGCCATCAGTTAACTTACATTAGGAGTGTGCAGCATATAAAATGTTACCAGAAATTTAGTTGATTTAGCATCTTGATGACTGGTAAAAACTACAGTCAAACTTCGATATCTCAAACACCGATATCTCGAATACAATGGATATGTCGAAGTGATTTGTAAGTACCAACCACTCATTTTTTTAAGTATTGTACCCTTGATATCTCGAATACTCGGATATTTAGAAGTTTTTAAACAGTCCCATCTAGTTCGAGATAACGAAGTTTGACTGTACTTGAAAATTTAATTTCAGTCCAACGAAGGAGAAGAAACAGACTGAGGCAAAACCCACATACTGGCTTCTGTTGTGTCGGGAGAATGGAGTCTTAGAGGTCAGTAAATACATGTACATCGCGCCGTTAAATTTAAATTTGTTGACATGCCTGCCTGGATTTTTCATCTTTTATTTAGCTCTTTAAGGTGAATTATAATGTGAGATAGTCTTAAGTTTCATGAAAAATAGACATATATAATGGAATAGAATGTGTGATGGACAACTTTTAGAAGAAGTATTTTAAAATATGTATATATACCGAGTAATGACAATAATCATTAACACCTTATTACATTGTCTTTTGTAGATATACAGTATTCCTGACTATAAAAAAGTGTACTATGTGAAGAATTTCCCCATGGGTCAAAAACTCTTAGTAGACTCAGTTCAAGTCACAGATAAATTAAGGTACATCCTCATACCAGTTTAAATGTGTATTAGTAGTTAGACACTTTTACAGTCACAAATTGAAAATGGAATTTAAAATGAGGTTTCAGTTCATTATTTCTCTCATTTAACTTCAAGTACAATAACTTCTCAATTTAGATTCGTTGAAAAATGCTTACTGTAATTTTAGGATTTTGATCCATTATGCGTATTTCAACATGTTTAAGAATCAGTTTAAATGATAAACTTGTACAAATAAGTTTCAGTAACAATGTACATGTTTATGGCTTTGAAATAGCTCTGGAGAGAGACAAGAGAAGGTGAATGCAGAGTGCCCTGCCCTGAAGGAGTTACTGATGGTGGGCCTGGGGTATAAGGATTCACGCCCACATCTTCTAGTAAGATACGATACTTGAGTACTATCAAGTACTGTTGGAAGTGTAGTTTACATTAACATTGATTTTGCCTGGTTTTAGAGGATTTTGCATGGATACTAGAGCAAAAATTGTTTAATCCAACATGTTTTGTGCTTGATATTAGACAGTGTCAGAAGTAAACACATGCACTGATTACTGATTATCTGATATTAATTATTTTCAGGCCAGAGTTGAGGATGATTTATATATCTATGAAGCTTTCAGCTATCCCCAGTCCTCTATTGACAATCACCTGAAACTGCGATTTAAGAAAATTCAACATGATCTCATTCTGAGAGAGAAGCGCTCAAAAAGTAAGAAAAAGGATCCAGAGGAGTTCCAAAAAGAAGAGAAGAAAGTGGGCAAAATGAGATATTTCAAAGACGTAGCTGGTTACAGTGGGGTGTTTGTCTGTGGTGCTTATCCCCACTGGATATTTGTCACATCACGGGGCAGTCTCAGGATCCACCCCATGGGGATAGATGGCCCAGTCTGGTGCTTCTCAGAGTTCCACAACATCAACTGTCCTCATGGATTTCTATATTTTAACAAAATGGTATTTTATATACATGTACATGTATTACTGTAATCATGTAATCATATAATGTTTACATATGGTTACTTGACTAATGGAGTTCCTAAATGCATATGTATAGACAGTATGCATGTTTTACCTGTGAACATGTATTTTAAAAATTTGAATTTTAGGTTCATAAGTTTACTTTTAAACATGGTATGCTACCTGTACTGTACATGCAACATATGTTCTTTGAAATTTTTTCTTAGGTGTTTACATGGATTATTACTTTTACACTTGACGTGGTTATTTTCACATAGTTTACTTTTATCTCAGGGAGAGCTGCGAATCAGTGTGCTGCCCACCCACCTGACCTATGACGCCCCCTGGCCGGTCCGCAAGGTGCCCCTCCGCTGTACACCTCACTTTGTGGCCTATCATTTTGAGAATAAGGTAAGGGACATGTATAAATATTTAATCCCTAATATTTTGAAGATTTCATGGTCACAATTTAAGATTCTTTACTGCGAGTCAGTTTATATTACATGTGAACTTGTACATGTTTTTCAGATCCTCTTTTCACGTAAATACAGTATGTAACTAACTTGAATCCTACATTTGCATATATTTCAGATTCTAGCCTAACTTACAAGTAGATACAGTATAAAACTTGAAAAAAGATATTCATGTACATTTAAATTAGGTGTAAATAAATGTCATCTCTGTCGTACCTGTAGATATATGCAGTGGTGACAAGCACACCAGAGATCTGTAACAAACTCCCAAAGACCACCACAGAGGAGAGAGAGTGGGATACCATAGAGAAAGGTCAGAACATGCCTGTACTTTTGTATGATTGAAATACTTTTATTACAGTGGTCATTATAAGATACACACATTGTCATTTATTGTGCTTTTGGGATTTATCCTTGTGTGTAAGTGATTTTTGATTTTGTAGATGAGAGGTTCATCTATCCAACCATTCCTCGATTTACCTTACAACTGTACAGTCCTACATCATGGGAAGTTGTGCCAAATACAAAGTAAGTCGAGAAAATGTATTTTCTTTGCCTTCTTTCACATACCATCAAACTATATACCATTAAACATGTTTTGTCAACTTCAGTGCTCTCAAATTCTTTCCTTTTTTTTTATTGAAGAATTGAATGTGAAGAGTGGGAGCATGTAGTGAGCATGAAGACCATAAGACTGAGATCTGAAGAAACCTTGTCAGGGTTCAAATCATACATTGTCATGGGAACTAACCTGTCACTAGGGGAGGAAGTCACGTCTAGGGGGAGAGTATGCAATTTTATTGCTCATATCATCACAAATTATGTGTATACATGTATATTATTGTACATAAAAGAAGTGTTCCCAATTCAAATATAATTTGTTTTGTAGGTAATCATTGCAGATATTATAGAAGTTGTGCCTGAACCAGGCATGCCTTTGACCAAGCACAAAATTAAGGTGAGGATTTTCATTTGTTAAAGGTTACAACAAAAAAAGCAATACAAATTGAAATCAATGAAATTTACAAACATGTGTATTGGCCCAAATATTAACTCATTGATATGTTTCTATTTTTTATGTCTCTCATATGATATTATTTTGTATAAAAGTTTAAACTTTTGAAACTTTTTGTATTGTACATGTATATCTACTTCATTGTATGTGTATATCCCTTTTAGTAACGGGTGATGTTTAATCAAATTATGAACCAGTTATATTTAACAAATAATTCCTGCATCTAGCATTTAATTAATTTTTGCAGACTTTGTATGAAAAGGAACAGAAGGGACCAGTCACAGCTTTAGCAGACATCAATGGTCTCCTGATCACAGCTATAGGGCAGAAGGTAGCCAGCGAGATAGATTTGTGTTCTGTTCTATGTCCTACGTTTTTTGATGATTTTTTGTTGTTGTTGAAAATATGCATACACTACATGTATTTTCATGATTGAAGAACAGTATAACAGATACTGTAAAGAATTCCTAAGTCTGTTCATTGACAAATTTCTTCTGTTTGCCCCCCAAAATTGTCTTATGTAAATCCCTTTTGCAAATCCCTTTATTTCTAATGTCCTTTCATTCAAAAAGCATGAGGGCCATTTTTTGATTGCATTACAATTGATCTAAAGTACATGTTTGTAAACTTATCTATCCCCATAACCCAATGATGAAGTGGTTAGTGGAACTGGACTAACTGAGTCCATATACATATAGATAATCTTTGCCAGATACAACAGACATTTAGGGATGGGTTTAATTATTATAATATATTTTATTTGTGAAATGATGAAGCGATTCTTTACGAATAAAAGTTGTTTAATTACAGTACATCCCACATTGAAATGTAATGACATCATATTTAGAGATTAATTATATTGTTAGAATAATGAATGAAATTCCTTTTCAGTTGTACATTTGGCAGCTAAAGGACAATGATCTGATGGGTGTGGCCTTCATTGACACCCACATCTACATCCACACTCTGGTCACTATCAAACACATCATCCTGGCCGGGGACATTCTCAAAAGTGTGTCTGTCTACCAGTACCAGGAGGAGCACAAAGTCCTGTCCATTGTCAGCAGGGTCAGTAGGGGTGCTGTCAGGGGGAAACTTTACCAACATCACTTAATATGTTGTACATGCATGTTAAGTATGGTTGACGCAATAAAATTAAATGATTAATCCCTAGAAAAAAACAATTTTATATCAAAAATCAACCCAGAAAACCCTGTCATCACAATTATTTCTGTTTCTTCAGTAGTATTTACATGCATAATAAACAAGGCTTATAGAGTGTGATTAAGGAAGCTGTATTATGTTGCAGGACCCCCGACCTTTGGAGGTGTACACTGCAGACTTTCTTATAGACAACACACAGTTGTGCTGCCTGGGTAAGGATGCAAATTTTCGTTCAAATGGCTCAGAGCGGCATGTATTCTGTATATGTACAGCTTCTAATAAAACCTTGATCAGAAGTTATTTTCTTATCTTTAATACGTGACTGTATTCTGTATTCATCTTTTGATTCAGTGTCTGACAGAATGAAGAACCTGGTAGTGTACTCCTATCAACCAGAAGGTAATGTCATCATACACTGGTGTTGGGCATTTCATTTTATTTATTATTTTGAGTATAACGGAGCTGCTGTGGTTATGAAATTCAAAATTTTCTGAATGGTAAAAGTACATTAACAGGAAAAATACAGAGGAGGGGTATTTATTACATGATTGTCAATTTGAGATTAATTTGTAGCGAGAGAGAGCCATGGCGGACAGCGACTGATTCGTAAAGCGGACTTTAATGCTGGCTCCAACATTAGCAGTATGTTCCGAGTCCGCTGTAAGCTCTATGATCCGTCCTCAGACAAACGCATGACAGGTGCCCCAGAGAAGAGACACATCACCTACTTTGGTAAGTAGCACTAGGAATTGACATTATTTCTTGACATTAGAAATTTCTACTTTTATCACATAGATAAGTGTCGCAAAAAATAATCTATCTCTAATACCAGTACATGTGCAAGTATAGTTGCAGTACACTGGTACATATACACTTGTATCAGTTAAAAATGTTTGTGTAGATGAGAATAACCTTATATAATGTGTAAAGCATAAATTTTCCTCTAGACAAAGGCATTCCATCTTTGCATTTAAGTGTACATCTACATGTATTCCAACATTTTCCATTTGCGCTCATGTGAAAATAATCTTCCCGGTTCATGGAATATTAAACATTCTTTACATATTATACAGCATCCCTGGATGGCAGCTTGGGGTTTGTGTTGCCTCTTTCTGAGAAGGTCTACAGACGACTGTTCATGTTACAGAACGCCCTGGTCACCCACATTCCACACGTAGCCGGCCTCAACCCCAGAAGTTACAGGTCAGAAGATGTAAAATGATTGCCAAAAATAATACAATGTATATTTATTTAAAGTATTATTTGCACTAGTCTTGTAATAATGACTTGATAAATATATAACATTATTTTGACCATAGTATTGAAACATGAGTTGTATCAAACAAATTTCTTTTATTAGGCATGTAATTGCATGTTTTCCTGAACTGAGAAATCCTCAGAAAAACATACTTGATGGAGAGCTTCTCTGGAAATATACCAGCTTGAGTATCATGGAAAAAATAGAGATAGCCAAGAGGTTGGGTACATCCAATGATCAGGTCAGTGTGTAATGAAGCACAGTATATATATACTGTATGTACACATATGCACATGTACATGTAAATTAGATCTAAAAATTATATTGTATATGAGAATCTCTTCTCTGAAAGAGTGAATAAATAAGTTTCCTAACCTGTATTTACTTTTATAAAATTAATCTGTTTCAGATCATGGATGATTTAATGGAAATTGACCGTCTCACTGCTCATTTCTGAATGTGTAATTCCAATGAATACATTGTGAAAGACAAGGATCAGGACATTTACCCACTGTGTAGTGCTATGTGTAAATAGGTCTCTAATCGAGGCAATATAATGACCCCAAACTTTATATTCAATACTTTGTTCATCGCCATCGGAGCCCAGCTCTATTGATTAACTATACATGTAAAATACTGCACAAGAGAGGTGTTTTAAACATACATGTACAAGTACATGTACATATTTCATCAAACATTTAATATCGCATTCTGTATAGCATGTACTGTACATTGTCATACATGTGTTGGTGATCCACTCTCTCAGGATCTGTTCATGAATAAGTCGTAAAGTTTTGTTAAAGAATAAAAGATTATAATTATGACTACTGAGAATTGTTTCACTTATCTTGTGAGGTCAGCTGTACTTTAAGGCATTTTTGTTTGTTTATGCATTTGGGAAATACCCGTAAGTCACCTATCATTACATCAGATATACCGTATATCAGGTTTTTTCCGCGTGTATCTAATTTCCGCTATGTTCGCGACAATTTCCGAATCACGGAAAATAAATCAGCGTAAATTTGATACAAAGCTTTGTTCTTGTAATAGAGTTCTCTCTTTCCTTATAAAGTAAACAGGTAAGTAAAAATACGGTGAACTGTGTTCAGTTAGTTTAGTTAGAGGTACAAATTGCGGGATCGGAGGACAAGCGCCAGATAACAGGTATGTAAGCCTCATTGTTTATTTAATAATCCATTGACAAGCTACATATAATTAAAGTGGTCATTTTCCTTGCATAAACCGATGTCTAATTATACCTGAGCTACTGGTATATGTAACGGTACATGATCTATTGATCTATGATTGTTTGCGTCTCTGAAAATAATTATCAGTAATTATTTCACATTAAGGAAATCGTGTAAATGGTTTCATTGTCCAAATTTTTCATTATTAAGAGTGATAATTTAGATACCTTTTTCCCTCTTACTTCACAGGTTTAAACAATCGTGAATTATATTTTCACTATGACTTTGAAATAGTGAAAATTTGATTCGCGTAAATTTTATATCCTGTTCTAGGTTCTGATTCGCGGAAAAAAAACATGACGCGGAAAAAAACTGATATATGGTACATAATATACATGTATGTGTGTTAATGATTATGCCAGGCTGTCCATTGTTGTTCTTTATTGACCAGGATTCTTTTGCACATTTCGAAATTTCACCAGATGATGATGAAATTGTTTTTAAATTTAGACGTGCTTGTACATATTATACTAACTGCTATTATTCAGGGAGTGTTCTTGATTATGATGTCTGGGACAAAGGTAAATGACACACAGCTTTCATTCTTTTTATCATTAGTGCTTGGCAACAGTTTATAGAGTTGCTATCTGACTTGTGTTGTGGTTGCAACTACATGGCACACTAACTGGCACAGTTTCATTCCAAGACACCCAGATTCTGACTTACTGTCTTGAAACTGATTACCATTACGTGCATTATAGCATTGACCTTTATAGATCGTGCACTGATGTGGCATTTGACTTCTTAAATTAAAGCAATATGGGTTATCCATCAGTAAAAAACAATTCGCCTGCAAACTTTGAAGATCTTGAAAGCTTCCTAGAAAACCTTGAGTCATAAAGGAATGGTACAGTACATTTGCATACCTTAACTTTAATAGCCTTAAGTTAATGTTATGAAATTTCTGTATTTCCAATATTTTGCATAATGTCCTTGAACACTCATATTGAAGAAAATAATATAGGCTTGGTCATGAGGAATTGCTTTGATTTTTGTGCCATGATTTCAAATGTTAGTTGACTGAAGGGCTGACATGTTTTTCACAAAGGCAAAATTAGAATACATGTACTTTAAGAACTATAGGTAACAAATAGTGAATAAACTATCAAGTTGCGTAGTAATCAGGTTTAATGGAATGAAATTATAGATAATTTTCAGTACATAACTGTATAATACATGCCTATTTATACTGCATTCTCTAAATGCATAAATTTTATATTCACACAAACCACTTGGGACGTCTTACCTGAGCACACAATGAGGTTTAATGGTTTATAAAAATGGTAAGAATTTACAATACGTATGCTGTATAATACATGCATACATACATACATACTTACATACATACATATGTACATCTTTGTGTAAATACACGTACATTTTATATTTACACAAACTGCCTGGAAAAACATAAAATTCAGGACATAGTCTTTTCTGATTGAGGACACTACCAGATTCTTGTAAATTCATTTTTGAACAACATTCTTAGTGTACCCAATTATGAACATAGGTCTTCTACATCCAGTTCTTACAACTTCAGATCAAGTTTAGACCATTTGTCAACTTGAATTTATTTTATAACTAATCAAATTCAATTACATCTAATAAATAAATTAGTTTCTAATGCTACTGCGCAAAACTTTTACTTTTCAAAATTAATGTAAAAATATAATGCATCAAAATTGTAAATAAACATTATGGGACAACCTTTCCAAACTATTTTTTTCACCATGGACATCCAACATGCAGCTATGCACAATTACTGATGACCAAAGTACAACTAATTTAATTTAATTGTGTGTGAGACTGATTTTACTTTCCAGTCACTAAAATTTGTTGCCACCTAAAGCAAGCATCCATGATGGGATCCGCACCCAGTTTGGTAACCAACGGATACCAGGAATCCCAGGAAACTGGTTCACCTGTCGCATACTCTGAACCGCACGCCCTGAAAATATAACAATAAAAACTGTATGCTTCCCTTTAGAATATCTTAATTGCTAATTATGGTAACCAGTATATATCTTTTAAATCTTGACAAACTGCAGCACACAAAAATGTTTCCTGACAGTGATTAACTTACAAAAGATTGATTTACTATGGATATGGGCCTCTTGAAATTTTTGCCATTTTTTATTTTTGAGTGTTTCAGAGTTTGTTTTACTATATATGCATTGGGTTTATGACATACATTCTATATATGGCCAAAACTTTCAACATTGAATGAAAATGTAGCCATGCAGGTTGTGTTATCTTTTCCATTTTAACAAATAAGATACCAGCTAAGTCTACTATATTCTTATGTACACAATAATCTTTAACAATCATTATGTTATTAAGGAGGTTAATTGGCACCTGAAATACAAGTATATACATGTAATGCCAATAACCCGAAAACCAGTTTCCTATAAAGATGGGGACTTAAAATGTTAATTTATTCTATTTGTGACCCATGTCACATGCCATTTTTTTAAAATATGGGGTCCCAAACAGAAATGATAATTTTCTTAAAAGTGTTGCTAAAATTAGACATGAAAATTGATTTTTTGAAGAAATCCTTCAAATATTTAGTTTGAACTATTATGTGATAATGATTTTAATACAGTTTGAAGTTAAAGACATTTAGTGAATATAAAAGTAACATTTAAGTAAAAGTTTAAAAAACATTGCCTTACCTTTGGCTTCATATGCCAATACATAATGAACGCAAGAGCATACATTAAGATTATTACAAAATATTGGAGCAATCAAATTATAACGCAAATAAAAAAATTAATAGTAATGCCATATTCCCAAAACTTTGCATACAAATAGACATAAATCTAATGTTTCATGTAAAAGTAAAAAATGTTGGGGTCACATTTCAAAAAATAAAGTTATTCAGAATTTCCTCTGATTTCACATAATTTTTGAGTTTCTAATAACTTTCAGTATCTTGATTCAATTGGCTAAATATGCAAATATATGTCAATAAAAATATTGAAAAAATTGTTCAAAAAAGTTTTTAAGAACAACATGAAGATATCACAATGCACAAATTATCTGGAAGTAAGGTCTGCGCTGAAAATTAGGAAGCTAAAGTTACAGTACTCTAAAACTATTGAGTTATGAAAAATGTTCATTTTCCTCTAGGAAACCTTCCGCCACAAAATATAGTCCCTCATTAAACTCTGTAAATATGTAATTTTCTTTTAACTATTTTAATTATTCAATAAAGTTTATTTGGCATTGTAAAATATAAATATACTATTAGAATTAATTAATATATGATGCAGAATTTTCAGACTAGAGGTGACCCAAAATGGCTACCCAAAACCTGAGGAGCGAACCTCTTTAAAAAGTTGAAATATTGTTATACATGTTTAATGTACATGTAGGTAATGCAAAAATGCTGGAAGTATTATCAATTTTATTAAAATGGAGAACATACATGTAATAAAATTACGTTTCATGTCCAACATATTTCTGAATTACAAACCCTATAAAATGAAACTTGATTTCATTATGTTCTCCACTCACAGTTATGTACAATGATATGTTTTACCGTCAATGTCTTTCAATCCATATTCTCTTCCAATTTCAGCTGTCATCAGAATGTGACCAGATTTCTTTATAATGTCTGGATCTGAAAATGAAATACATTAGTACTGGTATATTATCTCTTTCAAAAACTGCATACATATCTTTCTGTGATGATCGACACTAAACCATAAGGATTGAATAAAAACATGTGGTACATCAATCTAGTAATAGTCTTGATTTTGATTTGAAACCAAAAATTCATCTACTTGCTTTGCTGATATGGCTATAACTGCTATTAACATTAAACTTGTTATAAACATGAATGTGACACATGAAAATATTACATGTACAAGTACCTTCTGCAAGTTTAACGATACACTTTCCAGAAAATTCGGGTGACTCTGCATTTTCCAAAATTCTTTTCATCAGTTTGGCATCTACCTTTATCTGAAATTTAACAATACTTAGTTTGCATGTATAATGCACAATAATTTTGGTACTATGAACAAGAAAGTTCTGTATTTATAATATTATAAGCTCAATATAATATCAACCGTTGACAAGCAAAGGTGATGAAATTCCGTAAAAAAATGTTTAATTTTGTGGTACACCAATCTTTTTTGTAATGTAAAAACAAAATTTCTCAAGCTATTCTTTTATAAATCTAAGAAAACAAAATGTATATTAAAATAGAAAGTGATGAAGTGGCAACAATTTTTTGTATGAAAATGACAAACTGGTGGTTCAGGTCCGGCTGCATTTTCAAATTTTTTGTCGTCTGCAATGTTCCCTGCAGCATTCAACATGTGCTCTGTTTTAACTGCTCCTGGCCACAAACTAACAAAAGCTACATTGTGTTTTTTCAATTCCAAACCACAATCAGCTGCCATTCTGTCACACTAAAATAAAAAAAAATCGATAATATTAATTCAAAACAAGCGCGCATGAATCTAGAGGGGTGGTGGGGTGTAAGGACCGCCCCCCCCCCCCCCCCCCCCAAATTCCTCGGGAAATTCAAACTTTTCAAATTAACATTGTAAAGTAACTGAAAAAGGCTTCAAGACCTCTCCCCTCCCCGGCAAACAATTTACCAATTACCAAAGCAAATACAGGGTAATTATATAAAATAGTTATGCTTCTTAATGGACAATTCCCCCATCCCCCAATTTAAAACTAGATATAAATTTCATATATAAATCAGTTTAATAAAGCTTGACCCAATTATACAATAATGAAATATTTAGAAGGTGTTATGATAATTCATACAATGCTATTATTTACTAAATGTTCTCTTTCTGAAAGGATGCTTTTGCCACAATACTTACAGCCTCCTTTCCAATGCCATAGGGTACATTAAACAGGTATCTCAGTCCTCCGATGGAAGAAATGTTGATGATCAGTCCTTTCTTTCGAGGCACCATTAGTTTGGCAGCATGAACGGCACAGAGGTAGTGGTTTCTGGATTTGAATTCATTTCTTACTGTACATTTATTCATACATGTAAATACATGTATAAAACTATAGATGAAATGAAAGAAATATGAAATATTCCCGACTTTAAACATGGTTTAAAGCCAGGTTTAATACTGCAGCGACGAGACTTTTTTACACATGCACGTAAATTACTTAAATGAAGCATAATAAATTTTTTTCAAAAGTAAAAACCATAATCTATACCTGAGCCCCACGTTATTCACTGTGTCCCACATGTCGAGGGGTTGCTCCCAGTACGGTACTCCAATATTTTTCAAAATTGCCTCAAAAATAGAAAAATCTTTGGTTCATGTCTGTCAATAATTGCATGGTCAATATTCACTGTATATCTGTATGTATATATGCATCCCTTCATTGAAATTAATTGTAAAAATAAATTATCAGAAGAATGCATATATGTGACCTGTTAATATGGGATCAATGGTTTATGTTTGAATGGTACATGTACATGCAAAGTCACTGTGTTTCATTCGTAAAGTGCTATACTGGTAATCTAAATCTACATTATATAATTATAAATTTAAGATAAAATGTATCTAACTAGATCTTGAGTTCATATATTACATGTACAAATTATCTCCCTTGAATAACTTCAATATTGATTGTACATCAGTAAGTAAGTACATTTTATCACATGTTTATCTCAATATGCGGTGGATATCACTCATGGGATAAATTTTTGATATTCCACTGTGTGTTCTTACGCCAGGTGACGTAATAATTAAAAAATTACGTAGGTTTAGGCTGTTGATTGACGTAGAATGAAAAATTAAAAAATGAATTCAGTTGAAGTGTGGAGTTGTAAATGTAAAGCATTTAATGCTGTTTTAATTTTTTTCATGAATTGATACAAGTATATTCGAAAATAAAATGTTCGCTTGTTAATCTTCAAGGAACTTTTTTCAGTGCGTAAAGTTGTTGACGTCTTGCAGTAAATGTGTTGTGAGGCTCACAATTATAATTTTTACAGAAAGGATTGAGATTTAATAAAAGACATGGTAAAACATGTGATAAAAAGAATCTCTCATGGTTTGCGATGGTATATGATTTTTATCCAACTCGTTGTGTGTTTTCTATCCCCTCGCCAAGGCTCAGGGATAGAAACCACACAACTCGTTGGATAAAAATCATATACCATCGCAAACCATGAGAGATCCTATATGTATATTGAAGTTCTGTTTTTTACGCCATATATTTATACCTTTTTCATTGTTATTACAGCTGGTCTATAACTTAGATATATGTATAAAAAATGGCCCTTAACAAACCCTAACAAGTAAGAGAGTTTTTGTTTGTCTCAAAGTGAATGGAGAACCTGTTTTATCTGCATTTCTGGGTTTTTTCTCTCAATCTATTATAGTCAATTTATATACTCAATATACGATATGTTTATTTAAGTAAAAAATTACTAAATGATTCTCTCTCTCTCTCTCTCCTCTCTCTCTCTCTCTCTCAAATGTTATTGAAATTGTTTTGAACATAGTATTTCATTATTGTGACTAGAATTGAAGTTATACTAATTTTACATAACAGTGAACTGTATAATCATGATATATAATTACATATTGTATGTGTAAACAAAATATATCATAATATAAATATAATTGATACACTCACTGTCACGGCAGAATAGGCGTTGTTTACAAGAACATCGAGCTGTCCGTTTTGTTCAGACTTGACTCTCTCAAACAATTTCTCCACCTCCTCATCCTTGCTGTGATCACACTGTACTGGAATACATTTCCCCCCTCTTGCCTCAATCTTAAATCAGAACAATTAATATATAATGTTGTGAAAATATTGCATGTCCCAATAAATTTAAAATTAGAAAATAACAAGGTTGTGTATATATATATTTAATATTTTCCTCTTACAAATATTGATTATCATACACCAAATGTATTAATAATAGGTTCACATATACATGTTAATCACAACAAAACATGAATTAGTTTGTTTCTAGCTCAAGATGAGTGGTGTAATACATATATATATATATAGGTATTGTAAATTGTTTATTTATAAAACTATAAGAACATACTGTATACAGGGAAATATTCGCCCCCATTTTATTTTCGCCCCTTTCACTCTCATTGTAATGGGGCGAATATCAGACTGGACAAATTCCAATGTCTCAAATTATATATCCTTAAACACAACTTTGTTTGGGCGAATTCAAGACAGAGCGAAACCGTTTGCAAGTGAATAAGGACAAAAATAACCCTGTATACAGTATTCAGAAAGAGTATGCATGATTTATTTCTTATTTGCAACCAACAGTCAATCATGGTTTTTTGTTGTGCTTGATCTTTTGATTGATCCATGTCTGCCAACTTACCAGTAATGAAATCACTCTTATATAATACTCTTCAAGTCAACTCACTGTACACATTACTGTAGTTAATCTATGTATATCCATGTACTAAACGTGAAAATTGAATGTTTAATTACCTCTTTTGCTGTATCTGTTAAACATCCTCCCACACTGTTATCTCCAGCTGGTGCCGTTAGTGTTCTACCTACATGTACAATATAGATCTACATATACAATTAAATGTCTATAATTACACATATGTCTTATTGTTTCAATAACCAATTCCTTTGTACAGTATTGCAATAAAATATGTTCCAATCAAATTGTTTCAAACATTTTAGTCACAACTCGAAATGGTGGCGGCTTAAAAATTATTAATTGTAGCATTTAATTTATAACTGCCATTGATTGCCATAAATAGTAAATATTGATCCTTGAGAAACCAAATTAAAAATTTTAACTACTATTTTACAAAATACCATTGATTCTCTAAATCAGTATCCGCCTTGTTACCTGTGATGTAGACAGTGGCCCCTGCCTCCCCCAGCTGTACAGCGATACCATGTCCGATACCCCTGGTAGCCCCAGTCACAAGACATATTTTACCCTTCAGTGACATGGTTTAATCTTGTACCTTAAAAATTAAGAAAATCAAGCAGTTTTTTTTATTATAGCCTTTTCACAGACATTTTTTTTTTCTATCACAGTGCAAAATTGACTGTTCTATAATTATCTTTATTTCGGACTTTACTTTTGAACTACAACAATTATTTTGTCATATATTCTAAAAATTTAATGTTTACAAAGTGAATTAGCCATTGACACATGGCGGACTCTGTATTTAATTGTAATTACAAATCAAACAGATGTTTCTCCCCAGAACTGCTAATCTCTTGAAACAACATTGCGCAATTTTATGCCTTTCATGTCCTGGCCATCAAAGACTCATTGAGTTAATCTAATTATCTAATACCTGTGAATCTTTCACTCAATTCATTTGATGTCATCAAATTGTCCCTTTTACTCATTGTTTAGATTCTCGTATATACTGAATTGTATTTGTCAATCTTCAGTTCGGAGGCCAGACACATTACCGGCCACTTCCGTCTGTGTCCCTTTTATTGTTTGTTATTGTCCATCTTTAAAATTCGATCATAAATACGGAATCCTTCATCACTTGGTTCTATTTCTCTGGAATTGCATTTTGGTTGCCCTTCAGGAATACGGCATACCTAATCTTCGTTTTTACCTTACGGCCCACAGTGCGCCTCAACCTTATACCTTCTACGCCAACATTACCTCACCCCGTTCATACTGCACACGACGGATGCAGTTCCAGATGAATTTCCCTAGCACCGTTCAAATCTACGCAGTCACACTTCAATAAAATTTGCCCCATATATAGTATGCAATGATAATGAAATACTATTAGGTAGACCTTAACACAGAAACAATTAATTTATTGGTTTGGGTTTTTTTTTTTTTTTAAATTTTTTTTTTGGCAGGACGTAGGATTTAAAGGGGGGGGGGGGGGGTTGTGTATATGTATGGGGTTTTTTTTGGGGGGGGGGGGTTTAGGGCAATACCACTGGCATGTTTCTGCGATAAAATTTAATTACCCTATAGTATAAAATGCTATTATAGTAAACGGTGAAACAAGCGTCATAGCCGAGAGTAATGCGCAGATACGGAATGCAGATATATTGAGGCATGTTAAATTGATTCTTTAAAAATAAATATTCTCTTTTTTAAAAAGTACAATAAGACTTATCACATATGTAAATATATTGAAAATAACAAAATATCACAGAAAAATGTATAAACATGATAAAATGGCTGACCTGTTCGTTTGCCATGAACTGATAAACTGAAAGTAGACCAGCGCAGGACAAAGTCTTCTGTTATGCAATGTTTTACGTAATGTTTCGAGATTTACGTAAGTTAGGTATTTACTTTTTTTTTTCGTTTTTTTTTAAGGTATTTTTTTCGATGCTTTTTCAAATCTTTATTCAGTCAAACATACATTTTTTCATCGCATTGAATCACTGTTTAGAATGGATAGCTAATTCACCTTTCCGATATAAACATAACGGTAAAGTAAGAGAGATCCGAATGCATTTAAAATCGAAAGTACGACATACTCGATACATTTCTGATGCTATCTTCATAACTATGACAACATCAACTACTTCGGTTAGTTCGGAGTTTTTAACAGCTCTGAAAAATAAAGATCACAATAAGGTACGATTTAAACATAATGTCGCAGTATGTAAAAAAGCGATTATGATTTTAATGCGATTGTGCAATTGGTTTTGATTTTGTAAGCATGATACCACTGGATACGTTCAACTTATTCATTGTCTCCATGCATTTCATTTTCAGATTTTGGATCTTGTATCAAGTAGACAGTTAAGCATGAAAAAGAAATTTCATTATCAAAGGAAAGACAGAATGCATGACATAGGAGATAAAATGACAGCATTGTTGTTGACAATCAAATATTGTTATAGAGAAGATGTCACAGAGAAAATGATATCATCAGGTACATATATATACTCATCAAAAACTGAAGAAAGTTTACATTCCACAAACTGTATTTTTCAGTTTCTTATTGTAATGGTAATTTGATTAGATTACCAGTGCCATATAGCTCAGTTGGTAGAGCACATGACTAGAGATTAAGGGGGCCTTAGGTTCAAATCCTTCATTCTTGTCTGGCCTGTCATTATTTCACCCATCGATCCTGTTACATTGTCAACATACCATAGAGTGCAGTTGTTAGCATCTCAAATTGTACATCTGAACATACTCTCAAGGTACTTGCCATCATACCTACTGTACAGGTGCTAATTGTCAACACATTATACAATCTGATTAAAATCAGATCTTTGATCCGCTCCAACAAATTCGATGTCGCTACACAAAGATCTGAATTTGTCAATGAGCAACATTTTTTCATTGATTATCTTATTCAGGAGCTGATGTCAATGCTGTAGGATATGAGTATTCTAGTCCCACCAGAAAGAGAATGGTGACTCCATTGTATTTTGCTGTCAGTAAAAGCTGTAACAAAGAACTGCTACGGCGTCTGATTTCTGCAGGTAACACTTGTTTCATGCAGTTTACCTGACATACACAGAGAGACATCATGATTCCAATCTAAACAAGATTCAAGTTTGGTAATGTGCCGACATATGCTAACATACAGACAGAGTAAGGTAGTTCAAGTAGGTTTGAAAATTGACAAATTGAGTTTGCAATTACATAGACAAGGGATTACATACATTAAAAAAGATTGCATCATGGTCCCAACCTGATGAAATTCTGCCAGACAAAGCAAATTCATTAATCAGTCAAAATTACAAGCAAATGAGTGTTTTTAAAAAATTGACATATCATTTATCTATTATATAAAGGATGAATGGTTACACATGGTAAACATGTATACATGTACAAATAATCCATTTTTCAGTTTGGTGACAGTACTGTAAACATAGAAATTTCTGTTAGGTGATCATGTTCTCTATTAATTGTAAGCAAGAAATAAATATTAGTGCCAATAACCACCTGTGTAACGATAGATGTAATAATTTATGTTTGGCAAACATATCATCCAGGTGACTGTTACTGCCTATGGGCCTCTTGTTTTTTACTGACATTATCACATACAGACAGACATTTAGTTTATGATAGAACCTCAGTCAATAGTATTTAAATACGTACAGGTCATTTTACTACATGCAGTACTAGTTAGTACATTATTAATGTTTCTTTTACCCGTAGTTTATCTTTTGTTTACAGTAAAACATGGTTATAGCGAACATGCTTATAATGAATTGACGCTTACAGCGAAGTGATTTTCATTCCCCGTGACTTAAATACATGTTGTAAACTTGATGGATATAACGAATTACACTTATAACGAAGCAAAATCCCCCGTTTTCGGCACTTCGTCATAGGATTATTTCACTGTATAAATGAACAATTTTTTGTTCTATGTATTAGGTGCAGATTTAAACAAATTTTCTGGACAGATGTTTGAGAATGAGGAGGAAGGAGGCAGTATGAACTTTAATTCCAAGTCCTGCAGTCTGGATTTTGCACTGCACTCTCAGTTTTATGATCCAGAGGTGATAGACATTCTCCTAGAGAATGGTGCTGACTACAACATTAAGAACGATTCCTCCATGTTGCCTCTACAGATTGCAATGCTGTACAATTACAGTGATGCAGTCTTATTGCTGGTCAGATATGGAGGATGTGCGAAGCCGATTTCTTACTCGGACTATTCTCCTCTGAGACTGATGTTAGATTTTGACGAACTCACTCCAGATAATGAGCGAGGGTCACTGGAACAGAGCCAAAAAACACAGTCGAGTTTGCTGAGGTGTGTTATCATTCTTTTAAACGGTGGATATGAAGTTTTTAATGACAGCGAAATGATGGACATGTGTCAGATAGGAAAGACTGAAAAGGAAATGGACACAACTGTTAAAGATGTGTGTAAAATTATAAATGATTGGTTGTATCAACCCAAAGATCTGAAAATTCTCTGCAGACTTAGTATTCGTCACATTTTACAGAACAATCTCACTTGTAACCCTAGAAGTATATATAAGCTACCCATCCCTAAATTATTAGCAAATTATTTGAATTTATGTGATTTAGAATGAACATTTTAAAATTTAGCTTTCAAATGTATATTCTTAACACCTTTTCTGACTTTGTACCCTGTAAGGTAATATGTACATGTATGTTTACTAGATTAAAATACATGTATGATTTAAGTTGATATCTTTGCTCTAACTACTCTATTAGACTATAACAATGTGATTCCAAGTAAAAATGTAGTGTTATTTTAATCAGAACAGCCACTTTGCTATTATAGTTGATAACAAAAAGTTTACAAATTCATGTATCCTGAAATCCTTATTGAAACTTGCTCCTAACAGAAGATTACTCAAGTTCACTTTGCATAACTTAAACATAGATTCATGGAGAGAAGTAAATATAAACAGTAGAATACTTTCTGTGGTGGTGCATACTGGCTACGAAGGTTGCGAATATTGCAGAAGAGTTACTTAGTGTATAACCCAATGACGCAGGTCTTTTTCAGCAGTGCTCTCTACCTTTGTGTCCACTTGAACTGCCACAGAAAGAATTTTATTATTTAATTGGTCGCATACATGAATATACACATGCATTCCTTAAACTTTTAATATCAGCCTTCAAACACATTTTAAGCAGTGTTCAGCTCTTAAAGTGACATCGTTTATTCAGTTACCTATATCAGCTAATTTGCATATGGCCTATGAAGGTAGCGATCATTGATCAGTGTAAAAAAAAAAGTACTTGTATTTTATATTTATCATATATAGTTTATTTTTTGCATTGCTTGCTATGGAACAGCAAAAAAGCATTCTTTTGTTTAAAGAAATGCGGTATGTAGAATAAAACCTTCTATAAAATATGATGGCTTCTATTTTTTGTAAATGAAAACAGGCATCAAAGTTGTATACGAAGCCTGAAAAAAAAATTACCTGAATAACATTTAATCTCTGCATTAATATCTTTAAACTTGCCACTGTGTTTATTATAGTAAAGCTAGTTCCATGTTGCAATATACTTGGTTCTTATGATATTTTAGTTCTAGCTGCAGGTCTATAGGCTTGTCCTTTACTAATTAACAATTTTTAATTGTCAATGAGTCCATGACTAATTAGTCATGGACTCATTGACAATTAAAAATTGTCAATAGTTTTACGTTCTGACAAATTATTTATTCTTAATTTTAAAAAAAACAAACAATGAATTGATGTTGTTTTTGTTAACAGTTCGAGAAAATTGTCTCAATAATTTTCATAAAGCCTTAAAGTTTATATATGTATGAATGAATTTACATGTAATTGTTGCCTATATATTAGGATAAAACATAACAGTTTGCAGATTATAAACCGCAACTGATCAAAGTTATGTTATACTCCTATATCTTAGGTAACTATCAAATTAATTCCTTATAATTTTAATTTTCCATTTTTTTTATTTCCCTAAACAAAGCACAACATTTCAAGTTTCAATATTATTTAATCTTTCAAACCATACAAAGATGGTACATGAGGTATAAAACATATAATTATTACAAAAACAAAAAATAACGTTGCGTCAGAGGAGGACGTGTACACAAACAAAAAGAAAAAGGAAAAAAAGTGTAGATAACATGAGTCTATACATTTATATTCTCCCTCACTACTTTCGTCCGAATATAAAACAATAAAGTGCTGTATGAATAAAAACAACAAGTATTAAATAGATAAGCTGCTCGCTAGCGTTTATTTTATTTTACACAAAAACACATACATGTATTAACAACCATCTGTCAGCCCAAAATCAACGCTTTCCATATCATCTGCCATTTTACCTTAAATCACAACTAGCGAGTGAGCTTAGAGTGCCACGTCACCGCATGGTCCTTCTATTTATATTACCTGATCACGTGACCCGAAACCTATTCGAGTACGTATGAAAACCCATCACGCACATAATTTTAATTATATTCTCCCCCACTACGTTCGTCCGAGTATAAAAGAATAAAGTGCTATATGAATAAAAACAACAAGTATTACATAGGTATGCTGCTAGCTAGCGTTTAGAGATTCAAATAGATACTAATATAACGTTTGGCTGACAGATATATATTTACAAGCAATACAATTTTATAACACAATAAACAACAATGTACATGTATAAACATTTATTTTTATATGTTTAAATTTTATGTAACGTTTAATTGCTTTGAAACAGTATCTTTAACATAATTGTCCCTTGAAAAATCCGATTTCCATCGACCATGTAGTTTTAATAACCTATCATTTACACCACTTGAAGCTGCAGATGTAGCACCGCCATTGCGCAAACTATGTAAACCAAAAAGCTTTGAATTTAAACCAATAGACGATAAAGCCTCAAGCAGAATTTCTCGCGCCCTAGTATAAGACAAAGGTTTGTTAATGACACAAAGCTTATGACATTTCTGCGATTTCAAATAACGTATGGAACGAAAAATGAAATTGTCCGGCTTATCCGATAATTCTGCAAGCTGCAAATAAAGCTTTGTCCAATATACAGGGCAGGTAGATTTACCTGTACTAGCAATAAGCACATCATTACCTCGTCCATAAACATCAGTTTTCCTACTTTCAATATGCAGTGGCGTCGGAAACAAATTGAAAGTGGGGGGGGGGGGGGGCT
>WFKH01010931.1:41352042-41362847 GCA_016163765.1 Magallana hongkongensis
TCGTATATCTGTTTTGCTCAAAAGGAACAATATAAGAAATATTTATTTGTCTGTTTTTCATTACAAGTATATAGCAACATTTAAAAAAAAATATTTTAAGAAAGTTTGATTCTTTTGAATTTTGAAATATTTTAAAATATATTATTTTTTGATTTATGACCAAATTTTCATAACGTTTGTGTAAAGATAAACACGTCATTAGTTTTCCACCAATCCTAAGGTTTCTTTAATTGTACTGTTATGAAGCAGAAGGAATTTTGGCCTTGACCTCGCCCCAAGGACTGATTTCTTTGCTTAGGTTAAACCTACCCTATGACTTTCGCTTGTTTTATCAAAACTTTAAATGTCGTAGAGGTTTGAAAGGTAGATGGGGAATCAAACAGGTTTCTTGCATCATGTGTCCCAACACAGGTCAACTGGTACATCTATGTTGATGAACTTGAAATAATTCAAGCTCATTTGAAGTTTATCTTTTCTTTAAAGGCGAAGAAAGGCTGAATGTGGTTGATCTTTCCAACCCATCAGATCCGATAATGCTGTACAGGAAACAGTTTGACAAAATGGATCCGACTGATGTAGAATACTGCGGAAATCACGTGTTTGTTTCTGTCGCTAACGACGAGAAACCGGAAGATGGAAAAGTATTGGTGTTCCGGAAGTATAACAGACGACATAACACGATGCCCATTGTGCTCGAGGTTGTCGGTAAGGTTGTTAACAATAGGCATAGAAAACGTTGCCGGAAAACACCGGTCTTGGAAAAATGAGTTTAAGTGGATGTTGAAATTTATAATTATATACAAGAATAAATTCGCCCGTTTATCCTGGTTCCCTTTCCAATTGTGACACCTGGACAGAAACAACGACTCATAAAATTAACGATACGTCAAATTATGAAATATGTCAAGCAACTTCTTTTTCTGTCGACAAATTATACTACAAAGCAAACATAGACAATTTAATTATAAGAACATAAATGAGTTAGAATAGAGGACATTTTTGACAGCAATGAAATTGCCAAGCACTCCTTGTCATTTATTGCATTACCACAAAATAATTTTTTTTCTCGAGATATTATGTAAATATAAAGTTGTTTTTTTTTTGTACTGAGGCTTCATTCTATTCAGTTTTAATGAATAAAAATCGTCGTCTTGTAAAAACTTAAAATCTTGACAATAAGCCTGAATTAATTACTGTTGCACCACCCAGTTATCATTCAAACACAGATGTGCTCAAGCATGCTGAAACTAATAGTTGCAGTGAATAATAAAACAGACATACGTCTACGTTTATGTGTATACAAAATCTGTTGTTTTTCGTTTAAGAGGGCTGAATGGTCGTGACCACTTATAGACTATATTGCTCTCATTAAGAAGAAGAGCTCTGTATAAAGACATAGGGAAATATTTAATTTTAAAGCTTAAATGGATGCAATATTTCTTTAATAATTAATACTGTAGTTTATACAGTATCTTAAAATCATACAAAAAGTTAAGGTAGATCTGACGGCTATAAATTTGTTGACCAACCAGCCTCCTTAAAAATTATAACGTCATTTTTTATATTTTGAAACATTTTTATTGACTCCAAATGTTTCAAAGCACTAGATAATTAAAGTTTCATAAAAATAAAGCGATTTGTCACATGTTGTAGCATAATTAACTATATATAAACGTCCGATAAGCACCATTTACATGTATTTGTTTGATTTATCACCATGTAAAATGTATATTTTACAGGTTGATAATATTATCACCATGTAAAATGTATATTTTACATGGTGATGTTTAATTCTCGCATTGTCATTTTAACCATAAAATATCTCTGTTACAATGTAATTCTACCAAGTACTGTATTTCATTTTTTTCAGTTGGCCCCTCTCCAAATATGCTGCTTCCAACCACTAACTGTCAGAAGGTACTTGTGGCCCTAGAGGGGGAGGCATTCGCCAGGGGCGGGAATCTGGTCAACCCAGAGGGCGCCATTGGTCTCCTCAAATTCCCTACCAGTTACATATCCGACACAACGTACAGTTACAAAGTGTTGGATTTCCGCAGCTTTAACGACAAGTAATGAATTTATACTTAGTATAGTAATTGTATAGGCAATACTTGATTGTATCACATTCATTGGGATTCATTGTCTGGTTTACATTCAGTTGTTATATATAACCGTTCAAAATCAAATGACTTGCCATGCCGTCATACTAGGTTGATACTAATTTGGGGAAAAAATGAATTAAAGAAAAATACTTTTTTTTCTTAATTTACGAAAAAAAAAATATTCAAACCCACCCATAAAGATCACATAGAATCAATTATCTATTATGAAATATTGATAAGATGAACGTTGTTTTTTTTTTTTTAATTTTACAAGATACCCAATACTAGCAAGGAGTGGCGTGCGCTATGTCTACAAAGAAAATGGAAACACACTTGCACAGGATTTGGAACCAGAACACATTACATTCAGTGCAGATGAAAAGAAGGCTTACATCAGTTTGCAGGTATGCCATAATTGAAGGTACAGCCAGATTAGACCAGATAAGTAGTTTTGGTCCAAATGACATTTCCAGAGTTGTGAAGCAAGCTCCTTTTCTTTATAATTATGATGGATGTTCAGTTTTGTAAACATTCATTACTTTTTACAACTAAAGCCACAGTGGTATAATATACTGTTTCCGCATGGAGATGATTTTATAATTTATGTCTCAGAAAGCACAATGCCGGAGTGACAGTGACGTCTTGTTTAGACATTGAGGCTGTTGTTGAATTCATTTTTACCCACTGAATGGAAAATAAAAACCTGCTTAAAATTTCACTCGGCAGTAAGATTATGTAACTTAAGCTTCGTAAAAATTATGAAATGAAGATTAATATATTTTGCAAGACTTGTATTTTTAGATATACAGCATGACTTTTACGACATAATCTTATGTCTGGGGTTTCAATTATGCATATCAACTTCCTTTTGTATCTGAGAAAATTTCAACAGTGCTTTAGTGGAGATTACTAATTTAACGCTAAGTATATTGGTTCGCACTCATTGTTCTTAGCAAACGCATGCGCAAAAAGACACCTATAGGTATAACTTATATATAGATATGATTCATCAAATTGAATAAGCTTTTATAAAATTCTTTGTTGTAAAAGATAGTGGAATCTTTGAATTATTACTTGTTTATTTAAAAAAAACATGATTATAGTGGGGGTTTTTTTTAATCAAAGCATTAAAAAGAATAAATTGAATGGAAATAAAATTTTCCCCAGAATATTTATTAAATATCCTAATTATAGTGGGTTTTTTCAAAAATCAAAGTATGAAAATGTATAAACCATTTGGAAATGGTTAAACTATTTTTTACACAACATCTATTCAGAAATAATAGGTTTCTTATTTTTAATAAATCAGTGTAAATATATTTTTCCTATTTATACCTAGCACACGAAAACTCAATATCGACTTTTGCTATATGGACTATTAAAAACCTCTTACAATTAAGGCTAAAATTCAAAGAACTTATTAATTGATACAATTACATGTATTATTGTTATGACACTTGTCAAAATACTAAATGACGATATTTTCAACATGTTTTTATTACAGGAAAACAATGCAATTGCGGAAGTCGACATGGTATTGGAAACTATTTCCGAACTTCGTGGACTTGGCTTTAAAGATTGGAAAAATTACAAACTGGACCCCAGCGACAGTGATGGGGGTACGTATTGAGGTTTAAAAGAAATCAAAGATATATTATCTATTCAATTATGATAGATATGAAAATTACAAGATGACAGTTCGTAAATCCACGAAAATTATTGATGCCCATGTGTGTATTTAACCACGAATAAATAAAAAATGACCCCCACCCCATATGCAATAAGTGAATAAGTGTATCTTCCATAGTTGAAAATTCTGTTACATTAAAAGTTTAAAATTTTTCAATTTAAACTTAACTGTAACAGCTTATAAACTAATATAGTTAAGTTTAAATTGACAAATTTTAAACTTTTAATGTAACAATTCTAAAGTTATTGATAAGATTGACCAAGTAATAAATAAACATATTGTAGGTATCAATATCTACCCCTATCCTATATACGGTATGTATCAACCTGACGCCATTCGAACGGTAACAATTGGTGGGAGGGAGTATATTGTAACAGCCGACGAGGGAGACAGCAAGGACTATTCTGGACTGAAACTGACAACTCCGGGATTCGACGAGACTAAACGCGTCAGGGATATCACGCTCGCTAGTACGTTTTAAACATAACGGTAAAATCTTCCACATAGACACCATTATTAGAAAGACATCAAACTTACAAAAATTTCTTTTTCGGATTGCTTGTGATTTTTTTTTTTCAGTTGCAACGGCCATATCGTTAGGTGTAGTTCTTATTGCTGTATATTTTGGTGTGGAATTAACTAGTATTTTTTATTTCATTTTTTTCCCACCAGACAATTCTGAGGTTTCCCAATGGGCCAGAACGCGAAAGATACCAAGCATCCAACATGACGCTTTGTTAGGTGTGTTTTTTTTTACTCTGAAATTTCAAGAACTAAATACAAATAGAACTATTTCGACCATCACACATGGTAATAACGGTTCAGTTTTATTTTATTTGAAATAGGCAAACTCTCCATTTCAACACAAGATGGACGTCTGAGGGATGGCACGTATGACAAACTATACTCCTATGGTGGGCGTGGCTTTTCTGTCCTACGATCTGACACTATGCAACGTATTTACGACAGCGGATCGACCGTGGAAGAATCCCATGCGCTGCAATATCCCAAAATATTCAACTCCTACGCCAAATCATCTGCAAATATTACAGACACATTGGACAGTCGTTCTGACAGCAAGGTTGGATGATACTTTTATTTCCAAAATTGAATTCCTACGTACCTCTCTTTAAGAACTGTTACATGTACCCAATTGAAAAGATAATCGTTAAAACTTTGTTTCAAGTTGAGAGAAATGTCGTTTAACAACGTGGAGATTTTCTTCGTTTAAAAAAATATTAATCTTTTATGTTATATTAAATGTATGTAATACAATGTGTTGTTTATTGAGTAACTGCAAAACTAATTGTATTTTCTTAGGGACCGGAGTGCGAAAGTTTAGCGGTAGCGTACTCTGGAACCAGGGTAATTGTGTTTGTCGGCTGTGAACGTCCCGGCTCCATAAGTATCTACTCCTTCAACAGTAACATGACTGATGGCACATTGGAGAGCATATACAGTGGCGCCAAGACCATCCTTGGAACATGGGGAGAAGCATTTGCTGGTGGATTATTGACGGATATGGATACGGATGATATTAAGTGCGTATAAACTTCTCTCCATTTGCTTAAAGATTAAAAAAAATATTGAAGATAGTTGTCCTTGCATGACCGTTTTAATTATTCTGCCTGCCTGAGGTTTTATAAGTTTTGGGAGAATTATGCAAAAGTTCTTCCTAGCGCTTGTTATTGACTACAGTTTGTTTGTTGTTTAATATCCAATCGAGATTGTTTTAATTTGAGTAAAACATCGGGAATGCCGATGACGTTTTTTTTTTCAACGTAGACTAGCAATCTGCCTACACTTATTGAACAGAAAACGATCCCCATCTTGAAAATACTTTAGACGAAAAAGTCGGCATTGTTATTTTCGTTTATAAATATCAAGTTGGAGTGAAAAGTCTATTTTTTTACGCCATTAGATACCTCCCTCCATTCCAAAGCCCAACGGGTCAACCATTATTGTTGGTTACTGGGTCAGACACCGGAACTGTGTCGCTCTTCCACGTGCGTGGATTGGACAATCGTAAGTTTGCTGGAATCTGTAGTTACCTAGTTTTCTATATTCTTTAGTACCAATCGCAGTTCTATCTTAATATTTTATGATTGCAACGCAGTCTTAGAAGACGTGACTAGATTATCTAATGCCTTTTCGCTTGCTAATGAAATCAAGAACGCTGGATGGTCCTGGCCATATTTAGGTTATATTTACCTCCTTTAGACGAAGAGCTCTGTATAAAGATATATTGGGTTTTTTTCTTTACTAATAATAGTTTGTGGCCAAAAAGATCATTTTTGAAAGTTTAAGGCAGATCTGATGGGTAATTTTAGGACCACCCAGCCTCCTTAATTTAATATTTTTATCTACATGTAAATCATTTTTAAATTCGATACCTTTATTAGACTTCTTGAAGTGTATCTAGAAAGAAACTTCAAGACTTTTCTTTTCAATTTATAAGCTTTACCAAATCCAAGAGTCAATTCTAGGGTTCCAGTCAAACCTCTTCAAAGCTCACGTAAGTCATTTTAAACACATTTAACACATTAATAGGGAATGGCTATACATGTACCACGTCTTGCAGATGGGTTATTTTTTCTTATAGAGATATTGACAAAAGTTTGAGTTTATTCTATAAGAAGTACTTCACATTCTCACTATTTTATGCAATGTTAGTGTTAACACCAATTCCTGTGAACTAACTTTTATTTGCGTTCGAAAATATATGCATGTTAGCCTTGATATTCTGATTATTCCTCCTTATTATTAACGAAAACTGACTTTTGTCAATTCAAAACTACACAATGGAATCCAATCGGGAAGATAAAATGTTAAGAGGGCTGGATAGTCTTGTTTATATTTAGGCAATATTTACCTCCTTTAGACAAAGAGCTCTGTATAAAGATGGATAGGAAAGTGTTCAAATCTTAAAGCCAGAATATTGGGTTTTTTCTTTACTAAATGATAGTTAATGGCCAAAAATATCATTAAAAAGTTTAAGGCAGATCTGCTGGGTAATTTGTTGACCACCCAGCCTCCTTAAGATTTGGCATTATAGTAAAGTTTAATGTAGATAACCAAAAGTTGATTTTTTTTTAATTTCGCGCATCTATGAGAATATCGACTTTTGGGGTTTAGGTTATCTGGAATCTTAAGTGTTTAACATTTCGCAACAATCCATGTTGACATTAATATATATATACATGCGTCAATCGCAAAAATTGTCACAATCCACTGAATCTGTGATTAGCGAAATAAAGACCTTGCAAATAAAAGTTGGTTTACAGTTTACTGATATGTTCGTAGATATAGATTTAACTGATGGTAAAGGATACTTGGTGTATTTTTTTGGTTTATAAAAATGCACTCATATTTAGGAATGTTTGCACTAAACATGCATTGTCGTTATCACATATTACAGAAAGCACCCAAATTCGCAATACAATAGTTTGGCATGTACATTCAAATATGAGATTTTATGTTTTAATTGTTCACAAAACTTACTTAATCTGAACTATACGGGTATATGGAGTAAGGAAGTTTAATTTGGAGATTTATTTTAGCCCTCGCCGAATCAACCACTAAATCTACAACAAAACCCAGCCCAGCAACCCCAAGTAAAAATCAAGGTTTGTTTTTGTTTTTGTTGTTGTTTTTTGTTGGTATTTTCACTTTTGATAGATTTGTTTCAAAATTTCATTCTCATTAACAATGAACAGTATCTAGTATCCTCAACTACTTCCACGCGTTTAAAAAGCGCTGGAAAATGAGTGAAAGTGTTCAAAACGTTTTATTGTTTAAAAACTTATTATTCAATACTGATGTGCAGGGAAATTTCCGGAAATGTGTGTACAATGTATGACATTTACAATTGGATATTTATTAACACTAGCTTTCATTCAAAATATTTAAGTAGCAGCACAGAATCATTCATAATACTTTAATACCCGATGGACTGGGCTCCTCTATACATATACGAGGGTTGTCCAAAAAGTTCGTGGACACATGTAATTTTATTCAAAATAATTGCGCCATTATCAAGAAAGTATTATAATATTTTAATAAAGAGTATAATAATGTATATGAATAAAAATCAGAGCAATGTACATTTTTATATTGGAGTTATCATTTTACATACATTGCCTATACAGGCCGCACGGCCCAGTCTGACGTTGAGTTATTACCACGTTTCTATAACGTCGTAGTCCTGGGTTTACCTGAGAGAAATATGCCGCATTCACCGTTTGGTCAGAGGGTACAATCGCATAGTACATCAAAATAGCGCTTGTGCCACTTGTTGATAAGTAAACTCGAAATATTTCGATGTTTTTCCTGTTTTCTCCATCGTTTGTTTTGTTTCTATCGGTGTTTTACCTCAGTCGTCACAATTTTATGATGGCGCGCTGTTCCGTGTAGTCAGCTGACGTCGCTTTTTCAGGCGTTTTAAAGACATGTTCTTGCCGTAATATCTTTAAAAAGTCCTCTGCTAGTTTGAAAATAGCTTTAAATGACGTATAAAAATGACGCACACCATACAGACTATATCACAATAGAAGATTAAGAAGTTTAGAAATGTTTTATAAAAACTGTAAATATTCATATCTAAAAACTCAATTACAAAGTTTGGCAATTTTTACGCTGGGCCGTGCGTACTTTCCGCAACCCTTTGATACATTAAAATTCTAGCTTATTTCTACGGAAAACATTCAAAACCACTTTAGTTTGATTTGAAATTTTATGACAAAGATTTAGATATACAATATGTATATATAAACCCATTTAAAAAGACAAAAACGCGATTGTCCACGAACTTTTTGGACAACCCTCGTACATGCAGGTTTCAAAAGTTAAGTGTATGCAAACTTAAGTGCGATGGCTGAAAAGAATCAACGTTTATTTTTATTATAAATAAAGAATCAACAAAACTAATCCTTGAATTTAAATCTTTAGTCATTGTACAATATTATGTATGGAGGCAACGTTGCAGGTATGTGCATGTATTTCATGTGCTGAAATGTTGTATTTCTTCAGGAAAGAACCCTCGGGGCAGAAAACAAAACAGAACAAGAAACAACAAATTTACCAAAAGTAATAACAAAAGAAACAATAGAATTAAAGCCGGACAGAAAAACAAACAGAAAAACAAGCAAAACAAACAAAACATCCAAAAGAAAACCGGTCTTTCTAGGAAGGCCAAAGGACGTCCAAAAGGAAACAAAGCAATCAAAACAAAAGCAGGTCGTCCAAAAGGAAACAAAGCAATCAAAACAACAGCAAAAACAAAAGCAGGTAAAAAACCAAAAGCAAAATCGAGCAAACGGAACACCAAAGGAGCCAAAGGGAAAGGGCAAAGGTCAAATAAAGGCACGAAATCAAATAAGGGGAAGAAATCGAAAACAAAATCAAAAGTCTAAGAGTAAAGTGTGATTGCTTCAATAGACAAACAGTGGTTTCAATATGAAAATAACAACTTCTCAGAGATCTTTTGTCATTATGTATTCTGCTTAAATGTACGTTCTGGAGTGAGTATATAAATGTACTGTTTTACATATATGTGTTTCTTCCTATTCTGGTCAAGGTTTTTATTCGCACTTCATTAAATATCGTTCTTAAATTTATACTAATGCCCCAAGATATTTATGCTGCACATTTGGACAATTTTGAATAAAAATACACATACCTGTGAAAGAAATGCATTTGAAATCAATGAAAGGAAAAATATCCAAGATATCTTCATTGACACATTATCGTTTTCAACTCGAAAAAATTCACAGGAACGAAAACAGATTTCTTACGTAGATTTATAATGGGAAATGTTAACATCTTTTCTTCATTCGAAAGTCACTTGGAATACCTCGCGCAATTTTTCAACGTTATCATCCGGGTACCTTTATCTCGCCTGCAATGCAAAATCCCCGTAGACTTTTTATTTTTAGCCGTGTATTCAAACCTGACAAGCTAGAGGGGGCGTTTCAAAGGAGAAATCTTGGGATTTTTTTCATTCTATCGAATGAACATCGTTTGAACCCTTAGATATTTATAAATATCGAATAATTTAAGAAAATGTGCTGCATAAATATCTTGGGACAGACTATAGTGACTTATACAAGACCAGGAATATCACAATCACAAGTTGCATTTTTAACTCAATAAATGTAATTGCCTAAGTATGTTTAAAATGCGACAAATACCAATAGGCACACGTAAGACGTCAACTAAAGACATGGCACTATGGACTGCTGTTGCTCTGGTAGCAATCATGTATTTACAGTAAAGGGCTTACTGTCCAATAATAATTCTTTCCTCACATTCTTTACCCCTTTTCATGCCGGGCGAATGCTTACGATATCTTGGCAATGAGTTCTAATGTTATGCAGAGTTTATAATTGATAACTGTACTGAATTTTAGGGATGGAAATGGGGTAATATTTATTATCAAATGATAAACCCTTTTCTATTCATTTTTAAACTAGAAGTACGTTGATTGCATCGTCATGCAGTAAACATACCGTAGCAAGAATATATGAAAATAATTATAAACCCCGCTCCGAAGGGGGTATACTGTTTTACCCTTGTGTGTCTATATGTCTATCTGTCCGTAACAATTTAATAATCACAGATGCTTGAAAATTTAACACACTTTGTTTGGGTATGCCATATGGTGGGATTCATTTTTGTATCAATCAGACGTCAACTTCTTGTTAAATGCCGACTTTGTTAATTTTAAGCCTAAATTTTCGAACAAATTTTCGTCAAAGATTTCTCAGCAACAGTTACTATTTATTGCAGATGTTTGAAATTTTAACACACTTTTTGTTTAGGTATCACTGGTGAGCATTGGATCACAGATATCTTGTTTTATCAGAATTTCAGACTTTTTTTTATTGGCAACGATAATTTCATCAGGATTGCAGTTATTTGTTCGTGGAATCATTTGGTCCACCCTTTATAGTAGTGTTCACATGATACCAATTGTAGTTGTTAACTTCAATACCAACTAATGCAGTCATAGAAAA
>WFKH01010931.1:41369295-41388642 GCA_016163765.1 Magallana hongkongensis
ACTCCTGTGAGTATATACAGCCATTTACATGTAGCTGTTTTGGGGTGGGTTTTTTTTAACATCCTGTGTTTTGTTTACCTTAGCTTGTATCCCATCAGTAACCTTCAAATGACTACGTCAATGACCTACTTTCAGTGCTTTTGGCCTCGGAATATTTCTTGAAAATTCCCCTAAATTTCACAAAATGACCAGGATAAGCAAATCATCAAAAGAAATAAAATCCTTTTGAAAAAAGATATATAGGCACATTAGGATAGTGTTGATACACAGATAAACAGTTTGATTTTAAAGTCTGCATTCTTTCTGTTATTTTAAAGTTAATTTTACAGACTTAATGAATTCGAATGTTCGAATTTAAATTACATAGAGACGATGATTATTTTAAGGTTTGGAATAGGCTTTTGTGAATTTGTTGCTGAAAAAGTTTTTTTTGCGCATAAATGACAAACAAACAATAAGTTTTGATTTCTTCTATTTCTGCTGTCGACATCCTTTACGCCGAAGTAAAACTTAAAGTATTACAATGTTTGTTTCTGCATATATGTTCAAACTGCAAATTAAAAGTAATTTAATTTTGTATGGATATGAATTATTATACAAGACGTTATGCGAGTTAAGAGCAATTTATCATTCAAGATAGATTGCTATACAACCTCTATTTATGTAAATTTAATCTTTAAGCCGGATCCACCGCCTTTCATTTTTTATTAAAATTGTTCAAAGTACGCCTCTAGTAATGGTATGAAGTTTTAAATTGTTCCTATTTCATACCAAATTAGCTGAGAGAGACGTAATTGCTATTTCTACTGCAACCCATTGGTGACTAGACTGCCACTTCTTTTAACTGGCAGAGAAGATTTAATGTTTTGAAACTGTGTTAATTGCGCATCTACAACATTCATATCCCAGAATGTAATTTGACCACTGAATATAATGCAAGGGTAGTCAAGGCAATAAATATGATAAAAATGGGTGGATGGAGTAAAATAGCTATAAAGTACTATAATAATATTGTCAAGAAATAGATGATCGTTCATGATAACACTGAAAATTTTGTAAATTCTGTATAAAATCGTAAATTAATTTTGCTGTAGTGTTGCAGTTAACAGTTATACAGTGAGGTTGCCTTTAACGAATCACTAAGTAAATTCGCGTTGATAGTGCGTAACCAAGCCCGAGTTAAATTCATAGTACAGCATTGTTTTATTGTACCATGCTTGACTTATAACATCATATATTTCTTTCCCGACAACCACTGATTAAATAGGAATTATCGCTGTACTTTGATGAACGATGTTTTCTCCTTTAGCGGATCATGTTCTCCATTACCGAATCACGTGACATAGAGCTGATTATTTTTTTTAGGGACAGTGTCGATATTTTTTTTTTTTGTTTTAATATGTTTTAAAGCATAAACAAGAAAAATAGAAAGGTAATAATTTTTTATTTTGAGTGAAGTGTTCATTTTATTGAACCCTACAATTGATGAAAAAAAAACCCACAATGAATTCAATGGTAAAAGCATATATCATGACTACATGAGTTGTAAACTGTATTAAAAATCAATTAGTTTCATTACAAGTCATCAATATTGTTGATTTTATGAGATACATGAACATCTTTTCACGCAATTACAAAGAAAGATACATGTAAATGGATACAAAAAAAAAAAAACACCCCGACAGACGAGGGTTTTCCCAAAATTGCATTAATATTGACAAGTGACGTTATTCAGTTAAACAGAAAGATGAAGTTTGTGTCACAACGGGTTTAAGTTATTTGCATTGAAATTATGTGTCGATATTAATGACATACTGTATGAGATTAAGTTTTTAAAACATACATGTTCTACATCATCGATTTGACATGCGGCGCAATGACAATATCAAAAAATTAAAATTAGCATATAGAAAAGAATATCGCGAGGAAAACAACTCTTCGAATAAAAAAAAAAAGAAAAAAAAGAATTTAAATTTATGCATTGTTTTTTTATGTACCCAATAAAAAATTAGCCATGACGCATTTTATAAAGATTTTTTTTTCGCACAATGTACGTGAGAAAAGTTGAAGTTTGAATTTGAAGTAAATGGCGACTTCAGCGTTAATTGAGGCGGCGCAACGGTAACTAATTAACAAAAATGTCAAGATCTAGAAACAGATCCTAAGGCGATTTTAAAGTAAATAAAATACACAAAATCGCTTAGAAATGCATTTAATGATTATATAGTTAAGCAACCAAATAACAAAACAAAACCCAGACCAGTATTGACATCCAGCGAAAAAAGAAACCCCCACCGATAGAAATGGAAGAAAAATGCTGAACGACACATTGCGGGAAGACAGACGTTTTGAATAGGCGATCGTTTGTACTTATGAAATATTTTAAAATTTAAAAAAAAAATCTAGAAATGTATAGTGAATGTGCAAGCTGGGTATGTTCAAGGAAAATAATATTTTCCATGACATGTACATGTATGGAATCGGCGATTGTTTGTACTTACGAAATATTTTTAAAACAAAATTAAAAAATGTATAGTGAATCTGCAAGCTGGGTACGTGTTCAAGGAAAAGAATATTTTTGGAAAATAAACGAACTAAATGTTATCGAATACGATGTGAAGGTTTTAGCAACGACTTAAAGACGTCGATCGCGCATTGCGCCGCCTGACGAAATTTGTTGTGATATTTATTCATTTTCTCAAGAAATAAATAAAGCACAGATTTAAATTTTTGGCCATTGTTTACAAAGCATAAAAGTGCAATGAAATTGCAGTCAACAGATATGCTATTTTGGGACAACCAACGTACTAGGGGTAACTAACTTTGTTAATTATTTAATCATGATTTGTACAGTGGCAGCACCCTCTTCTTATTTTAAAAAAAATATTTCAGTTCGTTTAACAAATTGAAAGAAAAATAGGAATTATTTTAATTTGACACTGTAAGGTCTACATTGTATGTTTTCAAATCAGTAATAAATAACAGCATTACAGGGGATTGGGGAAACCAAAATATGGTTTAAATTATAAACGAATGGAAAAATGTTCTAGAAAATAGGAATGAAGTGTATTATTAACATTTATTACTGTTGTGTGTGGTTTTGTTTATTGTAACAGGTGTGCAAATAATCGCAGGCGAATGAATAAATTTTGACATGATCCCTCCATGATCCGCACATCACGGTGATTCGTTATTGGAACCCTAACTACCCACAACTTTATAGCTAATATAATTATTCTCTGATTAAGAAATTGTTTGACGCTTTCAGTGCTTGTAGACAGATAATTCTATTAAACATCTGTACCAAATATGCTTACATACAATGTACCGTTCACATCAGAGCTCAACTGAAAAGTGAAAGTAGTCAGCTGCACGCACGCTTTTAGTCTGCGTCTTCAAAAAGCTTGTTCATGTTTGTTTAAAAATTACGACATAAAACAAGATAAATTTTAATAATTTCATAATAAATAATTAAAACAAGAATAACTCTACATGACAGGTTAGGTTAAGCTAAGTATTGGACCTTGATCAGAAAAATACAGAATTGTTTATCTGAAAGTGATTCGTTAATGGGGACGATTCGTTAAAGGCAACCTCACTGTATCTACTCTATTAAGAATCTGTCATTATAGCAACAGGAACATTCAATCACAAAAAATACATTTAATCATCTCAATAACTGATAAAAAAATTATTCAAAGGTTATAAGGAGAACGCAAAAGAACATATTAGTATATTTTGTCAGCCCACAGATAAGATGAAACTTTATATGCACTTGAATAGTTTGGAACTCTTAGTAGAATTAAGACATTTTGTGCTTAAGATATTTGTACTTTCTAAGAGCTTTCTATAATTTGATAGGAGAAAATTACATTTCTGTCACCGTTATTGAAAACAATGTACATGTATAAATTGAAATGTTAAAGAAGTTGAGTTGGTGTCGCATTATATGTTTATTTTGTCTTTTGACCAGTCTTGCAGTCAACAAAAAAGACAGTATATAACTGGTTTACATTTATTTTAAGAAAAACAATTTCACTGTTTGACTACCCCTGATATTTAAGCTTTAAGAAGACAACATTTGTAAATAATTATGCTTTACGTAAAAATATTGCATAACAAGTGAACTATAATTACTCTTATTTAATTAAGCCAGCATTTGGGTCTAATGTATTAATTAAACCCGACAAGATCCTGTTGTCAACATTAAGTGAAGGCCAATATAAACACAAGCACAGCACAGCAAGAATCAGACGAGTTGTGTACATGCAAGGACTCCAGTATGCTGTGGAAACTTTTGTGTTTTCTGTTTGTTCTGTCTATAGCTAATGTTGGATGCAATACCATCCAACTGAAAAAGATTTCCAGCTTGTATATTCCATCCTCCTACTCGGACACAGGAACGCCACGGTTTTCTCTTACAGCCAAGTCAGCCGAACAGCTGGCTTATGACACAGGGAGTAAATTGGTCTACGTTGTTGGTAAGTGTTCGCACCATTTTGCTTTTTTTTTATCAACCTGGTGTAAAGAGTTTGAATAACGTAAAGTTTTTAGGAAAAAATTACGATTATTCTATAATTGCTATATTTAGCAAATGAAGCTGCCTTTGAACATGCAAGTGATAGTAATGCACAATTACTTAAATATTAAAGTTTGTTATGAAAAGTTTTATTCCGGACTTCAATTTTAAAAATATTAATAAAAATAGGATCGCGTGTTTTGTTGTAATTTTTTAGGGGTGGGGTGCTATTTTAATAGATTCGTGTAATATTTATTACCTTTCACAAACACTTCATCTAAAATTTACCTAAAAATATAGGATCATCAAAAGTAAACGTCATAGACATAACCGATGTTGAAAACCCTCGATTAATCTACCACAAATTGATGGGAGACTTTGATCCGACTGATGTGGAGGTCTGTGGAGATCACGTCTTTGTCACACTGGACGATAATCAAGACAGAGAAAGAGGCCGGGTTGTTGTGTTCAAAAAGTTTGACCCTAAAAAGAATACAATGGAGACTGTACTGAATATCACAGGTACTAAACTTGTTAGTCATAATTACCAATATTATTAAGCAGGAAAGGATAGTCAACACTGAGTAGTTTTCCCACTGAATATTTTTCTGTTGCAAAATAAAATTAATTATTGTTGTCGATAAAATATTCCGAATGATTTATAACAGAAGATGCGGAACTTTAATTTCCTGGAAACTGTTTCTTCATTTACTTTTATATTTTTCTGATTCTTTCGTGTGTTCAAGAATCCATCACTGAAAATATTTATGTTTTAGTGGGTCCTCTTCCGGATATGATTCAGCCTTCTTCAGACTGTAGAACTGTGGTGATAGCCCTAGAGGGGAAACCATTTGCCAGGAATGGTGAATTGATTGATCCGGAGGGAGGAGTCGGACTGCTTAAGTTCCAGGATTTCAACATATCCGCCTCCAATTACTCTTATAAAAGGCTAGATTTCACCCGTTATAATGATAGGTACGATCTATGTCCTTTGCCCTTTGATATTTTTGTACTGAAGAAAAAATTCATAAACTTCTCTGATAATCTATATTGGGTTTTCTTTTGGGGACAAATGACTAAGTTACATATTTTGCCATGTTCATATACTCTCGACACAGTGGTTTTATATTTTTTTTAAGTGAGATCTGCAGCGTCGCCTTTCATATGCAATATTCAAAGATTTTTAAAATGTGTTCTGACATATCTGACAAATAATTCTCCATTGATTTATTTCATGGGGACAAACTGGCATCTCCAATTATCATGTTGCAGGTGGAAAACTTTGTCGGAGACTGGCGTGCGTTTCATTTATAAAGAACAAAACAACAAATTTTCCCAAGATTTAGAGCCAGAATATGTCACATTTAGCAAAGATGAAAAGAAGGCTTATATTTGTCTTCAGGTAAGAATTTCTTTGGGTGTTTTTATGATGTATAGAGTCAATCTTGAACATATTGATCTTAAACCAGGTATTGCAACTGCATAATGGCTTTTTTCTTTCTGGGTGTTTCAAGTGTTCACCCATATTCATCTTAGTGTCTCTGTAACAACCGTTAATGATACAATGCCGCTTAATACTATAAATTATTGCATTAACAGTTGACATCTCCAACCGCTAATGATAAATCGCCGCTTAATGATTGAATCGTATCATTAAGCGCCAAATGCACAACAGCCCTAAAGCTTAATGAAACAAGCAAATATCTACACCCCAACCGCTAATGATACAAACTTTTTATCAGTCCTCGTTCTATATAAAACTAATGACCAGTTTTTTTTTAAATTTTAAGTAAATATTTAAAAACATTTTGTTGGGTTATTTTTTTACTGGTGAAGTTTAAACCTCTGAACGATTTAAACGATCAATATAAGGTAGATCAGTGAGCACTTGATAGATACTGTAAAGTAACTTTTATTTGAGACGACCTAATTTCGCGATGTACCGGAAATAAACTGGTTCGCAGCGACTAATTTTCGCGATGAAGATGTAGATTATCTGAATGATAATTTTATTAGAGACATTTAATGACTGGTTTGCGGAGAGAAATATTCGGGACGACAAAACTTTTTCGAACTTCGTGAAATTTTCTCACGCGCGAATAAAAGTTGGTTTACAGTTATCAGGGGAAATTGAATTTTCGCGTCGTTATATCTTTTCATTTTAGGTTACACCTCTTTCATTACAGTACATTGTCATTGCTCTGAAGGTGAAATGATTATCGATTTTTTACGTCTTTTCATAATATCAAAAATCATATCTTTTCTCTCTTGCAGATTGTATTACAAAGTTGATACAAATTGTCAAAAATAGAAAAGCCACAGTTCAATCATGTCATCTTCGTGTGAAAATCAGCTGTTTTATATATGATACATTTATAATTGCCATTATTAAAATTCACTTTTGAATTGCGAATTGCAATCTGTGTTCCAAAAAAAGTTTTCCGTTTTCCGTGTTTAAATCGTGTACCTTTTGAATCAAATATATCTGTCAATCATTCAAGTGCATGTCTGTCTGTCAGTTTATCAGTATCTTTTTTTCTGCATGTTAAAAGTTTAATTTATGATATATGTAGCAATTGTAACAGAAATATATTAAGTATGTTAAGCAAGTTTAAAGAAATAAAAAAAAGTGTTATTTCATAAAGCAATTAATTTTACAATTTTGTATCATTAAAGGGTGTGACTGCACCGCTTAATGATAAAAAGTTTGTATCATTAGCGGTTGAGGTTATAGATATTTGCTTGTTTCATTAAGCGTTAGGGTTGTTGTGCATTTGTGACGCCTAAAGATACAACTCTTTCATTAAGCGGCGATTTATCATTAGCGGTTAGAGATGTCAACTGTTAATGCAATAATTTATAGCATTAGGCGTTGCAACTGCAACGCTTAATGATATTTATATCATTAAGCGGCGTTGTAACGGTTGTTACATGTCTCTTTTCAAGACATTTTTATTTGAAAAATCTTTTGAATCTTGTAAGTAAGCATTATGTAGGTTTACAACTCTTTGTACCTTTTAACACAGTAAATTAGAACCCTTTTTTCCCCCAGGAAAATAATGCAATAGCCGTGGTAGACTTGAGAACAGAAAACATTACGGCTATACATGGACTTGGCTTCAAGAACTGGAGAAATTCTAAGCTAGATGCGAGCGATAAAGATGGAGGTAATCGAGACTGGATTTTTTTTAACAATCAGTATTTTTTAAATCCAATATCAAATTAGATATCCTGTTCATTTTGATTTTAATGAAATACGTCTTTAACTTTTATCATAACAAGCAAGTTGGTATTTGCAATAGGGATAAATATCAGACCGCTCCCTGTGTATGGTATGTACCAACCTGATGCAATCCACTTAATAAAAGTGAACGGCGAGGAATACCTTGTTACATCCAATGAAGGAGGTGGCAAAGACTACTCTGACTATAAACTAAACGCTACCGGCTTCTCTGAAGAAATCCGGGCCAGAGATGCATCTATATCAGGTACGCAGACGTAGTGAGAAAAAATAATGAGAAAGGGAGAGCGGGGGATTATTAACCTATAAACAAAATTGTTGATATTGTATTGCTAATATTCGATAATTGTGTACTTGTATGTGTCTGAAAAATGCGGCATAAGATAATGCTAAAATGTTTTTCATAAACTTTATAAAGATAAAAATAAAACTTATCATTCAAGTCATGTTGTTTCTTGATTTTTTAATTTTTTAATTTTTTTTATTATTTTTTTTTTATGTAGAAAACTCTGAAATAAATCAATGGATGCTGTTGAACAACATAAGCAATATTATGGATGATTCGATATTAGGTATATTAATTCCTAATTTCTATTGATTTCTGAAATGATATTGTTTCTTTCCTGGAAAGATATTGTTTTATTGTTTTTATATATATTATATTATATATATCATCTGTATATCTATTTAACAAGGAAGGTTAGTGATAACTACGGAAACCGGGAGATTACCTAACGGGTCTTTTGACAAATTATACACGTTTGGAGGAAGAGGATTTTCTATTTGGAAAGTAGACACAATGTCCTTAGTATATGACAGCGGAAGTGACGTAGAAGATACCCACTCACAGGCAAGACCGGACCTTTTTAACGCACAATTTAAACCCGACCAAAAAATTAAGAACACGATAGATTTCCGTTCGGACAACAAGGTAGATATATTTTAGAGAGAGAAAGAGAGAGAGAATTAGTTTAATTGTCCTTTTTTTTAAACGGCCAATAAGTGATGTATTACATTTAGTGATGTATTACATTCAGTATGTTGCTTAAATTTAAAACTCAAGATGATAATTGTGGAAAAGATCACTTCATTAATTAAAGAAATATAATGGATGTACGCATAATTGCATGTTTTATTCATTATTCATTGTGTTAAATCAAATTGAATACTAAGAATCCCGTTTCGACATGTTAACAGCATTGCATGGTTAAAAAATAACAATGTTCCGAATAATTAATTATTAAATAGGGTCCTGAAAGTGAGAGCCTTGCTATTGGTCATGATGGAGATAAAGTCATAATTTTCATTGGACACGAACGCCCTGGATCTATCAGTGTGTACTCAGTGGATGGTGACATCTCCTCTCCTAAGTTCGAAAGTGTGTTTTGGGATATTCCAAACTCCGAACAAACCTGGGCTCAAGCTTTTGAACAGAGAAACATAAGTGTTATAGACCCAGAAGACTTAAAGTAAGAGGAGTCAGTAGAAATATTATGGTTCTCTGTAACAGTTTTTTGCTATGTTATATACTGATTCTTTCTAATGTTGTATTGTTTAGGTACATATCTCCGAAGGAAAGTCCAAATAGTCGCCCTCTTCTGTTGGTAGCAGGTTCAGTTAGTGGAACTCTTTCGATTCTAGAGGTCACAGGAGTCAACGTGGGTAAATACAAGTATTTAAAACCGTTGTATCAAAACAAATTTTGAATACGAACGTAAATATATGAGACAGTTCCAGAACAGTACGTTTTACTATGCGCTGGGTCTCTAAGACATACAACTGGGGATGATTGAAAATATAACTGATAAGGATCGTTTTCAAATATCTTGATTTATTTGAAAGAATAAACGGTGATTGAAAAGCAGAAGTTGAAAAATATAAGTTGAGACTTAATTGTCTATGCTTTTAGAGGCTATCAATTTTCAATTTTTTTAAAGTAACATTTAAACATTAGCAATACTGACAATATGCATAGATGTACAATGTATAATTAAAGCGAGTATTTACATTTCATGGCCCTCTAATCAGTTATCTACAAGTTTGATTTTAGAAATATATAATTCTTTTTCCCGTAATAAAATGAAAAATGTCCATAGGTTGACATTTTTTATTTCACAGATAGAAGGCAAAGTGTTTGCTGTGATAGTTGTAGCAATCAATTGTAGTGATATACACATGTGCATGTATTTCAAGTCTCTAAATATCTCATATAATGATAAATATTGGATATGAAGTGTTTAAGGACAATTATTCCTTAATTGTAAACTAACGTTATTCATCTCTTTTCACTAGCGTAGATAAATATCGTTAGTCCTTTATGAACGATTCAGGTTTTCACACGTTTAGTCAATCAATGATATACATCTTGGAAAACAATATAATTTAGTTTTCAAAGGTACTGGATAAAAAATAAGTTTATTTGGCTTATTTTCAAGAAATACCCTTGATTATCCTTTATTATAACGCTCTAAATCTAGTTTCTAGTTCTAGCACATTTTGATTATATTAGTTGTAGGTATTTAACTAATACATGTATTCTGCAATAGTGTATCGTAAACGGCTTTCAAAGCAAATACATGTACCTCCTCCCCACCTCAAAAAAGAAAAAAAAAAACAACAATAACCAAGAACAACATGTTAAATAAACTTTATAACAGAAGAAACACCCTCATCTTCACCATCAATAAAATTGAAATATCAGCCTCTTGACTTTCTTTTTTGGGTTTATTGGGTTTTTTTCCTAATTTTTAAAAATTTCACACATTATCTACTAAAAGTAGGACTAATCAAATCAAATTACAGAAAACAAATAGACAGCAAATATAGCAGAAAACAATATGAAAAGTGAAAAAATCTATACCTTTTTCAAAATCTGAGTGAAATTCATTCTTTACATTCTGTTTATTACAAAACAGATAGTATACAGGTCTTGATTTGATTATTTCAATTCAGTTGCAGGACCAGCGTCTGTAGGATAAGACGACTAAGTAAGTCCTCAAAGGTAAGTCCCCAAAAATATGGCCTCCGCCATAAGGAAAATTTCTCAAATACTAGCCTTTGAATAATACTGGTGGCAAAAATCATTTATTGAGTTGCAACTTTATTTACTTTTTGCACAACATAAAGTAATAGAATTTCAAATTGTTTTATCGCTTTATATTACTTTAACCGTTAATTTGTTACCACTGAATTTAATTTAACTTTTTCATGTGTCTTTAAGCAGATGTGAATATTAATGGATAGCAGTTATTCAGCTCGGCAAAGTATGGAACAAAGTCCTACTGATACGGAAATACTATATTCTATTCAATATCATTAATGAAATATATCAAGACATGTTTCACAAAGAATATTGAACAATGTGTGTTGTACATTTAAATTTAACATTATTTTAATAATATATTTTATGTTACACGCCTTTTAATTCAATGTAAGAGAACAGAAATAAAATTAGCATGCGTTATATAATATTTTCATCGTTATTATGTTTCATTATATAAAATAGATTATGGGGTTTGTCATTATAACTCACCAGATTTATTCATAAATTCACACATTCGTGAAATTATTGTCTATTAAAGAGTAATACTTGGATTTTGTAAACAATATAATATAGATGCAATATTCAGTATCTCACTTTTTTTATTCTCTTGAATCAAGTAGACTCAAGTTAAAGGTTTATCACATGAAAAGCGGTTTTGTATTTAAATAGTGCGTTTTGCCGTTCAAGTCTTTTTTTTTAAGTTAAATTCTCTGCAGATTACAATAAACAGCAATAAAAGCAGAAAGTGAATAGACTCTTTCATGATAATACATGTATGAATACATGTACACACCACCAACGGACTGGCAAAACAATATATTCTCATATAGACCTTTGTCGACATTGTTGGCACAATTGTAAAGATGGCGACCTGGGAAAGTTTAAACTAGTAGAAAAAAGGGTTTTTTTTGCAATGGTATGGGTGTAACCTATAAAAAGAAATAAAAATAACAACATCAATGTCTTATAGATAAAACCACCGGCCAATTTTGAGGGACAGCATGGTCACCGAATGGCATTCAGTAAAATAAGACATGTGCCAAACGAATGACCTCGAGTTGTTGGAAACACGCTCTATTTTTAAGGACATATGAGGCGTCTGTAATGACTATTCATCATGCACCATTGTTTCTTAAACTTAATGTTTGCCTCTTTCCCAATAAAAGTTTAGACAGAAACCTACGTTATCTCTAATCTGAAATAAATCCTCTGAACATTTAAAGATTTTGAAGATGAATAATAATTGACTACAACGTATAAAGATCATATTCAAAATTACAATTGATGCATTTTCAAAAATAAAAGAATCATTGATATATAATATATAAGTTGATTGCTTTGGTCTCAAATGGATATGGGGGATTAATGTGTGAGAGAAAGAGAGAGGAGGTGAGAAAGAGAGAATGATCAATGTAGCAAATAATGCTTAGCTTTCCATCTTCTTTTCAACAAAAGAATAGGAAAGTTTCATTATTAGAAAATAAAGGGTACCTCCCTTAAATAAACAGCAATGAATAAAAGCACTACTTTATTACTTTTGGAGACAAAAAGATGAATTCGACCGGACAAACGACTCAATATCAGACAAATCTTGTCCCGATTTGGGGACGGACGATTATCACTGTCCCCCACATGTATATCTTTGTTATTTATTGTAAGCTATAGTGTTTATTTTGATATTCAACTTTTCCCAGTTAGGTCTTCGAAAAATAAAACAATAAAATTTATTCACGTACAAGCATTTACTTAATATCATTTATGTATAGTCTCTTTAATACAGGTCAAGGATGGAAGTGCATTTTTTATGTGGCCTCTATGTCTCCTAAACCATAAACATAAACGAATTGTGTTTTAGATAGCTAAGCTTGTTGGTATTACACAATCTATTAGTCATTCTATTTTAGTTTAGGATTATATTTTTAAACAATATTGATTAAAAAGATATGATTTCAAACTATTGATTTGTGAAGAATAATACAAGTAATTTAAGAGCATACCGTTCTCCATTTTTAACAGTGTCTTAATTTAATTTGGAAATCACAATATGGTACATTGACCAAATATTTCATATTGGCCTTAAATGAACTCAAATTTATCTTACTTCAAATTATTTTCAAATTTGAAAACTAAAAATATTTCCTTAATATTAAAAATTATCTTGTAAGGGGATTGGCTAAAGGTCATGAAATGCATATACATATCAAGAGAGAAGTGTGTGTCATATGCGTACTAGGAACGAGAGCATTGGATTCACAACTCGGTGTCAGACTTATCTTGACCTATTTGAGGATTCTCAAACATGATCTTCTTTAGATAACTTTCCACGTCGATATGTCAATTTATAATCAAAGACAAATAAACTTACACAATTATTTTATTTCAAAGTTTAATGATAAATTTCTGATTTTCTGTTCAATAACCCTTATATAGGACCCTACACAAAATATCCTTTTGACAGAAAAATAGCAACTGAATTTTGTATTTACATTTTTAGTATTCAAATAATATGAAAAAAGTGTATTTTGGAATAGTATTACAGTGTAGTTCTATGTTGAATATTATTCTATATATTTATACATGACAATATGTAGAAAATATTATAATATTAATTAATGTGAATCTCTACTATTAAGGAAATAAGACCATGAATTTGTCCGAAAACTACAACTTATGTGTTTTACAACTCTGCTTGGAAGTATAATTCTAGATTCAATATTTTTCTGTTTTATTGTGTATATATAATTGTATTTGGGGAAAATATGGAAATCTTTTTAACTTAAAATGTTATATCGGTATTTCAGTTTCATTTTTGTAACCAAAGGTTATAAACATGATAAATGGATAAAAAAAACTCAAATGCGTTTAAATCTTTGTTTTGATTTATTTTGTGTTTCTATATAGTCTGTCCTTGTAATGTCAAGTAATAAGTACATGAAAGCGAACGGGAATGAGTGTATCACGCACAGACATTTCAACCTTACCATGTGACAATCATGTGACTAGTAAAATAATGAATAAAAGAGGGCTGGTTTTCAGAAGAAATCGTAGTATGTGTTTGATAAGTACTCTAGGACTAAAAATGATATTAATAAATCATACTTCCTTATTTTTCTTAATTTTTAACCTGTATTTTATTCAATGTGAGAAAATTCACTTGGAGAAAATATCTTCTCTGTATATTCCATCTTCTTACACTTCGTCTGGGTCGCCGGTTTATTCTTTAGAAGGAGGAGCTGCCGAGCAGTCGGCGTATGATGCTACAGGAAAACTTGTATACGTCGTTGGTAAGTTGTTTTAGCCAATTATAATAAGGTTTATGTCGACATGGTAATACTAAATGGGCTCTACTGTAAATACTAAGAACTCTAGATTAGATATGAGATTTTGTTTAAAATAAATTTGGTCAAATCCAGATATAAGATTGAATAAAACATGAGATGGGGATTAATATCATTGTACGCTGGCGACATTATAGAAGTATTCTTGGTGCTTTATTCTAACGAGTGATGCTTTATTCGCATCAACACAACTACATTTTATGTCAGCTTCTAAAATTCTTAAAATAAAACCAATCACAACTTAACATTTTTCATACTTGTTCAGGTCGTTTGGTAATTTTATTTTACTGTGCCACTAGACAAATCGAGGGTTCTACTGCACATTTTTTTTGTGCACGGTGTTTGTATGGCAAACCAAATTCACAAAAATGAGCTAAACATAGTTTCACAGACGATAAACTAGGTTTATCGACTGTTAACTATAGTTCACTATAGTTAACGATTCGTTAAGTATAGTTTTCATCATCAAACCATATTTAACAGTTGTAAACTATAGTTAACAAATGCTAATCTAAGATTATCTGTCTGTAAATAAACGTTAACAATAGATTTTGCTGATATATATATAGATTCACATCTGTAAACTATAATTTACATTCGTTAACTATAGTTAAGAGTTGTTAATCATAGTTTCACAATCGTGAAACAATATTTATCAGAAAAACTATGTTTTGCGATCGAAAATGGTTGTCTTCAGTGTTAATTATAGTTTACACTTCTAAAACATAGATGATTGCGTTAACTATGGTTTACAGATGTGAAATATAGATTAATTAATTAGTTTTCTGTCCGTAAACTAAAGTTTACAACCGATAAACCGAGTTTATCGACTGTGAAACTATGTGTGGCTCATTTTTGTGAATTTGGCGTGCAATATGTTTGAGGTTTCTTTCTTGATTTTCTCTTACCGTCTGCGGTCTTTCGACCTTTAGATAATTTTAAGCAAGGTATGGCCTTAACTTAATCATATACTAGTTTGTAAGGACATTTTCTATTCACTTTGTATCACTATATGGTAGGTTAATCAAAAAGAGTGTCCCTATCTGTTTTAAATTCTAAAATTTATCACTCAATTCTCTCTCGTGTTTTGGATAACGAATAAGGAATACTTTGTGATTTGGTGCTCTTTTGTTTGATGAATTCCACTGATATATTTTGATTTGAATTGAACTAGTCAAAGCTTTACATTATCGATGACACTGCCTGGTTACCTACATGTATGTGGAATATCTGTAGTATAAAATAGCTTAATCAAATTACAATAAAAATGTCATTACAAATTTGCATATTTACATTTTTTTGTGTCTTTTTTTTATAATTCTTGGATCAACCTAGTAAAACGCATGTTGAATTCGACACATATAAGCGATTTTTTTGAAGAAATTTTAAATATGTTTAAATTCATTTTCAAAATACAATTGTTTTGAACTTTTTTGATTGAAAGACATATTGGTATTTTTACATGTACAGGGGCAGCTAAAATAAACGTAATCGACATATCCCAAGTTGATAACCCTAGAATTGTGTTCCACCAATACCTGGGCGACTTTGACCCGACAGACGTGGAATTCTGTGGAGGTCATGTCTTCGTTTCGCTGGACAATAATCAAGACAGGGAGAAAGGGAGACTTGTGGTTTTCCAAAAATATGACACAAAGGCTAACACACTAGAATCTGTTCTTAATATTACAGGTAGGATTTTTGTGCTAAAAAACAATGAAAACGGAAAACAATTAGCTTGATATGATTCAGTTGGGATGTTTTCTGTAATGGGTTTTATTTTTTATACTTAATGAAAATTTCCGAATTTCCTTTTTAATTTTTTAAGGATTTTACAGCTTAAAAATATTCTTTTAGTATGATTAATATTTCTTTCTTTTTTGGGTCAGTTGGTCCTCTTCCAGACATGATTCTACCCACCTCAGACTGTAGGACTGTTTTAATAGCCCTAGAGGCCGAGGCGTTTGCCAGAAATGGTACTTTGGTCGACCCAGAAGGTGGTGTGGGACTTCTCAAGTTCCAAAGTACAAATATCTCAACTACTAACTACTCATACAAACGACTGAATTTTCACAACTTCGACAATAGGTATGCAACATAGAAGACGTTACGTAAACAATCTGATTCTACAGCTTGTATATTTTTGCTATGCTAGTTTTTTTATAATCTTAGCACGAAAGCAGAATAGCTACAATTGGGTTTTTTTTTGTGTTTTTTTTTTGCTCCATCCATCAAAAAGGTGTGGATAAATATCTATCGGTAGACAAAGCTACCATTTATGAATAATCCGAATATGTGATTTGTAATTATTAGACAAATCATCTCATAACTAACATCAAAAATTATTCAAATCATAAATGAATTTCATTTACCAGAACCCCCCCCCCCCCTAATAAAACAGTTATAAGAATCGCATATTTTCTATACGTTATAAGTTTGTTTCATTATAATTTGATAATTGTAGGTGGAACGAACTTTCTAAATCTGGAGTTCGCTTTGTCAATAAGGGCCACGGCAATACATTTTCGCAGGATGTAGAACCTGAGTATATATCCTATAGTACAGATGAAAGAAAAGCATATATTTGTCTTCAGGTAAAAAGAATGAATAATCATCAAAATAACTGCTAGTGAATAAGAAACTTATGGTTTTGTATTTTTGAATATATTGTGTGATACAAGGCTTTGGGTTTTTCTTACTTAGGAAAACAATGCTATCGCCGTGGTTGATTTACAGACAGAAAACATAACATCGATTCATGGCCTTGGGTTCAAAGACTGGAGCCAGCTACGCATGGATCCCAGTGACAAAGATGGAGGTAAAATTCATAGATTACTAGTAATAGATTCCCGAGCATCTGTGCTATTTTTTTTCCTAAGCAAAACTTTTAGCTCTACAGGTAATTTTTTTTTCAGACAAAAAATTAAGCGTAACCTGTAGTACATGTATTTAGGTCAGTTCTTTTAGTGACATGGGACGATTAATACGTTTATGTAATAATATATACGTGTAGATTACACTATGGTAATTCTGAACGGTACGCTTTTCACGTAACAGATCAACTTTCATTTGTACTATTATCTTTACCTTGAAGGAGTTCATTTACAAGGTTGGCCTGTGTACGGCATGTTTCAACCAGATTCAATACATGTGGTGCACGTTGGTCACGAAGAATACATTATAACAGGAAATGAAGGAGACATCAAAGATTACTCAGAACTTCCGCTTCATGCAACTGGATTTTCCGAAGGGATACGTGTCCACGATCTTACTCTTTCTGGTACTATTTTGTACTTTTCAGAGCAATCAATTCTTTAATTAATTGTGCACCAAGACAAAAGAATTTTCATTTCAACATTGCATATGATTTTTGTTTTGAAGCTAACTCAGAAGTTCTTAGATGGGCTGAAGCCAGAAACATATCAGATATCCAGAAAAATTCGAAATTAGGTAAGATAGTCTAACCGATTAGATCTCAGAATAAGTGTATACTGATTGAAATTCTACTTTTAATGTAAACGTGAAACATGACAAGAGATGTGAATGTTTTAAGGTAGACTAACAGTCACAACAGAAAATGGAAAACTTGCAGATGGGACATATGACAAACTTTACACGTTTGGTGGTCGAAGCTTCTCTGTAATACGAACTGACACGATGACGCGTGTGTACGATAGCGGAAGTGACATCGAGGACACCCATGCGCGATTGCGACCTGAAATATTCAACGCTGACATTGAGATTAACCACATCATTCACCAAACTGCAGACCATCGCTCAGATAACAAGGCACGTGTTAAAAAGATTTATCATTACATTGCAGGCACGTAGCATCGTTTTTGAAAGGGGGGGCGGACTCATCCAAAAAAAAAAAATCTTGACAAGCAAATAAAAAAAAAAGACAAATCCACAAATCAGAAAAAAGACAAATCCGCAAATCCTAATCCGTGGGGTGGGGAGGGGGGATGCCTATACCTACCTATAACTTCATTTTCACTGTTAATTTGTTAATTTCCTTATTTTCACATCCAGTTTTTACATGCTCCCTAAATCGTTGGGGTCCAACTCCATAAAAATTCGATTTTTTAAATATGTAAATTTAAGAAAAATCTTCGGTGCGAAAAAAAGCTACGTGCCTGCATTGTTCCTTTATATAACCCCTTTAAGAGGTGAGCCTTGGGATTATGCATCGTGTTCGAATGAATATATAATTCCATGTTTTACCTAAATCCGGATATAACTGTTTAAACGATTATAGACTTATTTTTTGCGCAACGCATATATGCACAATGTTCCTCGATTAGTCTTGCCAAAAATTCAAAGCTGTAGGAATATGTATATTTGCAAAGTTGACCTTAATTTATTCATTTTGTTCAGGGTCCAGAGACAGAGAGCTCAGCTGTCATTCACGACGGAAACAAAATAGTAGTTTTCATTGGAAACGAAAGACCTGGCTCTATCAGCATATACTCATTTCATGGAGACATGACTAGTGCCACGTTTGAAAGTATTTATTGGGATATTCCCAACAAAGCAGAAACCTGGCAACAAGCCTTTGATCAAAGATCTATTACTGCCATAGATCCAGAGGACATTAGGTATTTCTGGCAAGGATGATATGACTTGCAACAAAGCTGTTTAAAAAAATGAGTTTAGAGATACACTCTTGCATTTTATTAAGTATTGAAATTGTTTTGTTTTTAAGATTCATTCCGGCACAAGAAAGTCCAAATGGTCAGCCATTATTGATTGTAGCTGGGGCAGTAAGTGGGACACTTACCCTGCTAAAAGTCAATGGACTCCACCATACTGGTAACTAATGCACTCACATGGGTTAATAAGTGTTAGCTCGATATTCAAAAATTTAAAATTATCGCAATATAATCCGTTTAATAATGTAGTTCAGATATTATTTTATTATCAGCATAAAAGTGTAACCTGGTACTCGTTTTTTGCTTTCATGTAAAATTTTGTGTACAAATTACTGTAGAGTAACTGTAGAACTATAAGCAGATGATTTGCGCTTTTAATTTAAAGTACTTCTCTTTTGATACAAGTTTTTATATTTATTGCAGCACCACCGTCAAGTGTTGTAGGATAAACAGATCAATCACGTCAAAAAATGGTACGTTCATAATAAATATTGCAGCCAGCATTAGAATGGCTTAATCGGGGGGGGGGGGGGGGGGGGGGGGGGGGGGGGGGG
>WFKH01010931.1:41407272-41434554 GCA_016163765.1 Magallana hongkongensis
AAATTAAATGTGAGGTGGGTTTTTCAACTGTATTTTTTAGTTTAAAAATACCCCACCTTCACATAAATTCATTCACATTAAAAAAACAGCCCTCATGCAAATAAAAATACATGTATACATGTATATGCACATCTAGACAAGTATAATGCTAAATTATGGGTCTTCATTCTTGTCAATTTTTCTAGATAAAAAGAAAAGACATGTCAAAGTAGAAATTTTGGATTTAAAAAGATATAGATTTGAACTGTTCTTGCTGATTCTGATAGGTTGTGTATTTATTATGAAAATCACCAAAAAAGGATGAAAATAAAAACCTGGGACAGAGTATAGAATATGACACATAAATATTTATGACATGTATAATGAACTTAAAGTCATTTAAAATACATTAGATGTTCCAAATTAAAAACAAAAATGCACATTCATATGTGACATCACAGCAACAGCTATATATAAGGTCAAAAACAGATTGTACATAGTATACTAATGGTTGCTATTTTAAGAACTCATTGTTATAGTTATTGCACTTATAATGACATGACAAGTATCTGACTGATTATTGTTCAGGTATTTCATGTTACTGCATGTACACATTCTTTATTTACTTAGTGATAATAAAAATTAAAATGCACTGTACATGTATTTATATTTACTGTATCTCTCAAGCAGATTCACCTCCTTTCAGAGGAACATCAACAAAACATTTGATCACCCTTTAAAGACTAAAAGTGTATACTGGATACAATATACATAATCATGTTCCAGAAAAAGGTGGATATAGAGTTGTCTCTCTTTTAACTTTCATTGAGATAAACAACCAACTTTTGATTTTTATTAAAAAAAAAAACCAAAAACCCAAGCATCTTGTCTGTTTGTTGCAATTTTCATGAATATGTTTTTTTTAGATGTATTTTTTCTTTAATTCTTCACTGTTAGATGCCCAGAAAAACATATTTGGCACTTGGAATTAATATCTTTCCATGAAGTATGTTAGCTATTATCTTTTATCTATTAATAAGGATACAATCAATGCATATCACAGTTTGGAATTCACACATTTCTAAATTTTAACAAGTGTAACGAGACTTATCTCCCTTGACACCATGCTCATCTTTTATAATAGATTGAGACAGAGTCAATCCAAAGATGAAACTTCCCAAAACAATGAAGGCACAAGCACCTGCTGTAATGACCTGTAACCTAATGGTCCAGTGACCTTGTTGCCATACTCTCTTCTGCACTGCTGAGACCACACACATGCCTACAAAAAACAAGACAAAACAATCTTAATTTAAGTCCTATTCAAATTTTATCAAGAAAATCAAGTATATATTGAAGTATATGACATGTATGATATTTTGTTTTAGGCAAGATAGCTAGCTTAAAGTTATATAGTGCTCCATAACTTTTTTAAAAATTTTATAAGAAAATGTACTATGAAGAATCACACACCAAAATGGTGAAATTAATAGCTGTTCTCTCAATATGGAGTCATCTTTTGTTGAAAATTATTTCAGTATTATTATGAAATAGATGTATGAAATACATTTGCCAAATATGAAAATAATTTTATTGCAATTGTAGATGGTGAGTATCTAGCTATATAAGTACCTGGGAATATAAAAATAAAGATGGCAGCAAAGGCTCCTAGAATCTGTATAACAACGCCGATGTTTGGTATAAATACAGCCAGAGCTAGCGTTAGAACAAACCAGACAATGGTGACCGACACGCGACGCTTGAACTCAGTCTGTTCAATTCTGTCAGGGCTCATCTTGAAAATGTCTGTCCATAGACAGTCCAGAGCAGCTCTAAACACAGAGTTTTATAATCAGTGACAGGTAATTTCTACATTAGATAGATAATTATGAGATTTGATGGTCAGAGGAAGTCACATACTTTTTTTTCTAAAATAATTAACATTTAAATTTATACATCTGCAAATGTCTGTAATTGTTCTGATATCACTTTAAAGTTATCAGCACATAGTTTTATCTACAATAGTGTTTGTTCTGACAATATAAGAATTAAAATTTAAATTTCAGTAAACAGACAAAAATTCTTTAATTTTTGTCTTTGAATGGACAGCTATAGTAACATTCAATTTTAACAAAATCTACCTCTAAACGAAATTATAAATACCAGTACATGTATATGCAATTTCATAAAAAAAAATAAACAAATACTTTAAATAAAATAGTTTCACATCAATTTTTACTTTTTTTTTTTTGGTTCCTATAAAATGAGCTATGATGAAAACTCAGTGGCAGATTCGAGAACCTGTATGCACTCAAAAGATATGTTAATTTTGTTGTGGGTATATTATCCTTCACAAGCATGATCGATGCAGCTGTATATATAGTACATGCATGTAGTTGTAAAAACAGCTATAACCCCTACCTGCCACAGAAGAGAAGAATAGGATAAGTTGTGTATGTCTTAATGGCAATCAACAAAACTGCTACGATAACCCATCCGTCTGGATCATATGACAACAAAATATCCGATGTGATCAAATTGCCGAAAGTAAGATATCCAAAAGCTGCCGTCCCTGTGTAGTTTAGGACACACAGAAACATGGCCACTGCCACAGTCTTTGAGAATTCTTTCAGGCATCGATTCTCCATGCATGAATATATAGGAATGATGCTGACATGGCACTAAAATAAAGTGAAAATTACTGGTATGTACATTAATGTGGAAAAATCTGGGAATAAATCAAATACATGTTCTGTACTACCGGTACGTGAATTGATGTTGCAGCTGATTAGAAGCTTCAATGATGAAAAGATGAGAATAAACAGCATAATTGGTAATTCACAAGATTATAGAAATAATTCAATAGTTGTTATTAGAATACCTGATAGGAAAAGCAAATGGTTGGAACGACCAGAAAAACATCCTCCCAATGAAGAGGTCTGATAAAATTCAAAATGCAAGGTTATTGAGATGACATTTGATAAAAATATGCTTTAAATGCTTTGATTATATTCAACTTGGATATATTTCACACAAAAACAACTACATGTACATGCAGCTATAGCCTTTTATCAGTATTTAAATTTGCCATTCAAGAATTATGGAGATTGAAGACATAAATTAGCCATTGACACTGAATATTGAAAATAAAGCAGACATGATAATGCTAATTTTTCTTACTTTTGAATAAATCCACATTTTATTAAAGGTAAGAGCTCAATGTCTATGAGCATGTAAGAATAAAGTTTGGACAAATGAAAAGTTCTTACAGAAAATGGAATGACAGAGTGTTAAGCTGGAGTGCAATATTTAAAAGCAAAATTATTATTTTTTAGGATTATTGTTGCTTTAGTAATGAATACCTACAAATGATTCTAATATTGTGCATCCCTCAGCTTGGTTTGACAACTCTTAAATCCAAGAATTATGTTTTTGTCATTTAGCTTTATCTTTGAAAATATGTATGTAGTAGTCAAATAGCATTTCTAAACTTTTGATTTGAATTTCACATAGATTTGTATAATATATGAGGTACAGAAACATATTTAGGAGGAAAACAACAATTTGGAAAATTAGTGTGGTAGAGGTCTCATTTAAACAACCTTAAAGGAGAGGGTTTTCATTATGAGTGCTCAAATAGTATATACCTGACTGCAATGGGCCCTGGTTCTGGATGAGGCAGAAAATACTTGACTGTGACTAGAGCTACTACGTAGAGTATACCCAAGACTCCAATAAAGCTGAAAAAAAATAATGATAAAATTATATTAACTTTGCTTTAAATAGTGAGAATACTGTTGTTTATTTTTTTTTAAGAGATCTTATTTTTATATGATAAGGCTATGTTTTGTTCACAAAACAATTCTGGGAAAATCTATGATCAAGTCATAGATTTTATATGTTTGAGTCAATTTGTATGATACTAAGGTTACTTCATGAAAATAGGAGATTTAAATCTACAGGTCTCTGTTTTGTTTATCATCTTCTTCACTGAATTCAGATATGGTTAGCATGATATGATTGCAATTCTTAATACTACCAACTACAATGCAAATACAGACCTAGCATATTTCAGAAAGTCAATTCTCTTTGGGAAACATAATGGGAGTATGAGGTACACTGAGGATACACAAATTGTTGTGACACGGTCCATATACCAAGGATTGTGCGTGCAGTACCAGTCATGTGCCGCAAACAAGAAGACTGAAATTAAATAAAAAACTCACATTCAATGAAAATTTGGAATTAAAGTTTTCATCTTTTTTAACAATGAAATTTTTAAACACAATGATCAATATTTTGTTTTTATACTGGATAATATTATACTGATAGTTTTTTATGTCCAATAAAAAACACATAGTCTGACAGCTTTATATGATGTCACCGAACACCTCAAAAACTTTTGTTACTGGTATATTTTTTTGGCCATTTTAATACATGTACAAAAGATCAAAAGCATAATTACACTCTTCCCACTGGTCCCCAATGATGATCAGAAATGTTATGCAAGTCCCAAAACAGTAGGTCATGATGGTAAATGCACACAGCCTCTGAGCATTCTTTCCACAGACGGATTCGACCACATCTTGGTAGGTGAGACTCTTGTTGATATCAGAGCAGTACGCTAGGATCATGATGGCACATACCACAAACACCAGCAAAACCTGAAGACAGAAAAATATATTAAAGATCACTGTAATTCAAAGTATTGTAATTCATCCATAACTTTAAAACATGCTTCCACTGATCTTTTCTTTAATTAAAAGATAACCATATATGCTAGTACATTGTACATGTATCAATAAAAGTTTCAGTAAAGTATGTGCCACCTCAGTTTTGAAATTTCTAAAAAAAATTAAATGATATATCTATATAAGCTAAGGTAAACTCATAAACATATGTATGTCTTATTAATTTTAGCTGGTTGAAACACATGTATAACACAATTGTAGTCATGCAAAAATACATGATATGTTGATTAAAAGAAGTTAAAATCTGAACAGCAGGGCTTTGACACAAAGCGTTGAGTTTAATCTGATCATCCGGCGCCGCATGGCAACGAGAGATGATCCAACTCATTGGATCAAGTTAATACTATAATGATGATAAATTTATTATATACCCTTCTAAACATAAAGATAACAAAACTATCTTTGCTTAATTGATTCTACATTGTTTTAACTTAACCATCTTTAAATGTACTCTTAAAAATGGGCTAAAACACAGATGTTGTTTATTGTGTACTACATCATCAGTTTCAGAGAGTAGTGATATGGATTCAGAAACCCACAGTGTGGTGATCCGGAAAATCAGATCACACTCTGTAAAATTAACAGTATGATGGGTATATAATAAAGGCCAATACTAAACAATTTGCACATATTATTGTTGCACATAATACATATATAATATGATATTTTTTTAAGAGAAGTAACAAAAATGTGATGATTAATAATTATTTCCACAATGTATTTACATGTATACTCTTATGGTTCCAGGACATATTAATCCCATTATAAACGGGTGATGCCAGTCTCCATCTTAGTCCATCATAAGTGAATTTGGACCATTAAGCTCTTTAAAACTTTTGCTTATATTCAATATGATGGCTTTAAATAGAACAAATATATGATGGACTGAGATTTTGTGGGTTTTTTGGGGTTTTTTTTGTTTTAACATTAATTGTGCTTTGTATACAGATCCTAGTACATCTATAAACGACACCAATTTGCTGTAAATTCAAGACAAATGTATCTTTTATAGTAAGCACTTACAGCCTGAATGAGTACTGCAATGAAAACCCCACCAGCTTGTTGATAGGCATCTGGAAAGTTCAGAAGTCCTGCACCAAGTGCAGCATTTACAACCAGAAATACCGAAGAAAACCATGATGAACCTATGTAATTTCAAATTAAAAAAGATTAAAATACATTAGAGTTTTTTTTACTTCCTAATTTGTAATTATTTTAACACTTAGCCCTACTTAAAGTGTACTTGTGCATATCAATATTATATTCCATGTATAAATTAACTTCTTAACCATTCATTAATTAACCAGTGTTAAATAATCAGGGGTTCAAAGAATTTCTGTTAATTACAAATAAGGTGTAATCTAGATAATAAAATTTTCTCTCCTTTACAAATACAATGTAGGGAACATACATTATATCATTTGATTGCCATTTGTGTCAAAATGTACCTTTTCTGGGTGCACTAATAATAATGACCTCTTTTGTCAGTAAAGGGGAATCCTCGCTTAAAGTACTACTGTCTTGTAGTGTATCATGGCTTTGAATAGACATTGTGATAAGGGTCACCACAAAACACTTCCTTCTTCGTTTCCTATTCCATTGTTCTCCCTCAAGTGATTTTTGTTTTCAAACGATCAGCTGTTCCGCCATTATGATATCATGTGACTGTCTAAAATATCTTCGATAAAATCTTTTTTTCCGAAATGAAGTAAATACAAAGTCAATATTAATAAATCTACGATGCCCTCATTTTTATAACAAGAATTTTCACTTTCTAAAAAATCATGTCTCACGGTTAGAAAACAATTTATTGATTTTATGAAACGTTTTTGTTGTGTCACATGACCGCTTTGTTGGTTCCATGACGCAAATAAGGAAGATACCAACATGGCGGACCACAATGTTAGCCAGGATTAACATGAAAACAAAGCATGAAAGAACAGTTTAGATGGCGAGATTTCAAAAAGTGAGATGTTCGTTTTATAGTGTATTGTCAGATAATTTATACAGCTAGTCATGGGCACCAAACAAAGTACTCCATCTCAGAGACCACGGACATTTTCAGGAAGTGGTCCCGTGCCCGGGGGCTCAGGGGCAGACGTTGCTGTGGGTTCTAGTGGTGCCTCTAACACCCGACTACGAGCCCGCAGTTTGGGACATTTCAGTGCATCTACCCCAACAGGGCTAGTGATACCACCGGGTGCCACTGCCAATGGTGACAGGCGGGGTACCAGATCGCCTGACTCGGACTCCAGTACCCCAGAGGAAGGCCCATCATTTGGCAGACAGTTTGCGCATTCTTTACCTTTACACCTTTTTGCACTTCAAGGTAAGGGAAAACAACGTCCATGTTATCAAATGGTGTGTTCAGTCTACTTTCATTTTGAAAGCAATAATGGATTTGGTATTGATAGAACAGCCCCATGGGTACTACTATTGTAAGCACAACCATTGATATTTTCAATAAAATAAAAATAGGAATATCACACTCTGTCACACTAACTGACTGATTTTAACCATTCTTAACCAATAAAAAATGGTGCCTTCCTTTTGATGAAACTGAATGATTTTTATGCTTATCCATAGTAAAGAGCATACTGGTACTGTACCAGTTATCGGCTAAGACCAGTTTTCGGCTAAACTGAGAGTTCGAGTTTATAGCACGCGACTATCCGAGATTTTTTAATTCAGTCGTCTGTTTCGTATAAAGAAAAGTGCGTTTGCTTGAAAACTTTCTTGAATATTTTTTAACCATGAGCGTAACCGATCATTGTTTACCACTGATTTACATCTTTGCACTTTCAGCAGTGGGGGAAGTGACGTAACAAGTTAAAAAAAAGAATATTACCTCTTTGTGATACGTTATTATATACCTTCTTTGATTTGACATATAATATCAATACATATAACATGTAGAAACAAAAGGAATTCATCAAATTCAGAGAGATTCTTAGCGCAGTTGAATGCCTGATTGCACAATATAATGTATTGAATAGTCTACGATTTTGTGTATTACCATATGATAACAAACGAATAATTTTATGAGTTTTGTTTATGTATCATAACCCCTACGACCTTAAGTCTGACCCCAAAAGGGGCATAATTCAAATTACATTTTGCAGAGTATCAAATCAACATGAACAGGGGTTTTTCTATGTTATTATCGTGAAACCGATAACTGGTACAGTAAATCGTAAAACTCGGCAAATTCGGGGCGTGCTAAAAAGCACAAAAACAAGATATTTTGAGTTCTTAATAATGATATAATCTAACAGATGGATAAACAAGGAGTTCACCATATAAAGTATGTCAAGTTTTATCCAAAAAATATCAAGAAATAAGAAAATACAAAAAGAAAACATTAACTTTTAGCCGATAACTGGTACAGTATGTGCCAGTAAAGTTCTGAGCCCATCTGTAGCACTTTTCAATTTAGCTTAGTCTTTAGTTCAGAGTCAAAGAAACTCTTCAAGATTTTTTCATCAAACTTCAAAGAAAGCTAGATCAATGAGTGAGAGAAATAACTGTGTCATAATTTTTGACCTTGACCTTTCTACATGACCTTGATTTTAACTCTTCTTATTTTTGCACTTAGCTAAGTTTCTATTATAATTAAAATCTATTCACTGAGGATTTTTTCATAAAATTTCAAAGATATATTTGGGTGAAAAAGTTTGACTATATTATAACTTTCTTACCTTCAACTTTCCTATGACCTTAGCTTCACTATATCTTAGCTAAGTTTCAAGACACTTCAAGATTTTTTCATCGAACTTCAATAAAAAATACATAAATGTTGAGAGCAATTCAGCTGCAAAGATTCTAAGACACTGTTCAGAACTTTTTTTTTATCAAACTTCAAAAGAATATATTTATGGGTAAGAGCAATTCAAGTGTATCGTTATTTTCTGACCTTGATCTTTCCTTTGATGTTGGCTTAACTTTTTCCTTATTTTACATTTAGATTAACTTCCAGAAACAGAAACAGTTGAATATATTTTTTTGAAACTTTTTAGATAAAAAATAACTACATGTATCATTATTGTATAACCTTGCCTCGCCCAGGGACCTTGACCTTGCTATTCCTTATTTTGTATTTAGCTTAGTTTAAAATATTGTAACCTCATTTATTGATATAAATTATGAAAAAAAATATATGGCTCTCACTCTGTTGTCATGTTTTATTGTCAACTCAGACATTTAATTTATTGGTCTCATTAAATGGGGCCAATAAAATATTAATTGTATAAGCAAAAACGTTTTCAGATAGATATTAAAGTATCTTGCATTCAATCATAATTCATTGTTATTGAAACCAGATCAATTGTTGCAGAGCTGTAAATATGTGGAGTGAAAGATTCTTGAATAGACTAAAAACAACAGTTGTCTTGAATGTGTATTAGGAAGTTAAATGTGATAAGAAAAGATGAAATTTTAAATTCTAGTTTACACAATTCCAATAAGACGTTGATATATGGTCTTAAATAAAATTCAAGTGAGAGTGCATGATAGTTCTGTGTTCAGATTCCTGGCTTTCTTAAATTACATGTTTGTCAATGTCAACCATTCAGGCTCATGAGGTACATGTAAAAGTCATCTATTCAAACTTCAAGGGAAATGGCCTAACTTAATTGTAGGGTTAACATAAATTATCTGGGATTGTTAAGGTACTGCCCATGTTTGTGTCATTATGAATTTATCTAAGTCAGACAAAGAGTCGTACCATGTACTCAGTACATTGAAAAAGTGACAACAGGTGCTATATATACCAGTAAATATACTAGTATTTATATAGAGTCTGATATATACATGTAAATAGTGGATAGGTATATGTGATACTTCAAATATATGTAATGGTGACCTGTGTTACCTACAGACATGCTCTCTGTGAGTGTACATGTATTATATCTTACAAAAAGTGGTCATCAACTACGTGTTATTTAGTGAACAATTTTATTTAGAACAATAAAGAACTCATGGTCATATATATATATATCTACACATACACTTTGTGTTTGGACATAGAGACATTGCCAAGTTTACATTTAAAGTTTACGTAAATGGAAGTTTTTATACTTGTCAATGAATATTTTTTTAGTAGCTGGGACATATACTAGGTAAACTAAAGGTCATGCAGACTAGACAACATTGGTAATGGTCGATAGATATAAAATGTATATAAAGATATCAACAAGTACATTTACAAGTAATCAGGGTTAATATGTTACATATTCTTTTAACAATGATTTAGATGTTGATTTTGTTAAATTCTGGTTATTTAAGCTTAGATGATGTTTTACCGATAAAGCACTTAAAGTACATATGTAATGTTTGGATATTAGTATATTGCCAACTTTACATATAAAAGTTAAACCTTTTTCTTTGTGTTTATTTGTTAAGACTTCAGGGTTGTAGGGGTTTACACTTCATGCATGGATCTAGAGTGGGGTGGAGGGTTCTGTACACTCCAGATTTAATGTCATATAACTCAAGTTTTCTGCAGGGGTTAGTAAAGAACAGTGCTTGATATACATGATATACTGGTAAACAGTGATGATAATTGGGCATTGGTAATGCATTATTTTAATGTCAAATCAACAAAGCTCAAATAAACAAACATTAACATTCCTTTGAGAATGTGTGATCAAAATGTGAAATTCATGCATTAATTTATTCTTCCTACATGTATGATCAACGTCAAATAATTTCGACTTATTTAAAGAAATCTAAGACTATTACATGTACATTAACACATAAAGGTAACATTTCACAAAAAAAGTCATATAACATTGTGTGTAAACATTATATTGGCCATATTAGATGTACATGTATATAAGCTATCAAGTGTCTGCTGTTCACTTTATAATGCTCTTAGCAAATCAGAAGAACTTGTTTTCATACACAGTTGCAATCATATTTGTTAGACAGTTCACAGATGTTTATAAATAGTTTGGGTTTTATAGATATTCATGCATATATCTGAAACAAAAGAAAGCCCAGACATTTCTAAATTTTACAAGCGGTTTTAATGAAATGCCAGATACATGTACCTATATATATATACCTAGTCTATGATCTATACAGCTGGACATTTCCAATAATTGTTAAATCTGACAATCTAATCTTTTCATTGATTTTAAAAATCTCAATATAGTTAAATCATTTATGCATTGCAACGTGTAGTACAGAGGATTATCAATACATATTGATTTTATAGACAGTAAATTCATTTTTGAACTTGACATGGCAAACCAGGTGCTCCAGTGTAAAACAAAAATGTTTTGTAGTTTATGCTTGCGTAAAGTATTTGACTAATCATTAAATAATGGTGTAGGCTTCTGAAGTTTGGGTCGTTAAGTGTCTTTGAAGATGTTTTTTAAATGTAATTGTGTAATACCAGTGTTTATAAGGCCACACATGACGTTTTTCCCATTGCACAATACAGTTCAATTCCATATTTCTATATCAACAGGGACAAAGAGTCAATACACACCAAAACCAATGATTTTAAAACTTTGTGCTATAAATGAAAAGAGAATTAATATTGAAAATTGCAGGTGCATGAATACATGTTATATACTGTCGCTATGGAATATATAAAATGAAATTAAAAACATTATTATTTTAAAAGCCATGACTCTGGGAATTGAGCCTTTCATGTACATTCTTAATACAATATTACACATATGTTTTTACATGGATGATTAAATCCAGAAAGTGCTGGTGATAAAAAACTTTGGAACTGTGCATTTTCTTTTTAATTTTCTTTTTTGATCATGTATTTATAGATATACATCTATTTGCATGTATGTTTCACATATTATTCATATTTTGATCAGTAATGTGTTTCAATTAATAATAAAAAGTGTGCTTCGGACAGACTGGAGGTAGAACCATTTCATGTTTATAGATTATGTACTTGAAGAGATATTTGTAACCTGGCTTTTCGTTGGGTAAGTTGAAGTACATTTATGTATACATACTTGTAGTTATTTCTAACCCTTTTGCTAGGTTTAGACAGGCATGTCAGGAGTTTAATGAGGTATTTACTTAATCTTCATTTTTTTTTCTTTATTTACAGGCATTAAATGTCCGGTGTGTGCCAAGTTTATACCTCCCGAAGAAATCGAGTGTCACTTAGTGATATGCTTGACCAAACCTAGAATCAGTTACAATGGTAATTTTTTAATATTTTGAATTTTCTTTTCTGGTGGATCTTTGTGATAAACAAATGTCCGTGTCTATATTGTTGCATAACCTGAGGCAAAAAACAAAAAAAACTCAAAAATAATATTTGTCTAGTAATCCAATTCTATAGAGACACTAGTACAAGGTCATGGGTGAGGGAAAGAAGATTTTATCTTCTATATATACATATTCTGTTAAACAGGACCTAAGCGTTCAAGCCCTTCTGTCCTTGTAGATTTTCACCATGTATTGGTTTATATATTTCTCAAAGAAAAAAAATAAAAAAGATCTACCTATAAACTCTGTATTGTTGCATTTGACACGGCTGGTTTTATATGTACACTGTATGATTTGTACTAGCTGTGTAGTTGTGTAGGTAACCAAACACCAAGTCAGTTGGGTTCATTTGCATTTTATCCAAAGTGACAGTGTTTACCAGTGTTAACCAGCAAGTACCAGCTACAGCCCTCATGTAATCTAATGATAGTCTATATCATTCACCACCATACAGCATAGGATAGGAACAGTGACATATGTCTTTTGGGTTTTGTTTTTTTTTTTTTGGGGGGGGGGGGGTTTGTTTTTCAAAAATTGGCATCAGCAGTATTGTTTTTTGAAATGCACCCACTAACATTGTTCTAGAAACAAAGGTAGACTGTCTGAAAGCAGACAAACTTCCCTCTACAAGTGGTTACATCCGCAGATGAACAAATTTTGTAAAAGTATGCCATCATAACACTGCATGGATTTGGATCGACAGTGTTTCGGGGCGGGGGTTATTCATATTGAAGCTCATGCATGTAGATAAATACGTGTGAGCTGTAAACAAACTGGCTTTTAAATAGGACATTACGCTGTATCCAAAAAAACGATGAAAAGAAAATCCACATCATATTCTCTACATGAAGCAAACAGACAAATAACTCTTAATGGATTTAGACAGTGAAGAAAGATTTATGTAGTGCATTCTGTTGTAGTGTAAACCCTCAATATATGTTTTGGAGCACATGCCATTCTTTTCTAATTGCTTTCATTTTAACACACTTTTCTTCTTAAATTTAATATAAAAAAAGAATTGGAGGCAACTTGTTAAAAATTCCTCAACTGCAAGAGACACTTTTAGGAACATCATTTCTGAAAGAATGATCATTTTGTAAATCTCAAGTCTGGGTTACACATCATCTTGGAGTTGCGGTTTAATCAATAAGCAAGCGTGGCTATTCTTTCAATATTTTATATGTTGGTTGCAAATAACTTGGTGCTTACAAGTATTTCTTGGAATTAGTCTGCTTTGTATGTTGGTGATAAACATAAAAGTTTCATTTTGTAAACGCAAAAAAAAATTTCTGTCAGCTAGGTCTTATTTTCTCCCAAAGATAGAATGAGTTCTGCTAACAGATTCTGCAGGAAGACCTGTGTTGTGTGTGCAGAAAATAAGAAAGATAGAAGTTTAACATTTGACTGGATAATATTGTCTTTAAGAAAGAAGACAAAACTATTCTTTAATTGGAAACTTTTAAATTATAATCAATAAATTTTTCATGTTTCCAATAAATTTGATCATATGATGGTAATGGGATAACTGGTATACAAGGGACAAAAATTGACACTGTGGACTAAAAAAGCTTCAAAATTTTATATTGTTCTATATTTTGACCAATATTAAAAATACAGGTATATATAATCTCCGTCATAACTTTATGTTCTGAAATTGTTGACAGCTTGTACAGAAGTTTCTCCAATTCTGCTAGAATGAATAGAACCTGTTTATTTATACATACATTATAAGTCAGCTGGTGGAGAATGACTTGTTTTTTAAACAAGGTGATCCCATATTTTACGAAAGTATTTATGTCTTGGATTTCACAATCCAGTTTATAGACACATGTACACAGTGCACCCATGCAATGTCACACAATCAAGAAAATTAATTCACCATAGTGTTCACTCATTTGAGATATTTTCAGCATAAAAAAAAGTGTGCAGGATATTTTTAGGAACTAGTATAAATATTATATCACAGTCAGATAACAATTCAGTGCAGAAGTAATTCAGACAGCTACCGGGTATATGAGTTTGAGTACCGGTATAAGCTAGGGTGTCATGCATTTGAAAGTCAGCATGTCAACATGGTTATATAGATACATGTTAGTTAACATAAAGGACAGTGGATGAGTATATATTACATGTATACACAAATCTGAGGCTCAGGTCATTTCCTTTCATGTACATTTGTAATTTCACTGTCACTATAATTTATACATGTAAAATCAATGTTTCACTGAATTATACAGTACCCGCAACGTTATTTTTTACAAGATAAACGATAGGATAGGATTCACGCACGATAGGATAGGATTAACGCACCATAGAACAGTATACACGCACGATAGGATAGGATTAACGCACGATAGAACAGTATACACGCACGATACGATAGGATTGATACACGATATGAAAGGATAAACGATGTTCATGATAAACGTATAATCGCTTTAAACGATCTTCATGAATAACGTGATAATGGCAGAATGTGAGAAAGAACACATACGAATGAAGATTTACGTGGAATATCTTTTTAGTAACAATTCCTGAGTTGTTAATCATCGCTGCATCATTTATAGAATGTATGAAAATGACCAGTTAAATTTTTTTAACAAAACTTATGAGCTTAAATGATCAATGAATATTTTGTATTGTTAACATTGTTTTCATTACCGAACACCTTAGCCGATCGCCGCGAATATTGCAGCCCCAGATCAAATCACACGGAAAATAGCGGGTTCAATTATAAAAGTTCAACTCTTGTTTGAAGTAAATATAAAATCTATCATAAATACATTTCTTTCTGTATAAGAAAATGATGCATTAAAAACGAATTATATGACATACAAGTTAAATAAATATTTACGCAGATACACATTCCGCGTACAATTTGTTAACATTGTTTTCATTACCACACACCCTAGCCGATTGCCGAGAACATTTCAGCCCAGTATCAAATATCACACGGACAATAACGGGTTCAATTAAAATACAACTCTGGTTTTAATTAAATATAAATTATATCATAAATACTTTTGTTTCTGTAAAATATGATGCATAAAAAAACGAATTATATTGCATAAAAGTTAATGTTTACGCAGGTATACACTCCGCGTACGATTTAATATATTCGATATACAGGTAAATATGTTATGTTGTTCCTAAGAACTTCGATAGTTTACATAAATTTTTTTATTTCCAATGCTTACAGATATGATTTACACGTAATATTGGTTAATTTTGATCTAAAAAATTAAGAAATTAGTATCATGATAGAATACTGGATAGGATTTTACAATTCTTGTTCGATAAATTTTCGTATACGGCGCACTGAACGACTTGAAACTTTGAAATAAATTTACTTGCTTATGAAAAGGCACGAAACGATCAACACGATAGGATAAATGGAAAAACTGTTAAAATTGAACGATAAACCTGATAGGATTAACGCACGATAGGATAGGATTAGCGCACAATAGAATAGTATACACGCACGATAAGATAGGATTAACGCACGATAGAACAGTATACACGCACGATACGATAGGATAGGCTTGTAAAAAATAACATGGCGGGTACTGTAACTGTATGGACATATTACATCACCAAGAGTTTGCTAAGTGACCAATTGGTATCCTTTTTTCTTTGTCTGGCCTACATGCAGTGTTTGAAAACTTTTCAGATCAAGACCATTTATCCATATAATGAGGGTCTCATATGATGATCACAACCAATGAAACTATTTATTAAATTGTCTAACATTTAATAGCTGTCTAGTTCAGCTAGATCTTTACCCCATGCAATTATAACATATATTTTCCTTAAGTTTCTGTGTCAGGGTAAATTGATGGATCATTGGATGCCAACCTCAGAGTCATGCTTTCTCTCTCTCAGATGTCTAATCACCTTGAACTTCTCAGATTAATTTATGTGTGTTTGTCAAAATCAATTGAACATTTCAAAAGACACTCCTGCGGATGTTTTTTTTTTTACTTTAAGTGAAATCTCTTCCTCAATCAGATATTTTTATGTTGCTTTATTAGGACATCGTTAATCTTTCTTAGATTTGGAAGGACTGTACTTACAAGGCTGTTATCTGTTCATATTTTTCTTTTCAAAATTAATTATACAGTACCACATGAAGTATATATAAATTGATATTGATCATATATAATGTTATGTTTACAATAAAACCTGAACATTATTTAGTTTTTCAACGATTGATAAACAAGTTTTACACAACTTATATTAATATCTTCTGTCGTTTACATTGGGTACCCTTCATAATTTTTGATTGATTTAGTGTACATGTACTTTTAATATTTTCGTACAATTGAAGAGTATTAATTATTTTTACATATTAATACATAAATTTATACCTTTATATTCCTCACCTTTAGAGTTTTTGGTTGAATCTCCACCCATCAACCTCTTACTTGCCTTTTTAAAACTATATATAATATAATAGGTACATTCAATTTCAAAACAAGTTCAAATTATTTTATTACAGAGGATGTCTTAGTTGAAGACAAAGGAGAATGTGTGATATGTTTTGAAGAGCTGGAGAAAGGGGATACCATTGCCCGATTACCATGTTTGTGTGTATATCATAAGGGGTAAGATGTTTACTTATTTATAATTTAAAGCATATTTTTATGCCCCCCTTAGAAGGGAGGGCATATTGCTTTGCTGCTGTCGGTCGGTCAGTCCATCATCAGTTTCCGTTATTTTTCTTCACAGAGGTTGCACCTATTGAAATGAAATTTGGTATACAGATTTATCCTAAGAATATCTAGCTCAAGTTTGATTTTGGATACGATCAAGCAAGTTTTGACAGAGTTATGCCCTGTGGACTTCGAAAAATTCCAATTACTTGCAGTTTCTGTTCATTTTCTTCGTAGAGGTTGCACTTACTGAAATGAAATTTGGTATACAGATTTATCATACGAATATCTAGGTCAACTTTGATTTTGGGTACGATCGAGCAATTTTTGACAGAGTTATGCCCCTTGGACTTCGAAAAATTCCAATTATTTGCAGTTTCCATTCATTTTCATCACAAAGGTCTTCAAGGGAGGGGAGCATAAGTGTTTCACAAACATCTCTTGTTGTAATCATAGAGAATTAATTATTTTTGATAATTGTATGTTTGAAATTATTAGAGGCAAGTAAAAAATTGTATATAATGATCAACAATATGATCTTTGTTTTTACATCGGGTTTGATTGCTTGCATTCTCCCCAAAAAGAAATAGTTTCTTAAGGGAAGGTAAAAGGTTACATGATTGATGATTGAAACAGTTTTGTGATTGTTTGCCTTTGACAATGATTCTTGACAAAAATCATTGATTAGTGTTTAAACTTCTAAAGCAAACAAAATTTCTGGTAAACAGCAAGTGCATGAGTAAACAGAATATGGGGGGCAAAAATTGAAAGAAAATTTAAGTTTGTCAACAAATGAATATCTTGATCAAAAGAATTTGATTAGCTGACTTGAAGTTGATGGTTTCATATCAATGATTTTCCATGTTACATTTTCAGATGCATAGACAAGTGGTTTGAGAAGAATCGCTCTTGTCCGGAGCATCCCTCTGACTGAGGAGAAAAAGATGAAACCACTGTCATCAATACTCTACTGAGAAGAGGGCTGTATCGTCATGTCTTTAGCAGCGACCACATCAAGCAAATGTGTACTGATAAATATGGGCTTTCATTGCAAACTTCATTTATTCTTGAGAGTGTATGTAACTTTGATGATATTAGGTGCCAGGTCATGGAGAGAGGAGGCTTACAAATTTTGATAGCTGCGACAAAGGAAATCCCCCATTTCCCGTTCAGCAAGCGTTAGTTTAATCTATAGTCACGCTGTAGTGCTGGTGCATGTTTTCATCAACAACACAGGTCGTCTTTTGAAGTTCACATCCTGAGGAATGTGTGTGTGACTGGTTCACACACATACACTCACACACACATACACACAGGTGGATGTGACAACTGCATCTGCATATCAGAGACCAGATTTTGGCATTTTCTGTATTGAATCTGCAGTATCTATGTATACTTTTCACCAACATGGCTTTTTTTGTTTTTTGTGAAACCTTTATAAAATTATGTATATGTATCTACACTGAGAGAAGATTACCGAATCACATCTTTTTTTATGAGATTACTTCATCCTTCTGATTGTTAGTTTGTGATATGAATATTAGTGGATGGTACCGCTATTGATAAGTTTCGGTACTTGCGGGCAATGTACAGTGCTGATTTTGACTTCGTGTAGTCACTTTCAAGCTTTAAACCATTCAAGAATAACCAGATGATTTTTTTTTAGTTTTTGTTTAATTATTATTGTGAAATTAAGGTCCATGATCTTAATGATGTCAAGAGGGAAAACAATAGATCATCAGACAACTCTAATTAAGTAGGTGATATATGGTAGTAAATATTTTACAACAAAACTAGAATACCTTATTTGTTCTCGAGACTCTCATGCTTTTACATGTATTAATTTTTGGAAATTATTGACGATTAATGATTTTGTCTGCCTGACAAGTGATGAGTCCAACTATGTGTCAAAATATGTGTTTCATCTGTGATCTTCAAACATTTCTAATATAAATCTATTTCTAGTGTTGGTTACATTGAACACCAGTTTCTACACAAAATATTTCTTGTGTACATCTGCAGAAGCAAGTGCCTGTGAGCCAGGGTTTAGTACTTAAGACAAAAAGAGTATTTTCAGTTTAACAGTTTCCCAAATGCATGTGATATATAAACTCTAATCATGCACAGAAGCCATGCTTTAATGTCCACAACATTAATACAAACCCTTTTGGTCTATGAATTTAGTTGTGTTTTGTGTAAATGTGTCTCACAGGGTAGATATGGACTTGATTTGTATGTATTTTGATAGAACCAGAAACTTACACTTTGGATATTTATTAGTTGATTGCTTTGAAATACTGGTACATGAACATTGTACATGATAACTGATAAAAAAATCTGCAAATCCATCTCAGAGTATCCCTCATGGCCTTCCACTTTTACCCAGTCTGATGAAAAGAGCATTCATTTGGTTATAATGAAATGTGATATAGAATAAAATTCAATTGCATCTTTCATCTTCAAAAGATAGAAAATGTGCCATTGGAACATAACTCAAAGATCTCTATCATAAAATCTTACATGGCTTCAGTTCAGGTATATATAGAAGGGGATGGGGGTAGAATGGCTTTAAAATACAATATTCAGGATCTTTTTGATAATGAACTGTTTGGAAATTATTTTTTTATATTAATATAAATCTTGTTTACCAGTACTCTTTGAAAAATTGTTACTCTATGTAAAGTTAATGCTTTATGACATATTTTTTGCTGATAAGTACTTAAAGACATGGAATTTATATCTGTGTAAAATGGCAAGAAGCAACCTGGTATATTTTAAATATCTGACAGTTGTAATTTTTTAAATATTCTCGTGATTTGATACAAAATTGTGGAATTCAGTACTAGCATTAATAAGGAATTTACAGTGATATAAACTCCTTCAGTATTCTTGTATATCCATTGTAATATGCAAACCGCTGAATATAGAGAATCTATACATTTGCAATATGTTCTGAACTATGATTAAATTGACATTGTGTACACGAAGGAAAGGGTTGAATTTTGTGTAAATGTAATAGCATCTAATTTTACGTGATATTAAATGACCAATTTTGTGTACTGGAAAACTGATGTACAAATAGTGGAAAATATAGGAGATAAGACCATGTTGTCTTCTTCATTTAAAAAAGGATAACCAAAGTTTTAATGTGTGACTTATTTTAAATAGCAGTACATGTAATAGGTTATTTAGATATATTTATTTTAAGAAAATCTGTTGCCTTGTTCTTGTAAAAAAAAAAGTCAAAAACCTTATGATCTATCAAATGGATTTTATTGTTGTGCTTTATTTATTTTTTTAAGTTTGTTTCTTTTGTAATTAATATTATTCATTTCGTAGTTTTAATCCCAATAGTTTTTTTTTGACATTAAGTATTGTTTATTCAACATGCACATATAAATCAAAGAAAAAACCCCAGTTTTCTGTTGTTTGAATAAGGTAAAAAGGTTCATAGTTTCTCTGTCCAAAAATTTTAAAATATGTGACAGGCAGGTAATTTATTTTTATTATAAGATCTTAAAGGAGAATAACACAAATATCTTTTTTTTTTTTTTACTTTAAAATTGAAAAATTGATTTTTTTTTTCAAAATGGCAATAAAACTGATCAATGTGGAAGCAATGGACATGCACCTGTTGACTACAAGAGAAACTATAAATCAACTTTTTTTTTCATCCGACAGTTCTCTGCTTGTAACTCTTGTACTTGTTTCTCAGTTTTTTTAAGTCAGTCCACAAACAACAAAGTCAAACAGAATCTAGATGTTAATTAAGGTCTTCAATGGTTGACTTGATACATGCATTGCCTTGATCACTATATACTATATTCACAAGGGTTTCAAAAAAGTTGTATTTCATTTTTTAAAGGTCTATCATCACTCATGTAAGTCTATATATTTTTGTTTTTGTTATGTTTTTGCAATATATATGCAGATCATTTTGTAAATTTTTCATGTTTTGTGTTTTATTTGTAAATAAATTATCATTTTATATTTATGAATATTGTTTTTGCTTAGAGATTGGATTCTAAAGATTCGAATAGTATACAATGCTCAGATGAAAGTTTGATTATGTTGATTGACTTAATGGTGAAATCTGCAAAATGTTGTGCAGAACAAAAAGTTACAGTAGTTGTTTCATGTGCATGGGGCCAAAACCATAAAGGTTACATGCTATGGTTTAAAAGTCATAGCCAAATATTTAAGTTTTTACAATTGTACTGAAGCATATGGGCAACAAATTGAGGAAATGTAATATAATGGTAACATGGCTGGGAAGTGAGGGCAAAAATTACAGAAATAAAAATGGACTATCTCTGCGAAATAGTCATAGAATTCAATTAAATTTTCACTAATTTTGCTTAGAGGGCCACCTTTACTTTCTTAAAAAAATACTGATAATCATGTGTAGAACTTCAACAAAACTAAACTTCTGTTTGAATAAGAGTTAAGGACTTGTGATATCAACAACAAAATAAAGCTTTGTTTATGATCATAGGTTGGAACCATTTAGTTATATGATTCAGTATTAATATTTGATGGAATCAATGAATGCTAAGCCTATGTTCATAAGAGTTATGCGGTGCATAGTTTACATAGCATTTCTAATTTATCAAATGAAATCTCTTTCAATCGGTAAAATTCTGATGCATGACCATTAAACTCTCACTAACCCCAATTTTGCTAATACCAATTCTCAGAAATTAATATTGGTATATATTTGAATTTTTCCAATATTTATTAAGGTACATTTAGCAGACATCACTTCTCTAGAGCATATTTTTTCTCTTCCATGCCCAGCCAATTTGGCTTGTATTTCATTCACAGATCAGTGCCTTTAGGTAAAAGGGTGTGAATTGACCTTGAACCAAGTGTCTAGGTCAAAGACTTAGATAAAATTAAATCCTTGCATGTAAATTAACATATATTTCTCTCCTTTTGACCCAACCTGGCTCATACATTTACTTCACCCATAGAGTGCCTTGGGGTAAAGGATGTCCAGTGACAATGGACAAAGTTTTTAGGTCAAAGTCATATAAGACCTCTGTGGAAAACGTTAGCCTTGTCCAAACCATTTAATTTCTCTGCTTGTCCCTATCTGGTTCATACTCCACATAAACATTGCATGTGGGTAAAGGATGTGCAATGACCTTGAACAAAGTTTATAGGTCAAAGATGAAGGTTATAGCAGATCGCTTTGAAATCCAGTTTTGTACAACAATTTCACTCCCCTTGGCCAAACCTTTCTCATACCGGTACTTTTCCAAAACTCTGCTTATAGGTAAGAGATGTAAAGTGACCTTGAATCAATTTTTATATCAAAAGTCAAGGTCAGAGCAGACCCCTGTGTAAAATCCTTTTGTGGACCCTGTTTAATCTTTCCTTGGCCATATCTGCCTTGCACTACACTAGCTTATAGAGTGATTGTTGGATAAAGAATGTGCAATGATCTTAAACCACGGTAAATTTCTATGTCAGAGGTTAAGATTATATAACAATTATTCATTATAGGCATTTAAAACAAATGTTATAAATTGATCTAACTGGACATGTCACTAAATGCACTAAACACTGCAAATTTATATAGTTAAACTTTGGTATCTCGAACATCGATATCTTGAATACACTGGATATGACGAAGTGATCTGTAAGTCCCAACCACTTACTGTATATTCCTAATAAAACACAAAAAAATTAATATCCGCGTAAAATTGCAAGAAGGAGATCTCTCGGATTATAAAATCACGCTTTTATTTTTCAGACAGATATAACTAAATGAAACTATGATAAAAATTCGGTGTTCACGATTTCATATTCTCATGATTTGATACAAAACAGTTGAGTGGCGAAATTAAGTACTCGCGTAAAATAAGGAATCTACAGTATACCAGCTTTAAGTATTTTACTCTTGATATCTTGAAAACTCGGATATCTGGTTCTAGTTTGAGATAACGAGGTTTGACTGTATATGCACTTGGTAGGCTAGCAGTTTCAAAAGTAGTTCTCAAGTCAAATATACATATTATTAAAACAGTAGGCAAATTGCTTTAAATTGGTTAGATCAAGATTTGGTTTTGTAAGTGCATGGCAGTATGATTTTCTTCAGAATTTGAGGAGAAATTTACTCAGATGACCATTTAGGCTCCTGGGCCTCTTGTTTAGATTATATTGCTAGTAATTAATGGTTTTATTAACCCAAGAACTGAAGTGAATGTTTGAAGCCTTTTTCTCAAATTCCTTTTATAATTGAATAAAAAAGAAATAAATTTAGTTTTGAAACTTTTATTTCTGCAAAATTTCAACAATATGGCCATATAATTTCTTGTATAAAACTAAATCATTTACATATTTATAAATGTATGAAAATATATATATAATTTTTAATTCAAGCAGGCTACATTCATTTTAACTTACAATGAAATAATAATACATGAAATAAAATTAAAGAAAACTCTATTTAGGAATGCTTTTTCTACATTGTACAGGCCCCCTTTAATTTTTTTTTTTTTTTTTACCCTTTTTTGACCATTTGGCTAAAATAAATCACATATTTTTATTAAAAGTATGATCATCATTTTTTTTATTATAACTGCAGATTAATTTTTGATTTGATTCAAATAATTTATAATCAAATTTGTAAGCCAACCTTGAAAATTTATTAATCTCACAATAATCTCACAAACACATAGTTGGTGGGGGGGGGGGGGGGGGGCAAAAAATCATATGAGGTGGCCTTAAAGGAAATGCTCCAAGAATTTCACATTAATTCATGTTTTCCCTGTTTTAAAATTTTTAACTAAAGCATTAAGAAATAGGAAAGATAATAAAGTTAATAACTTTTCAACAGTTGCATAAATTTTCCCCAATTTTTTCAGTACTTTAAAAACACTTCTCGCAAAAAGTCATACACAGTGAGTGAGTACCAGATTACAAAATATCTTGCATACAAGTTGGAAAAGCAAGGTTAATTACAAATATCTTTCAAGGGATAAAATGCAGAAAAGGAAGTATAAAACAAATAAATTCTTAACAGTGTGGAATGATTGTATGGTGGCTCACTTTTCATGGCACCCCTTACCCTCGAATGAACATGAATTTAAATGATTTCACAGTTTAAAATTTCAAAAGAAAATATTTAATCTACAAGATAATAAAGTGTACTGAATAGTCATAAATATTAACACATTTCTATTAAAATATCAAAACATAAAAACAAACTGTTCAAAAGTTTCTAAATCAGACAGAAATTAATTGAAGCATACTTTTTTTTTCTTCATACTACCATCAAAGATAAATTAATATCTCGTTCAGCTAGTACATATATCTGTAAAAAGATTTATTATGCACCTAAAAAAATCTCATCACAATCTGTTTTAAGTGTAGTACCGGTATAATCAATTACCATTCCCATATTTTTCCAAGCATCCAACTTTAAATTTCAATATGAGAATATTGCATTTACAATAAAGATAAATAATTGAAGCTTTCTATTATGCTGTTGCATATGTTCATTTATATACATTTAGCAATTTGGGATAAAATTAAACAGTTACTGGATGCCAGTTTCTTCATAACCTAAGGGAGATAATTCATCATTGATTATTTCCCTTGGATAATAAAGTGACAATATACAAGTTTATTTAACACAACCCATGCAATATATTTTAAAATAAATCAGATCAACAATCTTCAAAAGTTCAGATTACTTTTTCAATAATCACTCAGAGTTAGCCCCATTTACATACAGATAAAACAGTGTTAAAGTTATCTCATTTAACAGTCAAATATATTAAGGAAAAACGGACTTTGGTCAGAACTTAAATACCCTGATAGATAACTACACTTAAAAAACTCTCATGGCTTACATTGTACAGATGATTTAACCATGCAAAATATGAGCATGTATTGCCACACATACATCTAGTACCAGTATATAGGCATCAGTTTAAGCTGCGAAATTTTCAAGATTCTTTATACATGTACACTAAAAAACCCACACAATTAAGAAAATGTAATACATGTATCTACTAATACAATTACTACTCTTTCATGTGATATGTTAAACTTTTATTCAGGTGAGAATTCCTGATTGAGAGACAATTTAAGTACATTATCAGTATCAATGTAACATAAGACATAAAATGAATTGGAATGGTTGTCCAAAAATTACTGCTCATTCGTATTTTTTTAATCTCTTTTTTTTTATTTACTTGTACCTTGTACTTAGCATTGTTTTCTTTATATGGATAATTTTTTCATTACATATTTCAAGCTGCATGGTCTTTAAATAAGCTAAGCGTCTAAATTAAAAGTTGTCCAAAATTTACTATACAATGTAATTCCAGACTACTAATATATTTCATCTGTTAGTACATGTACATTTGTCATAGAGCAAATACATTATAAAAGAATCATTGCCAGGCATCACCCAAACTTTTAAAAAGTATATCACAGGTTAATTCAAGATTAAATTATAAAGCACTTATAAAACATACACTTGTATACATTTCTGACAATATACTTTTTTTAATTACAATACAATAATATGTGTAAAACATTGGAATGTTATAACATTGGAATCTTTGCAAGGGAATGTTGCATATAGTTAACAGTCTGAGATTGCTCTTGGTTTAGGCAATTCATAAAGAATTCAGACCTAAGTTATTTTCTCGTACTCGTGGCATTGTATTTGTACTCCTGTGTCTTCTGACCCCTGTAAAATTAGTCAAATCATCATTAAGTGTTCATATTTAATGCATGTGTGGGATACATGTACAAAAAAATAATTTCAGAACTTGATTATCTTTAACTACAAAATAAAATTGAACAACAGCAATGAAACTTTTTTACAAATGCTAAATCTAGGCTAAAATCAATACTAAATATGCACTTCAAAATACAAAACAGATTCATGTACAGTTTAGCGGTAATAACCATGACACACTCAATAGGATGAATAGCAGGTATAAGTTGATATTTAACATCAAAGCATTTGGTGGTTAAGCAAAAATCAGCATTAGTACCGGTAGTTATAAAGATGGGAAAGAGTAAATAAAACTACCACTATTAGTCTTTCATTAGTTGTGAAAGGCTATTATGGTAGTAAATAATACTACCACTTCAAATATTTACCCTAATCATGGCAATTATCACTGACCTGAAAGTAAACAAGATGCACAGTCAGGAAAGATACATGTATATGTATGTGTCTGCCCCATCCCTGTCATTTGTCTTACTTTTTAAACAGAAAACTTGAAAAGAAAAGTTAGTATTCAGTTTACTTTTAATACAAATATTGAATTTTGACTTTTTTTCAAAAAATCTTCAAATACCATTTTAAAGATTTCTACTCAAAACAAGAGGCCAAATGGCCTTAACGGTCACCTGAGTAGCATAACCCATACACAAACTTGTCAAGGAGTCTCATATATGCATATATCAGGACCATCCCCGGGGCCCATGACCTACATACAATATGATGCCCCTTGACACAAGGAACAAGAATATATATGGTTTAGGGGTGGGGGATATCAACCGTTTTCAAGATATTTGGGCATTACCTGTTTGAGGGGGGTCAGGACCATCCCTGGGGCCCATTACCTACATACCATATGAAGCCCCTTGACACAAGGAACAAGAATATATATGGTTTAGGGGTGGGGATCTCAACCGTTTTCAAGATATTTGGGCACTACCTGTTTGAGGGGGGGTCAGGACCATCCCTGGGGCCCATGACCTACATACCATATGAAGCCCCTTGACACAAGGAACAAGAATATATATGGTTTAGGGGTGGGGATCTCAACCGTTTTCAAGATATTTGTGCACTTCCTGTTTGAGGGGGGTCAGGACCATCCCCAGGGCCCATGACCTACATACCATATGATGCCCCTTGACACATGGAACAAGAATATATATGGTTTAGGGGCGGGGTTCTTAACCGTTTTCAAGATATTTGGGCTCTTCCTATTTGAGGGGGGTCAGGAACCACCCCTGAGGCCCATGACCTACATACCATTTGATGGCCCTTAACACAAGGAACAAGAATATATATGGTTTAGGGGTGGGGATTTTAACCGTTTTCAAGATATTTGGGCCCTTCCTGTGCCATATTGGCCCCACCCTAGTGCCTAAACACCTGTCCCAGGGGTCATAGATTTCACAATTTAGGTAGAAAACTTCATGTACATCATATCCAGGCCTTTAGTTTTTCACAAATATATATGGGAGTAGAGAAGAAGATTTTCTAAAATTTAATACATTTTTACTATATGGCCATTTTGGCCCCACCCTTGAGCCTGAACCCCTGACCCAGGGACCATAAATTTCACAATTTTGGTAGAGGGCTTCATGGACATCATATCCATGCATTTAGTTTTAAACAAATATCTATGGGAGTAGAGAAGAAGATTTTCTAAGATTTAATACATTTTTACTATATGGCCATATTGGCCCCACCCTAGAGCCTGAACCCCTGACCCAGAGACCATAAATTTCACAATTTTGGTAGAGGGCTTCACGGACATCATAACCATGCATTTAGTTTTTAACAGATATGTATGGGAGTATAGAAGAAGATTTTCTTAGATTTAATACATTTTTACTATATGACCATATTGGCCCCACCCTAGAGCCTGAACCCCTGACCCAGGGGCCAT
>WFKH01010931.1:41434564-41462028 GCA_016163765.1 Magallana hongkongensis
GGGCCATGAATTTCACAATTTTGGTAGAGGGCTTCATGGACATCATAACCATGCAATCAGTTTTTTCCTCACATGTGTGGGAGTAGAGAAGAAGATTTTTGAAAATTTGGCTGTTTTTTGCATATTTGGCCCCACCTGTGGCACCCTGGTGGTGGTAGAGCCACCAATTTCACAATTTACATTCCTCTTACCATAAAGATGCTTCACACCAAAAATGGGAACAATTGGCCTTGTAGTTTTTAAGAGGAAGTTAAAAATGTAAATTGTTAACGCACGACGCACGACGACGGACGAAAACAGATAGCAATAGGTCACCTGAGTTTACTCAGGTGACCTAAAAAAGAAAGTGCAAGAGATACTTTATGATAATCAAGCATAGGCAAGGCTATAACAGATAAAGACCAATATAAAATGTATGTCAGACTGCAGATCTAGTCAAGAATAGCATGTACATTCAATATTAATATATCCAACTGCTTAGAGTATTTAGACACAAGCTTAACGAAACCCAATACACTTTAGCCACAGTGTGTCTCATCAAACTACTATCAATAAGTATACAACAGTCAAATAGAGCCACGGGTTGTTTGCTTTCCTAAATTGCAAATATGAGATCTGAAGAAATTTGGATTGACACTCACAATATCAAGCCGAGCCGAATTTCTACCAAGATTACAGAAGTTTTTTTTTTTTTTAATCTGCACTTTTTTTCATTGTAAATTACAGAGCAATTTCTTAATCCTTCCCCCTCCCCCCCAAAAAAATCTTAAACCCCTACTGCTTTCTTTTCAATTTGTAAAAGAAATTTGCAAGGTGTAAAGAGTTTCAATTAGGTTGCGTTTTTTGGCATCCATTCATGCAGAGAAAGATCAAATTACTTACGTCGATTAAAGCTTTCATTACTGCTGTTGGCGAAGGAGACACTTCCCCGAAGCCTCCTTGCACTGGTATCCAGGCGGTTATAGATATCAACAGCTTGGTAAGACTTGAATAACAATAAACTTTCTCCAATGGGTTCTTGTGAACTTTAAAGAAAAAATGAAGTATGCAAAAGGTTGATACAGTAAACCTTGATTCTAGTCATGAAATTAGTCCAAGGCTCGAAAGGTAGCTTTGTCAGCTGTTCCTGTTCATTAACTTCAATATGAAGTTGAACTTAGCATCCAACTAATAAATTTTTGAATAGTTTATGAATAAGTACCCATGTGTCTACTTTTATTAACTGCAGATATAAACTCTATAAAAAGGCTAGTGCCTAATTTGAGATCTGCTGGACAATAATCATTCATGTGGAGCAAGTTGATGCCTCTATTTTATCTTACCGTCCATTTTCTATCAGCAGATTATTGTTGCGTTTGTCGGGATTCGATGTGTAACGTCTTATGCAGGAAATCTTCATACCAGCCACTTTATCTCTCTTAGTTGTGTCCGTAAAAACATTGACACAGTCTGCAGTTACTTCCACAATACATTCCCCATCATAATTCAAAAACATGCTTGGTATCAGAAAAGCTCGATATTGTCCTGAAATCATAAAAATAAAATCATCTTTAACTAGTGGAAAAATTGGACAAAATTATCCTGCTAGCATTGGAAGGAGTCAAGGGAGGATTATATGTTGAAAAGATATGCAGACTCTGGACTGTGGCTTGAGATGATGTCCACACCTTTGATAAATGCAATGTATTGGTACAAAATGAGCCTCTTTATCACATGACTGATTAATTGAAAGCTCTCTTATCATCTGATACAATCCAACATTTTAAAAATCATAAAACATTTCAAAAATTACTGCAAAGGGATATCATCATTCCTGTTGTCCAGTGAATTCAGCAGATGTAAACAATATACATTTATTGCATGTATTGAGGGAAATATGAAGAAATATTCCCCTAAGAAAAATCATATTTCCAGAGGGCATCACTCGAGGGAAATTCGATTTTCTGGGGAAATAAATTTTTAAAAACTTTTTATTATGCCGAACAACATAAGATTGTACAAAATATGTCGAGTTCTAATAGTTTTTTACTTTTCAAAGGCAATATAACATCGTGAATGTTTGATTTCTATGTTAGTTTCTTTCTTTTCTTTCATAAATTCAAATCATAGATAGTTAAATTGTTTGGTTTTTTATTTATAAAGAGAATTAAAATGAATAAATATTTTAGATTTAATTATATTTGTCTAACTGTATGCTTTTTCATACCACTGGAATGAGAAATCCTGAGATTTCCGAAAAGATGGAATATGATATTTATTCCGCGGGAAACACGACGTTTTGTTCACCCTGTCACATGACTTTCTAGACCAATCAGACGACGCTTTATATAGAATTATCATAGTGAGGTATAATAAACTTTATTAAGATGGCAAGCATAACCTCGCTTGAAGTGAATTTCATAAGTAAGTAAATGTATTAATTACTCACTGAATCATATGATAAAACATATCTTGCCTGCGGGTTTTTTTTTTTATCAAAAACATGGTTTACATTTATCTAACCTAAAAGTATAACATTATTCTCGCCCTGCAGGCTCGGTGAATGTTGTACTACTCAGGTAGCTAAATCATCAGCAATAATTGTATATTGTCCTTCCTCCAACAGTCAATCATTTTTTTGCAAAATGTCAAACAAAATTATTTACCTGCAGGAAGAGTGTCACTTTTGCCAGCTTCTGTCTGCAACTTTTGAAGCCAATCTTCAGCATCATTGGCTATAAATTAGAAACAATTAATCTTTAAGAACAATTCTTCAGCATACTCTTTCTTTTTTTAAGCTCCATGTCATTGCTTTTAGTTTGTTTTTCATCTCCAATTTGTAGTTAAACTCATTTTATACTTAAGTCTATCACTATCCATATATAAAGGTAAACTCCAAAGGTAAAAGAACTCTTGATTGTTTTAATGAGATAAAAGCCATTGCACATAATAAATCAAATCCATAAAATGTTTTCAATTTTTTTCTTTTTACGCAACTTCCCTAATAGTAGATCAGAAATGTTTGAACATATTTCATGACTCACCATCATTACATATGAATTGCCGGACCTCTCCACCGGTCAAAGAGATGGTGATTCCATGATCATCATTGAAAGACAACCTAACCACAGTTGTAACATCTTGCATACGGAAGAAAGAAAGTTGCCTTTCTTCTCGAAAACCTTTTTCATCTGCATATTTTACTAATCTTGTTGGGCCCTTACTGGAAGGGGCAAACAACACCACATAGCGTTTCCTCCATATCTATGAAAGGAAAAATCAAGTCAAATTATGGATAACCCCCACTATACATTAAACATGTTAATCACCACCCTTGATTTCTTTTTCTTTTGGGGGTTTGGGCTGAAGGGGGTATTTTTAGCATTTTACATAGGAAATATTAGAAATGGCATTTATAATCCAATAGGGGATTTTAGCTTTATATAGTGTTACATGTGTGATCGATGATGAAAAATGTAGGATAATCTGTATTATGAAAATGTATATCTAATGATTTACGAAACATTCTATGTACGATCTAAGTCTGCAGACAGTGTTAGCCATGTATGACCCTAAAGCATCAACAAAGGTGTCTGCAGATGCGTCGTCGTATGGTCTTGGAGCCGTACTTCTACAAATGACAGACAACGGTACTGACCATTGGAAGCCAATTGCATATGCGTCAAGAGCTATGAGCCAAACAGAACAACGATATGCGCAAGTAGAAAAAGAAGCACTGGCAGTAACATGGGCCTGTGAAAAAATTCTCGGATTTCTTGATTGGTATGAAATTCAGCATAGAGACAGACCACAAACCTCTCATAGCACTATTAGGATCAAAAGCTATATGTGATCTACCACCTAAAGTTCAACGTTTCCGCATGCGACTCATGAGATATGAGTATGAAATACGCCATGTCCCTGGTAAATCACTGTACACAGCTGATGCACTCTCTAGATCACTGCAGAAATTGCAAGAGAAGAGGAGGAGTTGCAGACAGCGGTAGAAGCGTATGTGGATATGTGGACAGCATCATAGAAACTCTTCCAGCAAGTGAGTCACTCTTGGAAGAAATTCGGAGAAAACTGCATGAGGACAGTGTTCCGAGAATTATCATGAAGTATTGTGAGGAGGGATGGCCTGGTTATGAGTATCCACCAATCGACCTTGTCACTCGTCCTTTTTGGCAGATAAGAGAGGAACTATCTGTTTGTCAAGGTTTACTCATGAGAGGGAATCGACTTGTAATTCCTACAGTTCTGAGAGCTGAAATGTTGCAAAGAATCCATGAAGGACATCAAGGGATACTGAAATGTCGGGAACAAGTCAGAAGTTCAATTTGGTGGCCAGGAATAAATCGCAAGACAGAGGACCTAGTGAAAAGCTGTTCTGTATGTGTGAAAAACAGACATGATCAAGCTGAACCTCTACGACCAACTAAATTCCCAGACAGACCATAGAAGATGTTAGGAACAGACCTATTCCACCTGAAAAAGGACAACTACTTACTTGTCGTTGACTATTTCTCTCGCTACTTTGAAATAACCAAGTTGAAAAACACTACTTCACAGTCAATTGTAAATCATCTGAAATCGATTTTCGCCAGACATGATATACCAGATACTCTGATGTCGGATAATGGACCGCAGTATTCTAGCTCAGTCTTTCAGACCTTCTCCAAGGATTATGGATTTCGACATCAAACTAGTAGCCCTCACTATCCACAGGAAACGGCAAAGCTGAACGTGCGGTACAGAGTGTTAAACGTTTAATAAGAAATGCAACTGACCCCTATCTTGCGTTACTGGCATACAGAGCAACGCCACTGAAAAATGGAAGCAGCCCAGCTGAACTCTTAATGGGGAGAAAACTTCGGATGACTTTGCCGGAAAATCAAAGAAATTACTACCCAAAATGGCCAGACTTGGAAAAAGTACATCAAGTAGAAGAACAATATCGTCAGAACCAAAAATTCAACTTCGACAAAGCAAGGAGAGCGAGACCGTGATCTCAGTTAAATGCCGGAGAAACAGTTTGGGTGAAGGGAGAAGGAGGAGGAACAACTGGGACAGTCGTAGCCAAGACACAACAAAGCGACCGTTCGTACATAATTGAAACGGACAATGGAGCAATTCGCCGGAATCGACGACACTTGGAACCAGCCAATATGTTGAAGGATGAAGTATTTGCGAGTGATGCATTCGATGAAGATAACAACATGCAGAGTGTTAAAAAACCTCCGTGTGAAAATGTGTGTGGTGAAAAGTTGTCGTGCACAAGCCAAAATCAAAGTGCCACAAATGTTGCGAATGAAAAACATGTGCGCGTCGATCAAAAGAGTCCGCGCATCACCAGATCTGGTAGAGTGTCCAAGCTGGTTCAGAGACTGGACTTATGATTCGTTTATTTTATAACTGCTTTATTGATGGTTAATGCATGCTTTGAATTAGATAAATTCTAAGTGGTAATGTTATTTGAAAGTTTCTAGTCAGTAATTTCTAGTCATAGTTTTGCTTGTTGGTGGAAATGCGACTATGTTTGTTTTAATACAAATGTCGATAGTATTCTCTGCTTTATAAAGTAACTGTTTATTGCCTTTGTAATATCTTGAAAAAAAGGGAGATGTACCGGTAGGATAATCTGTATTATGAAAATGTATGAAACATTCTATGTACGATCTAATGATATTGTGTTGTGACTCACGGGAATAAACGGCATGGCTCGCACATTTGCGGTTCTTGTTATTTGAACGAACCCAGAACATAACAAAAAACACATCCTACATGTAACTACTGTTATTCATATCATTTTTAAAATTAAAATTTACAACTTATTACAACTTATCATATAAGAAGCTCAATTAATTCTTCTGATGAAGCTATTTTAGTTTTTACCAGTTCATATTATATAATATTTTCTATTACAGGAACAGAGATTTGTGATTATCATACATGTAGTTGGTTTTTAAATATAATGTGTTGATCAGGAAGAATTAAGTTTATACTTAATGAAGAGTGTTACTATGCTTTTGTACGCATAATGTATATACATGTATGTAATATTTATCAGGCTATAGTGTTTCTAAAAATCAGCTGATCATTTATAGGTCACAACAATATATTTATGTGCTCAGCAGTGGTAGAATTTCTTGTTCAAAATACAATTTTCTCATCATGGAACAAAATATTTTTTAAAACATGATGTAAAAATACTAACTCCCAGTCGTCTGCTTTTCATGCGAACCTCCCCTTGCTTCAAGATAATGGACTGTTCCACACCATAGTAACCATCCAGATCTGTACCATTCATCTTCACACATCATAACATATTGCACTATAATAACAACAACAACAACAACAAATAAAAAATATAAATATATACCAGTAAGAATTTTTTTATGGCAAACAATATTTTTTTCATGATAAATGCATCATTGTTAATGTACTTTTTCATATGATATTATAATTTAATATTCTATATAGACTGTAGACATAAATAGAACAACTTTATAAAGTTATCAAATTAGTTGTAGGTCATTGATCCAAATATGTTAATATGAATGTCGGGCACACTTCATTACACAATTGAACACTGTGCATACTACAAGTATTCATTTTGTATGGCTGTTAACTGATCGTCAAATACAAATAAACAACTTAATCCGGCCACTACCAGGTACCAGGAAGTTATCGACTTAATTTATGGTGGAAAAAAAATAAGCAAAATGAAATGTAATGTCAAACGCAGTATACTTCTTACCCACATGGATGCATTTAAAACTAAATTATATGAGAAATAAATTAAACAGTTACCCAACTGATTGGAGTGTCAATTTGAGTGAAGAAGTTTGCCTAATTTTACTCATCCTTTCAACTTTTAAAACCAATCCAGACAGTGATTTTTCTCTGTTTTTAAAAAGGGGCCTGTGGCTAATGAATTGGGAAAAATCATTTAAGTGTTGGTCAAATGGGAAAAGCTATAGTATTAATTACCTGGTACTGTATGTATAGATAAACTATACAGTAAATCAAATAGATTTGTTTTTTTAACTCATCTTTTGAAATAATAAACAATTCTGGATTTTAGGGGGGAGGGGGTGGACAAAAAAATTATTGGGAAAAAGTACAGGTTAAATTGGAAAAAAATCAAACTTATTTGGAAGTTAGGGGAAAGGGCCAACATTCTGACCTAAATTGGCTGTAGAAAAATCACTGCCAGATTATATCTTTTAAAAAGACGAAGACTGGCTATCAAATTCATAATTGCTTGACATAATAAAATATCTTTTAGTGTTGTGTACAGGAATTAGACAGCTACTGTTTATTATGATGAGATTTAACAGAATATAAAGGTTATTTAAACATTGACAATAATTGCACAGAGTTAAAAAAAACTTATTCTATCTAAAAATAATTACCTGCCAAGACTTCAAAACATTATGGATGAACAAAAGAATGGCAATTTACTCTTTAATATCCTACAATATGTGTAACTGTTCATATGGACCTGTTGTCAGCTGGTGTTTTTTTTTTTAACATATACCGGTAAGACACAAGGTCAAATAACAAGTTCCACTTTGACTTAAAAATTGTTCCTCCTTAAAAAATCAAGATGCTTATATTTGGGGAAGTTTAATCTGATATTTTGCCAGTTTAAAAATAAATTGTATAGTTAATTATACCATTATCATGATGATATTAATATCAAAGAGTCTTGCTTTTAGCAAAGAGACTTAAAAGCATGTATTTGGAGATGCAATATTTCTGAGGGGTATGCACTACACTGGACCAAAGGACAGAAAATGTATACAGGTACCCTTGATATGGAATTTACACAAGGTCTCTTCTGATATATTGAAATCTGGCCTATTTACCGTAAAGAAAGGCCTCATTTGAGTAAGAAACTAACAACAAGTTAAATGTTACGACAAACATTTTACAATGTTTATTTCTGGGTGCAAGTTGAAGAATATTGTACCAGATTGGTTAAGGGTCCTCGACACCCCGCGACTTTTACGTTTTATGACAGTATATCACAACATGGCAATTTCAACACCCTGTGAAACTGTTTATGTCGACAAAATAAGGTGTCTATCAATGGGTACATGTCTAGTGACCCGCAGCTCTTGAGTTTGAATACAGCAGGGACTTTTGTTTTTAAGATTAGCGATAAATTTTCAAAAGTTGATTTTCCCCCCAAAATTAAACTTTTTTCTTTCATTTTCAAGTCGAACGCATGTTAGAATTCAATATCTCCAAAGAATATAGAAGTTTAGGCTTGTAAGCAGACCAAAAGCAGAGAAAATAGGCTTAGGTTTAAATTCTTTTCTCTACTCAATAATAGTATATGCCAAAAATATCACATTTAAAATTAATTTGTTGACCACTCAGCCTCCTGAAAAGAGATCTACTTCAACTTTAATCATCATTAAACCTCTGGGCTCTCTATTATTTAATTTTTTTTTAGCCCTATTATTAGGGCTATTGAAAGCCCCTGTCCTAGTAAATAAAGGTACCTCTTTACAAACTACATGTGTTTAAAATTTTATATGATATCATTAGTAAATTGTCTGAAGAATTTAATGGTACTAATTATTTTAACAGAATTTGTGTGAAAATAGGGTTAACCAGCCCAAAACTAGCGCAAATTTTTGTGGGCTGTAAATTGCAACTTTTTAACACGTACGGAACTGTAGCTCCCAGGTCATCCATCCGAATTTTTTCAGACCAGAAGCTATACTCCTGCAGCTATGAGCATTGCAAATCAGATGTAAATGTTTTAACAAAAGTAAGATATCCAAAATATGAGATTTTACCCAATATTCTGCATAAAGGTTGCTGGTTTTCCCATTTTAACACCCCTGGCTTCAGTATCAAAATAAGGTTAAAGGCTAAGAGCTCTGGACCTTAAACTTTGTTTCGAATAACTGTGCACCATATACCAACAATTACTTTATGTATTAGGTGTAAGTTGGACAGGGCTTCAGGGAAAGTTTGGAATTAACCCAGTTGATTTTTTACCTTGATATTTGATCAAGATTTTCGTTCAAGATCACAGCACTACCTTTTACACAGTACCACTCTATGGGTGAAGCTTGAGTCAAATTGAGCATAGGGGAGATAGAAATTCAAAATATATACTTGAGTTGACAAGCGATATCAGATGGATAGATGAAAAAATTGATTACTATAGGATCAGAGCATGGTCTAGTTATCAAAATTTTATCTGCACACTGAAGACTATAGTGTATACCTGCATTAAAATGGAAACGGATCCTTAAGTTTTCAAGTTAAATTGATATTTAAAGAATAAATTAATACCGAGCGCAGCGAGAGGTGGGCGAAGCCCGCCTCGCGAAGCGAGGATTAATGGTAACATGTATATATAAGAAAATCATCGAAAAATGAGAGTTGAATCAGCGGTACTAAGGGCCAAAAAATTTTCTTCCAGCTATGGGCGCCGCCATATTGGCCGCCATTTTGTTTAAAAAATGTTAACTCGATCATTAATTGACTGCCGCTTGTCGATATTTTTTGCCCCGCAACTCGATCAAAAGCTTTTCAATGTTTAATTAAAAGTAATTATGATGAAAATAATTGACTGTGCAAACTATCCAACTTTTAACAGTGTTTTAATCAAGAAATACGACTACCGTATATACTCGCCTATAAGTACGGTTCGCCTATAAGCCGGTTGCCTTTTTCCAGCTTTAATTTGAAGATTTTGCTGTTGACTCCCTTATAAGTCGGGTCACTTTTTCAGGACAATTGATGTACACATACTCTCAATAAAATACCACATTTTATCATACATGTTTTGAGTTTTAAAAAAAAATGTCCTTGTTTCACCCCATAATTGCTTCTAGACTATTTCTATGATGGGTCTATGGTGTTAATAACTTTTGATTTTAAATGCCATTATTTTTTATAACACTAATTACAAGTTGGTAATAGCTTCAAAACTACCAGGTATTTAAATAGAGTCCTTTTGAAAATTTGATGATAGTGATTTTTTTCCTTACTGACTGATTAGGTTGGTAATTAGCCCCTTAAACTGGGGTGTTGGCTTGTGTTGTTTCAAGTTATATGACCCCTATATCTATTATCACCTTAGGTGTGAAAAACTGACTGCTTGAATTTTCTTTTTATGAACACAGGTTCAATGCATTTATCTGTTTATTATTTAAAAAAATATATAACTTACTTCTCTCTTGTGAAAAATTTTCTTACTTTGTCTCACCTATAAGTCGGACCCCCACTTTTCACTCAATTTTCTACTCCCAAAAATCCGACTTATAGGCAAGTATATACGGTAGTGTCACGTATGTCTTATCAAATCATTAGATGGAAAATAGAATCATTAACATTAAGGAATCGATCTTTTAGAGACTGAATAAGGTAGAAAAAATTCAATTCATCAACTTTGGAAAGTTATAAGCATTGAAAGAAGAAATAAAAAATTATCGGAGTTAAGAACTTTTCGTCGGCTATTTCCGTAGACAAAACGTTTACGTTTTACATATGAAACATGACATCATAATGAAGACTGAGCACGCGATGTTTAGTTTAACTTTGGCTCATGATTTGAGTAGATATATAGGCGGATCCTACTGTATGCGTTTCAAATAAATTTTGTTCTACAAAAAAATCAAACTGCACTGTGTTAAATCTGCGCTCGGTCCAACGGTCACACCGTTTACATATTATGTTAATTTAAAAGGAATATAATAGATATTGTCAAAAAAGCTAAATCAAACTACTTGACTTTGCTAACTCAAGTTATAATGATTTTTAGGAAAAAAAAAAAGACAGTGTCCTACCTTCTGACATTTTTGTTATTAACTTTTACCTTTCACTATTACATTTAAACATAAATTTTACTTCATATACATTGCATATACTTGCTTACTTCATTAATATTCTGTGATCATTTACCTTTGTAAATGGTATTTTTATTTCTCTTTTTCCTTAAAGATGTACAGATGAACAGACTGTAGGAGTCTGAATCCTTTCAAACTTTGAATGTTATAACTTTTAAAGACAAGAAAAGAATGGACTCTTACCTTACAAAAAATAAGCAATGTAAAATAAAAATGTCAATAATTTTCAGTGTCTTCATGAGTTAAACAGGTGTATACGTCTTCTTGTTTCACATTTTTAAACAAAAGTAAACTTTCACTTCTGACAGGTCCACTGGGTTTGGCATCCGGATATGTTTTACGGTATAACAAACCCGATGCAATTATGGAATGAGCTCATTCAGAAACCATTTCCTGTTTCCTATGGTTATAATTAGGGCAATAAAACAATGTTAAGTGAAATGCTACAAATATTTTTCATTCGTATCAGTTTAAACTTCATAAAGGATGATTGAATGAATTGATGGAACGATTACTTATATTAAGATATTACATCGATATTGCGTGTTTCAGTCAGTAATTTTCTGTAAAAATAATTTTTATTTAAATAGATATATTTGTATTACCCTCAATATCATCATATCCTCAACTATGAAGCCTATTGTTCTCTCTCTCCGGCTCTCTCTCTCCGTCTCTCTCTCTCTCTCTCTCTCTCTCTCTCTCTCTCTCTCTCAAACGTCCGAATATTTTAGTATTTGAATAATACGTAACGAGAAACTCGTAAGTTATCAGAACTTTTTCCCCAATCCCATTGATTTAATCAACAAAATAAGTTCAATTAAACCATTTCATATAATTACTTTAATTGGTAAAGGAGATACTTTTGGAGATTGAAACCGTCTTAAGGAATATATATGCAGTCCGATCAGTCTCAAGTTGTAATATGATATGAATCGCACAACTGACAGCTTGATTTGTATAAGGCGCTAGAATTCTATTAGATTTTATATACATTTTGAAAATTTTATGACTTCACAAACATAATTTAAACATACATGGTTTTACATGGTGCGTTGCCTCTTAAATACCAAATAGTAGAATTTACTTCGTTAAATTAAAAAAATATTAAATATCTTTTCAAATATGAATTAAGATAGCAGTGGTACGAGATAGTCGAGTAACAGAGCATTAAAAAGTAAATTAAGACGGATTATTAGAAAATGAATACATGAAGACTGAATGAAATTAAATCACAAAGCAAAGTATTTATTTTCTGGAGGTTTCCGTCTTTCCGATGGTCTTCACAATCTTTCGTCGAATGTACGTTTCCCTCATTTTCACTCGAAAATCTGAGGATGGGTCAAAGAATGAGGGGTTTAACTCGCATTGCTTCGCGCTGTAAAGTCTCTGCTTCTTATTTGCATTAAGAGATGTATGACGAAGAGGCAAAGACGAGTACAGTACGTACTGTATTGACATTGATAAGGTGAAGAAATATGTTGGAAAAATCATAGTCAAGGCAGAACAGGTTGGTAAAGGAGGCAACAGCACTGAGCAATGAAGGTACGTTCCACGAGCTCAGATATCTCGGAGAAAGATATCGAAGAATACAAGAATGGCGAAAGAGAGGAAACCGTACGGTTGCAGTTCAACAGCTATTGAGTACTTTCAACCCAGAGACAACGCAACTGAAGATTGACTATTGCGGGACATTAAAAGAACAAACGATGTCCGGATCCGTTCATACCGAATTTAAACATTTGTCAAAAACCAGGTACACTAACTGGAACAAAGTAAAGAAAGTTGTCAGGAAAATCATTGGCAATGCCTGGGAGAGGGTGCTAAAAGAGGAAACAGCATTGAAGGTTCTACAAGTCCCAGCATCCCTCAATACTCCGCAGGGCGAAAACGAAAAATGCATCAACGATGTAAGAAAAGCCAAAATCAAGGCGGTTCATGAAGAATTGCTTAGTTCAGTTCAACGTGGAGACAAGAAAACCAATGGCGGAGTATTACAAAAATCTCAAAGCAAAACGGACACAAATTATGGTTCCAGTCTACTATGAATTAAATGAAACATTTATCAAAATGAATTCAATAGTTAGAAATGAAAGTTACAAACAAATGAGTGCTATAAAAAAGAATAAAATTTATACATGCTGAGTTACTTAGGAGAATGATATAAAAGGAGGGACTCTGTTTGGATGAAGATGATGAAAATGATGACTTCGTTCCACGAAAATTATTTCTATTCAAGCTCGACGAGTTTCAAAAAGTATCACGGGCTGTGGTGCCACGTGGAGCGAATAACACCGATGCAGATCTACCGATCACGTCCAAAGATACAGTGGGGGATCATGTCAAAGAGAGTGTGAATCCTTCCAAGGAGAAGAAGACACAATCCGTGGACCAAAGATTTAGGAATCCGTTAAATTTGGAATACACTCAAAGACTTTGGGAGGAAACAACTATTTTCCTTGATGATTTATAGAGTCTTCCGTCTTCAGCGGAAGACCCTTCTATTATTCTATTGTTTCTTTTTCACTTTTCTTATTAAGGTCTATCGTTTTCAACGGAAGAACCTACTGTTTTCGTTAGGTTTCTTTTTCTCTATTTTTAGTCTAGTTTTAATTACATTGGTGAAATGGTTACAAAGAAAAATGTGTCAGAGTTCGTACTTATTAAAAGGGGAATCCTCATTGCTGTTAAAAACTGCCTCCTTGAAACAAAAGTAATTTCATGTTAACATTAAGAGTCAGAAATTTTTCAATTTTTGTTTCAAAGAGGCACATTTTTAAAAATCTAACTCTAAAAAAAAATCTAAAAATCGAAGCCCGCGGAAGCTCCTGGGTGTTACTAAATTTCTCAGTCAATTTCCTGCAAAAGAAATCATGATACATCCCTTTTCTCTAGCAAATACGTAGCACTGAAAAAAAGTTTCCCAGTTTGAGATGATACAACAAAGGAGTCATTTAAATACTAATATCGTTATCATCGGAGAAATTTTCAAATATATTATATAGTTCTTTAGTGCATGTGGTATTGTAAATGTTGCAAAGAAACCCTTAAGCTAAACAAGATGTGAAAGATGTGAATATTTTAATTATCTATATTGGTAATATCAGTAAAAGAAGATATTTATACAATCATCTATATTATTTAACGTTATTTTGTTCAACGTAATTTTTAGTTTTACCTCAGCGGAAATATAAAATCCTGTATAGTCGTGCAAGATCCTTTTAGCAATTTTTTTTTTTTTTGAGAATAGCTAGTTCCCTTAGCTCGCTTTCACTCATCAAATTTATTGTCTGGATAAACAGGATAACACGGATTAACTGCTGCACTTTATTTCTACTATACTTTCTTTCTCTTAAATTTTGAATGATTTTTCTCTTAAATTTTCGATGATTTGGTAAAAGACTTTATATTTAAATACTGGCTGAATATAGATTTGAATCGGAACAATATTAAAGACACAAAATAATTTGAAACAGGCAGTGCTGGATGGTGCATTATTTTTTCTCCAAATAATTTCTCTCCCTCTCTCTCTCCTATCCGTTTCTTTTTTTTTTTTTTTTTGAAAATAATGTGTACGCACTTGCGTACATGTATAGGCAGCTACGCGCCTGGATCACTTTTACTTACATAATTTCAAGAATCATCGGCGCGGAGTGGTTTGCTTGCTTTTCACACAAATAGACTTCCGACTTGTTAGAACAACGCTACATTTGGAATAATCTTCCTCTTTAACACAAGTTAAAGCGAGATAAACAAGACCAGGATAATATATTTCATGCATTTATTTTGCACATGTATATCACTACAACTACTTGCACATGTACATGTACCCCATAAAGAGGAAGACAACTTACAGTTACCTCATTTACTTTTACTTTCGTTTTTTTAAATTTACAATGTTAAGTAGATACAATGTATACCAGCTTTCTGTGGTATTAAAATCAGCACAACTGCGTGTCTGTGATGAAAAACTGTATATGAATTTGATGGTGTATGAAATCTTAAATAAAGTATTACATGGAAGGTGTTGATTTACAATGAAACAAATACAAATACCCAGAGTATTTCATACATTATTCATAATAAGTATGACACTTGATAATGGACACTTATCATAAAATATCATCATTATGTCATTATAAAAGTTCAATGGAAAACCATTCATTCAACACATCCAATGATAGTTGATGTACCATCACCTGTAAAAGTAATTCTACTTACAAACTTAATGTACCCCCTCCCTATTACTTACACTTAAATCGAATTAACACACTATTTTGTTCACATTTAAATTCATTACAGAACAAAATCCAGTAAAATTAATGTTTTAATTAACCCACATTTTGAATTTGCTCACTGAATGAGACAGTACCTGATTTTAGAACTACCAAATAAGTATAACCTTATTTTAGCTGCATCAAGACACTGTAAACTGGCCCGTTCAGAAAGAAATAAAAAACAAAACAGGACTTGCAATGGAAACATCCAGTTTTCTTCCTTATTTGGAACACTATTAAATCATGCATCCACTACAACACTAAATTGCATCACTCAAATGAGATATCTCAAGCACAACACAGCTTCATGAAAAACATGTAATCAATAATTTAACTGGTATGTTATAAAATCATCAATACCTTTGTTTCTTAGAAGAAGCTAAATGTGAATTTTTATTGTATTTATTTTAGGTTGTTTATTTGAATATATGTACTAGCAATGTCAGCATGTTATTTTGATTTTGCACTTGACATGTATATTGCACTGTCATTATATATTACAAGGAATATGCTCTTTGAAAAATGACAAAATTATACCTGCATTCATTTTCAATGAAATAAACCAAAAATAAATAAATAAAATAGACAAAATCTTATCTACATGTACATAAAAAAAAATATGGATATGTTTCACATAAATGATAATTATTTTAAACAATCAATAATGGTAGAAACATTCAATTTACATGCAACCCTATAAAATATTCAAAATACTGGAAACACTTGGAACAATTGGAAATGACCCTTGCAATTTTAAACTACTATGCTGTAACAATTTGGCAAAACAGACACATCATCCAATCTAATAACTAATGAATTTTGTATATTTCCTTCAAAATATTTTGTCAAATATGAAACAAGACTTCTGAATATTTATGCAGTTTTTTGGAGCAACTTAATTAATATGCCAACACATCATTTTACAAGCCAAAAAAGTATACACTTATTCCTCTTTCACTATTTTATACCTAAAAGCATAACATGTTTAATTTTCATAAATGGTGCTCTCTTCAAAATAGTTTTCAAATATAAATGAATCAAGTTTTCAAAAAGTTCTCCACAAAAGGACCATTCATTTTGTGAAGTGCAGAAAATAAAAACTTACTTAACAATATTTCTACTTTACAAGAAGTGATATGCATGAGAATAAAAATAATATCCATTATCAGTAGTACAAATGATACAAGTCTGATAAACTTTCAATGTACACAAAAAAATGGATATTCTTCAGTACCAACAAATCTGTGTTGATCAAACATATACATGTACTAGTATATAACAACCTGATTCACAGCACAACCTAAATTCAACTATTTTCAGCAGAATGAGGTGGATATGTAAATACAGAGACCTTTGGCGGATAAAATAATTTGTAAAATACAGTACGAAATTTGTTGGAGTAATATACTCTTCAGTATAAATTCATATATACATGAAATTTTATAACAAGAAAGCACAAATAGAGAGACAACTCCAAATAAAATACACACAATTGCCACAGAGGAGCATCATTTGTTGACGTCATCTGAAAGTCTTGTATCGTACATGGAAATATGGAGGATTGGCAAGCAAGCTTTATAAACTGGCTTCTTAGAGTATCCATGATTTCAATGTCATCAGATCACTAATCTTCTATAATGAATTGTTAAAATAAATTGTTAAAATACAATAAAATGTAACAAAAGAAAATGAAATTTTCATGTTCAATGTGCATGCACAATGAACAACTGAATTCAAAGAGGATTAAAAAACATTAGATCTTCAACAATATTGCAATTCAGTGTCCAAGGAATGTCAACCATTGAAATGGTACACTAACTTTCCATATTACAACAACACACAATTTCTATGCTTTCAGCATGGAAAAAGAAAAAGGTTTTGTCCAGGAACGTTAACATGAATAAAAACACAACACCATGTCCCAGAAGCTCATTTCCTGTGCCCTTTGCCCTTTGACCTTGCGACCTATGAGTCATGCATCATTCGATCATTGCTATAGCATTAGTACCCTTCATCCTCGTCACTGTCGTTGTTTTCTGGGTCTGTGGGATCCAAGGATCGGAGACTGGCTGTCATTGTCAGTCCACTCTGACTGCTTCTCTTTAGTCTGTAATGGTGATATCCAAGAATGTATCATAATAATATAGTAATCATCACAACTTAGATCTGTTTATGAAGGTTGTAACAGGAGAATCTCTCTTTTAATGTTCCATTGAAAATCTATTTGATATTGAACACTCTTATTTTAACCTACTATAGATATTAGATACATGTATACATTTTGAAATACACTATCTACTTGTAATAATCATTATAGATACATGTTTATATGATCAGAAAAAAAATCAGCTGTCTACAATTATTGATTTTCTTTTAATAATATTGGCTACTGGTACTTTCTATTGTAAATTTCACACAGAAATACATATGTGTGCAACAAATGAACTAGTACTGGTTACCGTACTTGACGTGTATATGTTTTTGATAATACAGTAAACAGAGGGTAGGTGAAAAAAATGTTTCAAAGACAAATGCATAAGACTGTATAATTCCATCTAACATTCAACATCCTTATCAAAAGTTCAAATGGTCACTCAAGCAAGGGCATTTGGTCAACACAATGTCAACAGATGAGGTAACCACTTAGTATGTGAAGATGCAGGTCACTTTTGGAGTACATTTATTTTCATATTACCTATTATAACAGAAAATTAATTTTTGATTTGTATATACTGCCATATGTCTGTACATTTGCAGTCCCTACCTGCTCTGAGTGTGATGTAGTTGCACTTGTAGATTCTCTATCTGCTCCTGTAGTTCATCATTTGATCGCTGTACTTTACGATATAGGTTGGCTTGATTATCAGCCTGTAAAACAATGTAATTGTTGTTTACTGTAATTGTAAATATTTTTAAAGGGGAAGGAAACTAAAAATATGTTGTACAATAAATCAATTTATTATCATCTACTATATTTTTAAATCGTATTTATTTTCATTAAAAACCCCGGAACAATGAATAAATCAAGAAAATCGATCGCTTAATTTAAATTTCCCGCCGCTATGGGAGCTGCCATTGAACTTTAATCTATGACGTCACACCATCTATTCCGGTTTGTCTTATCAACATAGCATCAGTTTATTAGTAAATCATGATATTCGCTCTAAATGACAAGTTCTGGAAAATTTGAAACAACATCGATTTGAGACCGTTCTCTTACCTTTGACTTTCCACTAAATTACAAACTATCGTCAAATGGAGCATGTTCGTTGAAATCTAAAAGCGGAGGTTAATGTCGCAGAACTGTAGTTGTGGAAATTGTCAACAGATGTCAAGTATCGTAGAAAATGTCTGCCGTCGTTATTTCGACATGGTAAATCCGACTTTAGAGAATGTATTTTAAACATCTCGATTACAATTATAACATACTTATTCAGTTAGCGAAAAACATGACTTGGAATAAAAATTTACTCGAAATCATTTTCAACTTTGAATGATAGAAGATTAACAGCTGTCATTTATTTATAAAAATGCATATATTTATGCATACATGTATTTATTCTTTAGATTGACGTGTGAACCTAAACATTGTCAATTTTGTTCAGTGTAACAGAAAGGCACAAGTTAGCATTTTATTCAGAGCACTGTGTACATTATAGTAGCATATATATGTAAACCAAACCGGAATAGATGGTGTGACGTCAAAATAATTAATTTTTTTGGTTTTTAATACAAAAGAGTTCTACATCATGTCAGCCTCCAGTAAATACGATTTCTCCAACTTCAAACGTTCATTAAAGCTAAATTACGTAGTTTATTTTCAAAACAGCATGACCACATGTGATAATTTACACCACTTTATTAATATAAATAAAATATGTTTTTGACTTTCCTTCCCCTTTAAGGGTTTAAATTCTGTATAATTTATTATTCTATATCCAAAATTTATTCATTTCTTAGAAATGATAAAATGCAATAAGTCAACAGAGCACAAACCTCATCTTCTGCATTTGCCAGGTCTTTCTTTAACTCCTCCACCCGAGCCCTCAGTTTTTTAACCTCCATCTCATACTGCTCCGCTCTCCGGCGGGCATGATCAAGGTCAGTCTGTTTCTCTTGGAAAGTCTTCTTTAATTTCGTGTGTATATGGCGCAGATCATTCAGCTCCTATTGGGTTTAAAACAGGTCAAGTTAAAGTGAGGTATCATTTCCCAACATTATCCACATTAAATCACATACTGTAAAATGTAATCTTAATTTAGGAGTAATCATATTTTAGCCCTTTTCATAATCCTCTTGTACATGTATTCAGATAAACAAAGACCTAAAAGCTTTGCTTCAAATGCACTAATGTATGAGCATGCTGATCAGTTGATGTACTCGGTAAACATTTTGATTTTCAGGAATCAAGCATCACTGTGAACTCATACCTTTGATTTGTCATTTAAATCCTGCTGCAGACTCCTCATGTCTGAGTCCACTACAGCTGATGTCTGTTGCTTCTTGTTCTCTAACTGCTCTTCTAGGTCCCGAATCTGTGCTCTACACTTCTTATTTTCTCTTTCCAGAGCTAGTTTCTCCGTTTCTAATCTCTCCCTCTTTCCCCATTCATCTGCATTTTCTCTCTGGAGCCGTTCAAGCTGTAAAAAATAGGTGAACTCTGAGTTTTATCAATGTCTTTAGTTTAACAACCCTTTTCAGAGGGGAAAACCAGTACTTTGGGCAGGAACTGTTTTGAGCTGTCCAAGGTTAAAAAACAATACATGGTAGTTCTATAAACAATTTACTTGTAAAGTAAAATCTCCTATTCAGAGATGAAAGACCTATAAAGGCTATAATTTGAATACTTGTATGCAGTTCAGTTCAGATCTTCACTTCATTGATACCAGTACAACATCATTATAATGCAACAATTTAAATAAAAATGTTAATCTTATTGATCACTCTTGGATATAAAATGGGACTGTTAATTTGTATATTTAATTTTTTACAATACACTAACTAACAGTATGTTTGTTTTAGCACCCCTTGTATTTCTCTTCCTCACCTCTTTTCTGACATCATTCAGTTTTTTATCTACCATGGACTTGTTACCAATCTCCTCGTCAACATCTTTGATAAGACGATCAATTTCCCCCCTGTGGTCCTCCTTTAGCTTTGTCATCTATAAAAGCAAAGCACATGTACAAACAAAATTATTTCCTTTTATTCTTATTGGTTGTTAACAAGTCTTTCACCTGGTTAAAATGACCTAAATATGTCATAAAACACCACGTAGAGTGTAATAGGCCCCAAAGGCTTTACTTTTATTTTATCTTGTATAGTATTTATCTGTATTAGATTTTTTGTACTGTGTGAGCTTTGATTATTAGTATTATTACTTTTTAAATATGGTAGGAATTAGTAGAGATACTGTACATATTATCATCGTTACATCATGTACTTGATTTTTATTCTCTAGAATACTCTAACATGTCTAATGCAAAATATATGGTATACAAAAAATAAATTAATAGTTCCTGGTAAGTACATTATTACAGTCATCCATAAAACTCTATATACCTCCAGCAACACATCCTGTTTAGATCTCTTGGCTTCCTCATATTTCTGTTTCATAGCACTAAGGTCCATCTGTAGTTTCTCTATGGTTTTCATGAGTGATGTTTTATCTCTGTAATAATTTTTTAAAAACTCATTAAACAAAGTAAAACATGGTTTCATCTTGAAAACTTTAAAAAAAGAAAAAAAAAAAAAGAAAGAAACTAGTGTACATGTAATTATGAATATCAAAAATATCGTAAGTCAGGACCCTTACCCTCTCTCAGCAAGAAGAGTTTTCTGAGCCTCATCAAGTTTTAATTCAAACAAAGTAGCCTTTTCCTCAGCTATGGTACCATCCTCTTGAATCACATCATTTGCTGCCTGTGAATTTATTTCTTTCTCCTCAACATACTTTTCGCTTGCAGCAGGTTTACACTCTTTATTCATGTTATTCTCCAAGTCTTGTTTAACATTTTCAGATATTCCACTTGGGGATTCTTTTTTTATTTTCACATTTTCTGCCTGAATTTCTTGTTTCTCCCTTTTTAGAATGGTACACTCCTTCACAAGCTGTTCCAGTTTAGCTCGTAGCTGACGATTCTCTTCTCGCGCTTTGTTTCGTTCGTTCCTTACTTTGCTCCACTTCTCTCTCCAATTTGCGGTACAGTCTGACCACCATCTCATTGTCTTTTCCATCTGAGACACTCGGCCTCTGGCTTCCTCAAGCTCGCGCTGACGTATCTCATCTCTGTCATCCCAGTCATTGTCCATGTTTGACATCTGAGATACTGGGGTGTGACTGCCATCCCTCATGAGGGACGGGGAGGGGGCCATCGGAAGCTGAGGGGATGCACCTGTGGCTCTGACATAAGACACATCCCCCTTGGAAGAACCAGGTTTCATTTTCTGGCTCATTTTGTTATATTAAGAGTCAACACAATGTCATTTTGTAATCATCTGTAAAATAAGTAGAACTGTAGAACTCGTATTTACAATCTCGTCATAAATTGTTTACGAATTTGAATACACGTGACTGTTGAAACGTAACATGTTTTATCGACAATCACATAATGACCAGAATGAGATAATAAGAAGACAATGTATGCAATATACAGACAGGCATGGAAAACTTCACCAGCCTAATTTGGGTATTTTGTGATAGAAACCGAATATGAAAGAAAAATCAGAACAATAGTAATTAGTATAACATTTTGTCTGTTTGTGTATATATTGAAATCTTAAAAAAAAGTTAAATACCTTTCCAGGAGTGTCTTTGATCATTTTCCTCTTTTAATTGTTTTGGCATCTGGGTTACATATTACTAATTTTTTCTCATACTACTAAGTCGCAGTCCAAAACGTTTAAATGAATAACAATCTTTGCAGCGGTGACGATACAAATCGTAGCTTGACTTAAAGAAGTATTTTTGTTTTGGTGATAACGACAGAAACAATAACCACCCTAATATTACATATGCATGTACAGGAAAATAATGATAAATAATTGTGTTTGCCAATCAAATTCCATTATTGTTTGCTACATTTTACATCTGGGTCTTATTGTATTGTCCGCCCAACAATAATAATTATTTCCCTTTCGGAGCCTATGGATAATCTAGGACGCTCTGTGCAAGTTGGACTACTGAAATAAACAACATGAGTGACAGTAGGATAGAGAGAGTTCAATCTCTAATCAAAGGTCATCCGGATTTTCCAAAGCCCGGAATATTGTTTCGGTAAGGTGCTGAATTGTTCCGACATAATAACAACAAAAACTAATGCTTCGAAATCAAATTTTCAAACTTAATATGGCACGCCATGTATGCATTTAAACGCAGATTATGTCAGACGTTAAAAACCGCCGAATTTTTAATGTAACGTTAGGGATATTACATTGCTCTGGGTCTTAATTTTCAATAATTAACACACAGCGAACAATTGTGCATTTTCTACTCTACTTCATTTTTAGAGCATGCATACGAAGCTGTTTTCTAATTATACAATAGATTTCCATGTAACGTTATGTTCAAATGTACAATAAAATAAAAGTAGTAGCGGTTTTTTTCTTCTTATTTTGGATATGCAAAGCTTGCGTTTCTTTTTAAGTTGTTGTAAAACCGCGTCCGCTAGTAGTTTAATTAAGCTTCATGGTCCGTCACCATGCATGGTTATCTGCCCAGGGAATTAAAGCACCTGACAAGTAAAACAGGTGTTCAGTGTACGATTCCCGGTCCATCCATTTATATTCATTAAATGTATTTTTTCATTCTTCTTTGGGAATTTCCTTTTTCAGACGGTGCCTATACCTTGTTCAGGTACTAATAAGCCCCGAAAAGATCGATGAACTTTTGTGTAATAATTGTGTATAATTGAATTGTACATGCGTAATTAAACTGATATTTTATGATAAATATTTAATAACGCGTGTACAATTCAATTATACATTTTTTTTTTCAAATCAAATCTTATCATATAGTGCACTTATGCAATGAAATGCGTCGAATGAATCTTAACTCTGGGAACTGCTCGAAAAGTTAGGAACTAATCTATAGAAGGAAGTAAAGCTGGATAACAATACATGTAACGTTAGTTACTTGACATATAATTTTACAGTTTAGTTATTAGATCTCACGTGAGAGTCCTCAACTTCCTAATGCGTGATTTACATCCTCTAAGTATGATTCCCTCTATTTCTTACGGAAATTGATTGTAATTCAATCCAGTTCTAACAAGTTAAAACCTTCAGCAACCTTAGAAAAATCACGGACTTCACGAAATAATCATGATGATGCCAGACTCAGATTCCCATAGAAGACGATTTGGCTATTTCTTTTATCTAACGTACTGATGTACATAACAATAATTTAGTTACTTTTACTTACTTTTTACATCAATTCAAAGAAAGATGTAAATATTAACAATAAAGCGCTTTCTTTGATGATTCATGTGGGTTATGAAGGTAGCGATCATTGCAGAAAAAATTAACAGGGGTTATGTATTTTTTCTGCATATCCCGCATGAATGGCTAAAGAGAGCATTTTACTGACTATTTATAATCAACTCCCAACAACTGCGGTATACACATGGTTATATGGTCAGTAGAATTGTTCTACAGTTTATATTCATTGTGATGTAATAATGCCCATGTTGCAAATCTTGAATGTAACAAACACGGATATGTCGAGTTTGTCCCGGCAAATCCTAATGCAGTATAAAGGATTGGAAAATTGTCTACTATATAAAGAACACGAATATAACGAATTTACTACTATAACGAAGTAATTTACACCCGGGCCCACTTGCAAAATATATAACCATAATTTTTAACCGGGTTTTCCATAGGAAAAATTCGGTTATTGAAATGGTGAAAATGGCGGCGGGCGAGCGGCTGCCAAAAGGGTACCCCATTTGTATGGATAACTCCTCCTACAGTTTTCAAGATAGGACATTTTTGTGTTGCAGATTAATTGGTCATACATCAGAGATGTGCTTATTACTTGGATTTGGTTTTTTGATAATTTATGCAAAAATACCAGCTGTTGAACTTAGTCATTTTTTTAATTTATATTTTATTAGTTTTTTTTTGGGGGGGGGGGGCATAATATTGCATATAGGGTACCCATATTGTACGGATAACTCCTCCTACAGTTTTCAAGATAGGACATTTTTGTTTTGCAGATCAATTGGTCATATATCAGAGATGATCACCAGCTTTTGAACTTAGTCATTTTTTTATTGCAAAATATTTACATATTCCGAGATGTGCACCAGCTTTTGAACTTAGTCATTTTTTTATTGCAAAATATTTACATATTCCGAGTATGATTCCCTCTATTTCTTACGGAAACTTATAGTTAATTCATAGATCTATGGAAACAGCCAGACTGAAATCTACACGCCCCGTTTATCGATTGGTCGAAACCTACAGCAACTGAAACTGACAGGACTGAAATATACACGCCCCGTTTATCGATTGGTCGAAACCTACAGCGACCTAAGAAAAATCACGGACTGCACGAAATAATCATGATGATATCAGACTCAAATTACCATAGGAGACGATTTGGCTGTTTCTTTAAGCTAACGTACTGATGTACATTAACAGTAATTTAGTGAATTTTACTTACTTTTTACAATCAATTTATTAATTTGTTATAGAAAGATGTAAATATAAACAATAAAATGCTTTCTTTGATGATTCATGCGGGTTGTGAAGGTAGCGATCATTGCAGAAAAAATTTACATAACCCGCTAACGCGGGTTATGTATTTTTTCTGCAATGTCGCCACCTTCATATCCCGCATGAATCACCAAAGAAAGCATTTTATTGATTAAATAATGCATATTGAGTACCCCAATTCTCTGGATATGTAGCGTTTATCAATTTATACAGTTCACACAAAAGAAAACCCGGTTTGCTGTCACATTGACAGCTTTTCTCTTGTTACATTTCTAACAAAATATTTTTATAACCAAGTTTTAAGGTAGTCCTATACTCGGCACTTAATGGGCTCAATCATTAAAAGCTTAGCTTTAAATGATAGATATACGTTCAAGCAATACATATACATGTACATAAGAAAATATCTTTGTTTACATGCTAGTTTGTTATCACCTCTCAGACAGGTGTACCCCCTTGCCAAAATTATTGACAATAATGAAATTTGCCAGACGTACGTTTTTCCTAATATAATTATAAATTTTGAGGAAATTAGAACTGGATATACAAAATAGAGTATAAACATTTATTTAAACCATATCTCATCAATATTTTTGCGGAAATTGTTGTAGATAATACCTTATAGGCCCGATGTATCAAAACAGAATACAAAAAACGCGATGCATGTATCGTGTTTGGTCATTTTTTTACTATTTTATGGACTCAAACCTAAATTCATGGTGTTTATTCTATAGAATAACATCTTAGAAAAAAGATTTGGTAAAATAAACCATATGTTGACGGATTACTTTTCACGCTACAAGCTCTAAACCAAGTACACCCTGAAGAAAAATTCCATAAAAATCACATTTTGCTACAGTTTTCTGCTTAGATCTGTCAACAATATTAGATATCATTTATACATTAATTAATTGACGATTCATTAAATTCGAAATAGCTTCTATCTCTAAATTTAAACCGGTTTTAGTAAAAGTAAAAGAAAAAATCGGGGGGGGGGGGTCATCAAAACAAAGAAAATATAAGCATACCCGAGATCCTGGTTAATCAGAAATTTCGTTTTTCATTTTACTTTAACAAAATCGAGTTTCTCAACATTAACCATTTCTATCTCTTATACAATAAATACATTGCCGTTCTAACTGCTTATTATTGTCATAGTTTACAACAGCGATGTAGAGCAAACTCAATACCGGATATCTAAAACTATGTAAAAGTTGAACCAATATTGTAAAATCCGTATTATGACGTAGTGCGATACTCGGACTACTTTAATTTGAAGATAGTTTTAATATTCGCCTCTTTGTAAGTGCATCTGCATATACAAAGTAAGATCTTTGAACTAAAATGAAATAACTATAATGTGACTATATGTAACTGAAATACATACATTCGTTATTTTAAAATCTGATTGAATAAGAATTCGTTTTGATTTAGATTAGTTATGAATTTGCCACAAACATATTTGTATAGCGAACTGTGGTTTAAACAATAAAAGACTTTTCTTTATCATGTATATTTTTGCAATAACCAAGTTTTGCCGAGCCATTCTGGCCGTTTTAACGGCTGGTATCCTCTGAGAATTTTCTCCACTACTACATGTAGTAATTTCTAGAGTGAAAAAGATAAGCAATTATTTAAACAATAAAATGCTTTCTTCGGTGATTCATGAGGGAATGAAGGTAACGACACTGCGGAAAAAATACATAAATGCGTTAGCGGGTTATGTTAATTTTTCCTGCAATGATCGCTACCTTCATGGCCCGCATGAATCATCAAAGAAAGCATTTTATTGTTTTTATTTACATTTTTCTTTCAATAAATTAATGAATTGGTCTTAAAGAGTAAGTAAAAGTAACTAAATTATTGTAAACTAATGTGTTACACTGGAGAACATAAATATAATTCGGTACCTTTACACATTTAGCATACCGCAATCATATAGAATTACGAATAGACCATAACCAGACAGTTTCTTGTCACCGCAATGCCCCTTCACTTTTTATAGCTCAAGACAAGTGAACTTTCTATTACTTCAGGGACATTTTTCCGGTGTTGCGGAATCCCACTGTCTTCCAGGAACTTCTAGATGTAATGGCTGAACAAGTGAAAGCAAAGGCCCCAAATGTAGAATTAATAGTTGGGCTAGAATCCAGAGGTTTCCTCTTTGGTCCCAGTATTGCATTAAAACTCAACTGTGGCTTTGCACCAGTGCGAAAGAAGGGTAAATTGCCCGGCGAGAAGGAAAGCGTGTCATACGCTCTGGAATATGGAACGGTAAAGTTGAACATTTCATATTTTGATGATGGAACTTATATTCGTGCTCCTGAGAAGTAAACGCCACATTAAAGTATACACAAAGACCAACGAATAAAATCTTCACCATCATTTGCTAGCCTCACAAATCAATGACGCATAAAATATTAGGTTTTTAACAAGATATTTGGTTTTAATTTCTGCAAATTGAAGAAATTTGATTAAAATTTTAGGTACCTTGTCTATCATTACTAAGTACATTTCAAAGAATGATCCCATAACAATAGGAGAGTAAAATTTACTTTTGTTCATATAATGTCACCAGTGAATACTTCAAGCAAAAAGCATCGTTTTTGAA
>WFKH01010931.1:41462602-41492800 GCA_016163765.1 Magallana hongkongensis
GGGGGGGGGGGGGGGGCCCCCCCCCCCCCCCCCCCCCCCCCCCCCCCTCTATTTCCGCGCATGTACACGTAGCACTTGCACGGGTATATTAGCACTCAGTAAACCCTACATACGCATAGAAATTTCATTGTAATTTAAAATTCGTTTGCATTATTTTTCTAGGTACAATGAAGGCAGCATGTGAACTGATCCAGAAAGTTGGAGCCAACGTAGTGGAGTGCTTGGTTGTGATAGAACTCACAGATCTGAAGGGACGGGACAAACTGACCAAGCCCTGTACGTCCCTCATTACTTACTAATGTTGCTCTCTCTCATCCTACAGGGGGTAGGAAGCAGTATTAATCAAAGAAAACTCTGGAACGAACTCCAACCCGGCCAAAATTCAGAGATTTATGCATTTGGAGGAAATTGCAAGGAATTTATTTGTGCCTTGAAACTGATGATAATGCAAAACCACACCTTTAAAAAAAAATTTGAAATGCTTTAGTTTGTTCATAGTTTTTTCCAGTGTAGAATATAATTGCTGAGACAAAAGGTTAACAAATACACATAAAGATGTAGTAATGCAGTGTCAAGCTACAAAGAATTTGTCAAAAATGCAACCAGTAGATGATTTTAATATAATGTGTAAAAGAAAAATCGATGGAAATTTCATTCTTTGAATGTTTTTAAAATGGGTCGAAAGTGTTTATATTTTAATTAAAAGAAAAGTGTCCAGAAGTACATGTATAATAGTTTAAATATCGGAGAAAAATTAGTTTTCATATAGTACATTTTATTTTTCTCCTATTTCTTGACCATACAAAAATTGTTCAATACAGCAGGTGAGCAGTACAAATAAGAATGCTTGCTTAGGAAATCTCTTGGAATACTTTTAATTCTTATATACTGTTACAAGAAAACAGAATGAAAGCATAGATTCATTTTTATCATAAAACTTCTCATCAAAATAAAAAAATTCTGTTTATTAATTTTATGGGAAATTTTAAGTTCTGTAAATTAAAAAAAATGACTAGAGACATAGTGACCATACATGGATTTTTTAATTACAAAACATGTACTATATAAAGCTTATGCACATGTCACTTTCATTCTCACTGTGAACAACAATACTACAACATCAGCACATGTACTGCAAATCGAAATAATACAGATACTTTACTAATATTGTCAGATTGATATTGGATCCTACGTTTTTAGTAACTTTACCATATAGATCTGCAAAATTTGCAACATAACAAATAATATTGTGTACAAACTGAATATCAACTAAATATAAACATCACACAAGAATAAATGTTTTTGCAATTATAAATACAAGAACAATTAACAATTGATGTATAATTTGTTTGTTCTCAAGGGAAAAGATGGCTAAACTTTTCAATTGTGTTTAGAGTTGACCTAAGCTGAAATATAAATATCACTCTAAAAATTAGCAATTTAACTGAAGATACTGAACATCCTGAATGAATAAGCTTTATAATTGAAATAGTGTTTAGAACAGTACACTGTGTGGTCTAAATCTTTTCTAGATTTTACTTTTAATATTCAAATATTAGATGGACAAAAATCCTTACAATTTAACATGTTGAAGGAAGGGTGACATGAAAATATATAATCTAAATAGCCTCATAATATAACTTCCAAATGCATTCTGCATAAAATATTATAGCATTATAGGAAACAAGAAATTGCAAAGGGTTCATTTTCCTCCTCGTAGAGCCAGTACTAAATGTAACACTGAGCCTCCTGTCACTTTGTAATCTTGTGCCGTTTTTTCATCATTCCTGAAAAGATGAGTTCAAATCTTTACTTAGTTCAATGTCTATCTATATACAGAAATGAATAGTCAAACCTCTCTGTCTCAAATCTGATAGGGCTGAGAAAAACCTCAATACAATAAAACTCGTTTAGTACGAACACGGATATAGCGAAATCTTGGATATAGCGATTTTTTTTTGAGTCCCCGGTAAAATTCTTAACAAATCTTTGAAAAATTTTACGGTTATAATGAATTCGGATATAACGAATTTATGGATATAGCAAACTGATTTTGAGTCCCGTAGAGGTGAATAATGACGAAATTTAACACTTTTTTAATGAATATCTTTACAGTTTAAAAAGTTTGCACTACCATTTAACATAATAGTTTGAATGTATTTATTTTCACATTAATTCTTCAATTTACAATCCGATTATTAAAGGTATCAAAAGAATGTATTTTCATTCTAAGCCTCAATTAGCAAAAATTGTAGTCTGGTGAAAGAAAACATGTATATATTGAATTCGCTATAGTTATTATTACGAATTCGTTATACAGATATAACGAAGTAAATCCATTGGTCCCTAGGACTTCGCTATAACCGAGTTTTACTGTATATCCAAAGGATTACGAAACATACATGTTAAAACACATACAGAAACAGGAATCCCATCTTACTTTGACATATCCATGCTATTTGAAATATAATGGATATTTGAGGTACCTAAATTCAACTGTATATTATTAGTATCAGAATAAAAGAACATGGCTACATTTGTTGGGAGAGAGCAAACAAATTATTTTCAAAGGGTGACCAAAAGGAGTCTGAACCAACTTGGACTTCTGAGGGTAAAACAAAATGAGTGTTTGGTGTAAAAACAATGCACCTCATTCTACAATAATTATTAACTGCAGAATAGCGTATTAATATACTGTAAATTCCTTATATTATGCAAGTACTTAATTCCGCGATCCCGCTGGTTTGTATCAAACTGCGAGAATATAAAATCGCGAACGTGGCATTTTTATCCTCATTTCTTATAGTTTTCAACTCTCAGAAAATAATGGCGAGATTTTAAAATCCGCGAAGGATGCTTCTCGCGATTTTACGCGGATATTATTTCCTCGTGTTTAATTAGGAATCTACAGTATCATTGGCAATAAAGAAGCATTGTTTTGCCTTTATTTCTTCACTATACATTTTGTATTTATAACTTTGTAACTTAAACACCAGTTTAAATAGGCATACTATGTAAAAGCAAGTCACATTTATTTATCTGCAATGACGTTCCATGTCATTAGAGAACTACTAGTACATGTATTTTGTATGAAAAATCAGGTAAAGAGGCAGAATCTGCATGATTTTCATTTTGATTGTTTGACAAGCAGGTAGACTACAGATATGGGTCATTTTCGAATTGACTTGGACCAAATGAATCAACACAACTGTAATACATGTACCTACTAAACTTCAGTTTATGTATATTATTTCCTCCTAACCTGAGCACCACTGAATCATAAACTCACATTTGTTTACCACTGAAGATCAGTCGCTGTTGAGGTGGGGGTATCCCTTCTTTTTCTTCAACTCTTTCTTTTATTCTCTCCACCTGATGCAAAACAGAAAGGTTATTTTCCAAGAAACATTAATTAAAACTGATACTCAACTTGCTCTTACCAATTCAAGATTATAAGTCGCAATTATTTTGCACTTACTTTGTCTGTTGGTTCAATATCAATTTCAATCTGTAAATCAAAGAACATGATTGTTAGTTAACAAGAATTCAAAAGAGCATTCTGTAAAATAAATGGTACATAATTAATGGACTCTGAATAACACTAGATGTAGTTTACATTAAAAGCATCAAAGGTTTGCTTTTACTACATTCTTTAATTTTTATGACATTGAATAAAGCCTTTTACTGAAGTCTGTAAAAGCAATTATAAATCTAATACATCTGTACATAAAACATACTTTAAAAATCTTGACCACATGATTGATTATATTAAAAAATGCAACATTTTGAAACAAACACATTTTTGGCTTCTTAAAGTTAAGTTCATTGTTAATAATTTGTAATTATTTTGTTATAGCTGAAAGGTAGAGCATCAGCATAGATTCTCCACAAGATCAATGGTTTTACTTTAATTTGATATTTGAACTATCTGTAATTGTCAGCTTTGTGCATTAATTAGCCTGGATTTTTGTTTAAAACAAAGCTGAAGCTTGTTAATATAAAGTGCTATTCTGTGTCCATATGTAGAATTGGTTTGTACTACTATAGAGCTCTTTTTACAGTCTTTTAACTGCTGCATGGGCAGCATACCAACTCTCCTCTTGGCATCATACTCAGTGACAACCTGAAGTGGACCTCACATATAAATACGATTTCAAAACTGTCATATTCCATCATTAATTTGATATTATAAGTCGAAACTTAATATATTGCCCTATATCTCTCAAAGAATCTGTCTACATCTGACTTATCAGATCCATTCTTGACTGCTCCAGTTGTATAGGATTGGCACCAGAAAAAGGACTTGGACTGCTTAGAGAGTATACAACAACGTGCAGCCCATTTTATGTGAAATGACTTTTAGCAGATACAGTAGCATAATGATGGAGGATCTCAAGTAGCAGTCACTCTCCAAATGCAGAAGGGATCAACATTTTCTTTTGTTTTACAAGATTGTTCATAGTCTCGTAGCCATACCCACTGACTCAATATTCCAGTTCAATGAAAGAGCATAGTAATCCAATCAGAGTGCTTAATAGTACCACCAATGTCTTTAAGAATTCAATTGTGCCAGCTACTGTAAAAGACTTGGACAACCAACCTAAAATCTCATACAGACTGTAAAACTATTGAACAGTTCAAGACTGCTATTATATTTTAAAGGTTAATATTAACTGTATTTGTAAGCACTCGCTCATCCTAGATTTCGCAAAACTGTGAGCTACTTTCCAGTACTTATACTGATACAGAAGTGTTGCTATCTTTACTTGCTCAGACTTGTTATGGGCTAAATTAAATCTAAACCTTATTTTGTAGGCTATATTGCGTATCAATTTTCATAAACGTGATGTCCTCGATTAGCTGCTCATGACAAAGATCCTAGTCTTAGTCCGGATTTCCTCGTCGAGTAAAATCATGAATTCCGTTATAAGTAATACATATACAGTTTTTTAATATTAATCATAATAATAAATTTTACATAAGACAACTGTAAAATATTTTTGAATTATTTATAGCAATGGCTCATTTAGATTTAGAGCTTACCTCTTTTCCAGTCAGAGTCTGTAGTTAAAAAAAATGAATAAATACGAAATTATTCATAGAAATATTCAATATACGAACATAAGATATTACATCATATATAATTTCTAAAAATTCCGACAAATAAGACAATACCTTCACTTTTATCAACATTTTTCAATTTTTCTTCTCAGTCCGAGGAGTAATACAAAGCCGATATTGCTTAGATTAATGAATTTCGAGCCCGATCAAAATTCCTCAATGGTGAATACATCGTCATATAATGGATTAGGGCTCAGCACCCTTTCTACCCAAGTTTACAGAAGCACATTTAAAGAAATCAAAGCTGATATATTTGACAGCAGATAGATACTGGTTCCTTAAAAAAAGCTTTTTAAAAAACATATGTAAACAGTAAAATGGTTTATTTTTTGCGTTTCATACGATACGGGCTTTGAAGGTATAGCAATCTAATCATTGCAGAAAAAAATTTACATAACGCTAGTAATGTATTTTTTCTGCAATGCTAGATACCTACATACATGTGTACCCGCATGGAACACCAAAGATTGCATTTTTTAAAATATCACAGAAACTATTGGCCCCAAGAAAACATTTTAACCTCCTTGGTATATATTCGATATATATACAATGTAGATGATATGGGATTTCTAATACGCATTTAATCTAAATAGCTCGGGTGTTCTGAATCCAGTACCGTTTTGTAAGTTTGAGAAATGGTTGTCGATTAGTAACAAATAAATACAGGCTAGGATCCGAAAAAGGGTGTTCCAAAAGTTTGAAAGATGCGAAAATGATCATGCAATTAAAGTAGAAGTTCAATCTCATGACTCAAAACTGTATTGTTTTATTGTCATCAACTTATTATATACTGTACTTACTGAAGTTGCTATTCATGCATTTGAACACAAATACATAGCGCCAAATCTAGTATGCTTTAATCTTGTTGTATCTGCACATATACATTGCACCAAATTGTATCTGCATAATCATTCGAAAAGCATGCATGCTACATTCATGTATATCTATAACTTGATATAAAATTATCATATCTTTGGTACCTATGGTGGAGTCCGTGTTTTCAACTTTCTTTGGAAACATACCTTACTTGTAAATTGTTATTGGTTTTATTTAGAAACTCTGTAAAAAAAAATGTTTAATGTAGTCTGTATTTATATACATGTATAAATGCATATTATATCTCACATCCAGAACATACATGTAAATGTGTATATTGTGCGAGTGGGAGGGGGGTGGGGGATGGCAGAGGGAAATATCTTTTTCTTTTTGTTCAGTAAATGTTTGCTAAAGTAAAAACGAAAGTGATTGCCAACACGGTAAACAACCTTTCTCGAAATACAATTTTTTTTAGCATGACATTTTTTGGTCATCTTTGCATGCCTGAGGAACCCATCTTACAAATGACAGAAATCAGTCGGCAGTAAGTGGCTGACAGTAACAGTAAGCAATTGGCATCCGACAGTTGCCTGTCGTATATGGAATTCCATACCTTAATCTCAAAAGAAATCGATACTTAAAATGTTGGTCCGGCATTGTTGCTCTCATGAAATCAACTCATGCGCATAACATTAAATAATGTGCGCATTAATTCATTTGATGATTGCAATAATTAATTGTAGTATCTTGACGGGGGAAGGAGTTGGGGGTGGTGGTGGTGCGTGTGTGTGTGGGTGGAAAGGGGGGGGGGATGTGAGCGTATTCTGGCATTAGTTCAAATATCAAACATCAAAAATGAAACTCGTAAGCCAGCTGGTCCTTTCACTTCATTGATATAATTAAAAAATCAGATTAAAACATCTAGAATTCGACATTACCACAACCCTCCTATCGTCACACGGAGCAGAAAGTTAATTGAGATTTGGGCGGAGTTATATTGATTAACGAGTCCCTACTTCACTTATATGTTCTACGACTCTGTGGAAGATATAACTCAAATTGTGTTTTGAGAACTTGCTCATGTAAGGCAATTTCTCTCATTGAACATGCACTTATAGCATGGGGGGGGGGGGGGGGAGGAGGAGCCCCCACTTTTCTCAAAACAGATATTTTTCTTAAAATCCCTTTTTTATTTCAAGATTTCGGGTAAGTCTGCCCCTTTCAAAAACGATGTTACATGTACCTGCCTGTTGAAGTGTCTAAAGGAAATGAATTAATTAGGGATATCCAAGTTTCAAGCGCTTATACTCGAGAAAGTTTCCTTGTACATGTTGGGTTTGGGGCATAGCTAGCAAACCTTTAAAGAGTCAAATCGCCAAAATTTCGAACCACAGAAAATACTCTTTAAACAAGATATGTCTCTGTAATATATGATTATAACTCATAGCGCCACTTTGAACAATGTACACATCCACGGATTGGAGAAGGTGAGGGGGGGGGGGGGGGGGGTCCGCCCATCCCCGGAAAATTCAAACTTACTAAATTCACATAGTAAAGTTACCGAAAATAGACTATTGACCCACCAACCCCCAAGCAGACAATATTACCCTCCGAACCAACCCCCCATTCAACCTTGAGAAAAATTTCTGGATCCGCGCATGATGTACTGTCCATTTAGACCAATAGAGTTTTTTCTAAGACAATACGGTTGTGGCAATAAAATGTGTGGCTGTCTGGTTGGTTGTACGAGCCACATTTTGTTCAAATTTTAAAAATAAGACTTTTTAAAAAAGATCACATCGGGCTTGGCAAACAATAAATACCAAATAACATATGGCGCTGACTTAAGAAAATATTTTCCTTTTTAAAATCAAGATTAATTCTCGTGTATTTTTTTGTTTTGATTTAACAGTTTGATGGCACAGTACATACAAGTTTGTGACGAAGAAGGGGAAGAACCGATAGAAATTCCGAGTGAGGATGAAGGTTCGCTGTTGCTCAGTACGCTTGCAGCTCAATTTCCGGGGGCATGTGGAATGAAATATAGAAACCCAAGCACTGGCAATTTCCGAGGAATTAGATTGTCAGACGGAATGTTGCACCCGCCTGATGGTGTTTGGGGGAATTTTGTTTACATCGTAGTTTTCCCAAAAGGTGTGTATGTGAAAAATGTTTTGAATATTAAATATTTGAAGTATTTGTTCCTTATTAAGCACATTCATAACATTGATACCTGATAAACAGATAAAGATTGGATCATCATTCATGAATTAGTTGAATAATTTCGCTAGCATCTTTTAAAAAGAACTACTCTCTAGAATGATATATAACTTAATCCTTATGACAGTATCTAGCTTTTGTATTATTCTCTTCTTAATGTTGTAATGCACCACTATCATGATTTTTAGACAATATAAAACGCAAAGGAGAAGAGGCAGTGCCGGAGAATCCATTAGCTAAAAACAAATGTGTTGATAAACAAAGATGCAGTGACCTCATTGTTCTTGGTTTACCATGGAAAAGTAATGAGGATGATCTGCGCAGATACTTCTCAACCTTTGGTGAATTACTTCTTGTACAAGTAAGTCATGCAGAATACTTCAAGGCTACGGATTCTTATTTTGATATCACATTTGTATAATTTTTCTTCATTGTTAGCTCAGGAAGTTTTCAGATGACCTAAATTTAATGGGAGTTATTCCCCTTTTGCTATATAGTTTTGGTGGTAAACTAGTCATTTTTGTGAATTCTCTACTTTGACTCTTCATAATTTAACTTTTGGACAGAATTCCTTGTAAAAGAGTCTAAACCACAAATAACAATGAATTTATAATAGAGGGTTTAAACAAACCAGTATTCTTTCAAAATTAACATTTCAAAGGCTGGTAAATTGCATAGATAATAGAGAGAATTTGAACAAATGACCCTCAAAAATCATAATGGGGACAAAATGGAAAAAGCTGTTGCTGTATTTACATACAACAAAATCTAATTGAACATATTTATTCAAAACAGGTGATAAGATAAACAGATTATGTTTACTCTTTAGGTGAAGAGAGATCCAAAGACAGGAGCATCAAAAGGATTTGGCTTTATTCGGTTTTTAGAGTACGATTCACAAGTTAAGGTTCTAGCTCAAAGACACATGATTGATGGCAGGTGGTGTGATGTAGCTATTCCAAATTCAAATGCAAGTAATCTTTATAAGTGATGTACACATTTCAGTAACATCTACTAAAGTCTGAATTTATTGCGACTACATAATAAATATATAATGAGTTGAAGTTTCTAACGATTGTTTTTAATTTAATTTGTGAAATTGCAGGAGGGTGCAGCAGAGATGGTGAGCAGGAAAGTTTTTGTAGCAAGGTGCACTGAAGACATCACAGCAGATGATCTCAAAAGTTACTTCAGCAAATATGGGGAGGTGTCGGATGTATTCATTCCCAAGCCCTTTCGAGCATTTGCCTTTGTCACCTTTGCAGATCACAGAATTGCCCGTTCCCTTTGTGGGGAAGATCACATCATAAAGGGTGCGAGTGTGCATGTCACCACTGCGGCGCCCAAGAATTCTGATAGAAATGATAACAGAGGAAGGTTTGATCATGGAGGAGGAGGGAGGGGAGGGGGGCACGGGGGGTGGACCCAGCAAGGTAAACCAATTGCCACTGTGGGCACCGTTCCACCAGTCCCAGATCCTAACATGGCCAATAGTATTGGCATGAATTTGTTGAATTCAGCTGTTTTAGCGGCAGCACAAGCCATGTTGCAAAGTCAAGGTCAACTCCCCGCACCGCAGCCTCAGACTGTCGGTCAAGGTCATGGGGACCCATTTGGTGTTCAGACAACCACAGCGAGGCAATCGCAGCAAACAGGTTTTTTTAGTAATCAAAATTCTGCAGGGTGGGGGACGACAGACACAAATACCTCTGCGGGGGCATACCCAAACTGGGGAGGTAACAACCATCAGAGTGGGTGGAGTTAGTGTGCAGAGGGAGTGGTGTGTGGATCAGAGAGTGCTGTTTTAACTATGCAGAGTGCTTAGAAATTTGTGTTTACTACTGGATTGAGATCAAAGAACAGTTTAAGAAATTTATCCTTATACCAAACTTTATTTTAAAAGTTTTCTGTAATATTGCACCAAAGGTATGCTAGCTTTTTTTCTTTTTCTTTTTTAAGTCATTTCCGTCATAACGATATTTTTAGATGACAATGTTTTTTTTCAAATTTTGTTATACTTGATAGGTTGTTTCAGGGAGGTAACTTGTTGCTATTTAATCCACAGGAAGAAAGTGTTGGGGAGAGCCTTTTTATATTAAAATTATGATAGAGTGGATGGCTTTAAGCCGCACAATAGATTTTAACTTGTACATATATGTATTAACCAATACATAACAGGGATAGACATTAACTTTTAAATTCACTTGCCCTTCGGACAAGTGAACTCAAATATTGACTTGCCCGAATCTTAAACTTGGTTGCCCGCATTAAGTACGAAGAAAAAACAGTAATATGCAAATAATGTAATGCTACAGTACAAAGACTAGTAGATCTTGATAATCAGATATCACGAATTTCATCATTTTCTAATTCTGAGGAGAAGCTGGGGGTCGTGTGCCAGCATGAACTTAGCAGGGCATCCATCTTCGTCATCGTTTTTCTTTTAAGTTTGTAATTTTTTTTTTTTTGTTATTTTCAGTAGAAACTTTTCACTCTTTTGATTTACCAATACTTTCATTTTGTTTCCCCAAAAAGTATATTTAAAAAGAGAAGTTAAAAACCGAACGATCTCCGTTTCCATCAAACAAACGAAATGAATAAGTCGTACGACAAATGCATTCAGAATATCGTGACAGGATTCCGTCATATGATCATGGTTGGCTCTATATCATGATAGCACATACCGTTACGGAAAAAACTGTCCTCGAACTCTTGTATATGTATTCGCGCGATTGGTAAATCAATGAAAAAAAGAATACTATATCATATGGAACGACTTATCTAAAGCGCTAACGGAAGACTGAAGAGTTCCAAATCGGAAAAGTTTTAATGATGAAAATTGTTTGTAACCAAAAAAAAAAAAAGACGTACTTTTAATTAGAAATTTTACTTGCCCGATCGGACAAGTCTATCCAGAGTTTCACTTGCCCGAATAGAGATTTTACTTGCCCCGGGCAATCGGGCAACCGTTAATGTCGATCCCTGCATAAAATGTGTTGTAAATCAAATTCATGTATTGTTTGGGTTTTCAAAACAAGTATTAGTGACTAGTATCTCCTGTTATCATATATACAGTTTCTCACAATTTCCACTTGTAGTTGTAATATAATATATATCTGTATATTGCTATTGTGAATGTAGTCGAATCAAGCAAGTCCTTTTCAAAAGCTTCGTCTCATTAATTTTTCACCATCCATTTTTGTCCAAATACTTTTTAAAGTAAGAGTTGGAGAGTTATTACTTCCCCTCATCAGTTTTACCAGTATGTATATTGGTGTGTAACTAAACTGAGAATTTTTACTGCACATTGTAAGAGCAAAACAAGAGTAGGAGATGGACTGAATTTGTGAACTTAATGAGACTAAATCATGTTTTGAGTGAACTGGAAAAAACTGAATCATGAATGATATGGATTTAATCATGAATGATCTGGAATGGAATCATGAGTGATCTAGAATAGACTGAATCTTGAGTGATCTGGAACAGTCTGAATCTTGAGTGATCTGGAACAGTCTGAATCTTGAGTGATCTGGAGTAGAATGGATTCGGTGGAGTGTGGATGAACTGGCATGGACTCGGATGTTGTGTGATTTTGTTCTCATGTTGTACAGCGTTGAAAGAATTAAAAAGAGTGTGTATATATGGTGTGTAGATGAGTTGTGATTCTTAGTTTTTAACATGAAATTACATGTTTCCTTTTTATTTTCAGGGGTACATCTGCTTGTGGCACATGTGCCACCAGAGAGAACTGCCAGGCTTGTTTATCTTAGGAGTTTAACATGTGTATACAGTCATGATTTCGTCTTTTAATACAGATCCTGAACAACAGCAGATCCATGGCCCTAAAGCAGAAAAATTGTACAACTGTCTGTTAAAGCTTTTACATTTCTCATGTTGAAGTATTAGTATTCCCTTGCTGTATACTTGTAGTACCGAGTATGCATATATTAGATTAAGGGGATAGACAGGATAGCTCAAAGAAACTTGGTTAAAATTTACTGATACAAGTATGTTAAATACTATGTATGCAATTCAGTGAAACCAGTTTTAAAGTGAAAAATTATGATAGCACATTCTAATATTTTCCTACAGAGGAGATTTATTTATTTGATTTAACATGAATTTTACATTCATATAAAAAATTTTGAATAAATTATGACCATTTTACAGTTTTATTCATAAAAAAGATATCTCTCTCTCTCTCTCTCTCTGTAATAGGTTACAGGAGACAGATTTTCATGAGGCGGATCAATTTGTTTTAAAATTAAGACAACAGCTAATTATAATGAAAAATATACAATTTCAATAAGACTTGGAAAAAATTTCTCAATATTTGTGCATAAACAGCAGAAATTATGAATTCACCACATGATAGCTTGTTGGCAGATTTTCATTTTGCATTTTCTCACCACTAGAAGATTGTTTTTTAACAAACGAAGCCCCATTTTAAAAAAATATATATTCCTTTTAGTTATTTAGGTCACATGAGTCACTCTTAGGAGACCGTTTTAGGCCTTTTGGCCTCGTGTTAAGCAAAATAACTAATTAGACTGCATTTCGTAAAAATACAAAGATGCTTAATTCATTGGTTATGTTTATAGGATGGTAAACTGTCTTCATTATTGACAGAATAGACCATTGAACAACCACATTATTTTATTTGTGTAAATAAATAAAAATTGTTTGCTTGAAAGTGTTTAAAAATTGCATGTCATCAATTTTCGCGAATCACGCATCAAGGATACGTAAATTCGTGGCCAGTGATTCTATGAGTACAGTATGGTGCTTCGTGAATGAACGAATTCTAAGAAAATTTTGTGTTCAACGAATAATATTAAGCGCAGTAATCATCAAATTTTGTTTTTCGATGACTAATTAGTCATGGACTTATTGGCAATTAGAAACTGTTAGTAAGTTAAAAGCAGTAGTATTAATCATGGACACTCGCAGCCTTAAGTAAATAGGTAAGGCTGAATTTAATATAACGATTATACAAACCAAATTTCGTATGGCTATTTGCGTTCCCGCCTCGATCCCGATTGTTAGATTGGCCGTATTTTTTTTTCGACGATTTGTGTTTCTGTCCACAGACATTGGTTTGATATTGAAGTAAATAAAAACTATTTTAATAGCTTGCGTCCTTTTGATGATTCCATGACGGTGTTAAACAGAATTTTGAAAAAAATGTCTTGTGTGTTGTTCTTGGGCAATCAACACAATGTAATGTCACATTTTCTTTAATTAATCCAGTTTTTAATATGAATAATAAATATACACTGTATACTAAGTATACTCTATAGTAGCATTTACATCACACTTTCCACAAATTAAAATACACATACACGTGCGTTCTTAAAATAGTAATTGATTTTAATTATATTTTAAATCATAGTTGACATTTTGTTACATTGAAAACTATAGGTAAAAGGTAAATGTCAAACATTTAATTAAGAAAAATGATACAATGTCATGTACATTTACATATATTTTCATCAGTTTATTTTTTAACTCGTAAAAAGAATGAGAATTTTTCCCTCTAAAAGAACGTGGGGGAATAAGCCGAGGCATAAAACCACTTAAGTCCATTTGAAAAACCCACAATCTTTTTCTTTCAAATATCACTTTTGTTAAATTTATTAAACAAATGTAATCATTTGCATTCAGTATTGCCAAAACCTTCAAAAATTGACTTCAAATTGAATCGATATTAAGACATCAAATTATGTATATGCTAATTGAGCAACAAACTGCTAATGAAATCGGATGTTCAGACTTTAGTTTTTTATAGAGTGGGTCATTATACCATGTTTTTTTTAAGAACGTATACTGATAAAACATGTAAATGTCTCTCTTGTTCAATTTTCAAAAAAGTGGTACCAAGACCCACTCTATGGTAAAAAGCAAGTTTTTCAAGATGATCATGAAATAGCCAAGACCGAATTATGTTTGCGCAATACTAAATTGATTTTTTTATTAAATGGATTAAAACAGGCGATTCCATGGTGTAGCGGTTAACGAGGAGTTCTTGGAACATAAGTATGTTGACGTAGGTGTTCGATTCTAATGAATCGTGTTGTAAATATTTTGTTATATCTTTGTTTACTTTGTTTTAATTCGAAAAATTGCGTTATTATGAATTAGACACATGCACTTAATCATTTTATAGTTTTTTTGTTGACAGCTAAATAAGTTATCTTTTATAGTATTATTTTTGAAAATGAACATGTTACTTTGTTGAGGGGGTACAAATTATGGACTTTAAGACAAAAGATTGGAATTCTTTATTCTATGTACACGCACATAATTAATTCTCTGGAGATACATATGCACAGGAATAAAAATATTTGAAGTTAATACAAATATTATACTAAATGCGTGATTGTTATTTGAAACACACTATAGCTAGTGATAGAGTTGTGGCTACTTGTGGGCATATACCTCGGCTTATTCCCCCAGGTTCTTTCGGGGTTTTTTTTTCTATTGTGCAATATGCGTGACAATTTTCATAGACTCAAATATAAAGGAAGAAGAATAATTTATCTGGGAAAATCCAAAAATTGATGAAATTTATAAAAAAAAAAAAAAAAAAAAAGAAAGATTAAAAACCATTGAGCAATTTCAGTTAATGAAATGACAGCATGCCTCGGGCGTGCGATTTATCATGCCATGTATGATCAAGGATGAATGCTCCTCGAATCAGGTTAAGGTTTGCTCAGGTCTTGCACTGTTTATATGCACACGGTGCCGATTTTAAGACAGTCATTTATCAGATCTGCGCCTTTAATCATACTAAGATAAACAAGATAGTCATTGTTTTCTAAATGTAGTAAATGATGAAAACTGATGGATGTTTAAACTGAAACAGACCTTTATAAAGACAATGTACTAAATAAGTGATCTTTGCATTATTGATAAGGTTGAGGGGTGCAAATAGCACTGATGCTTTTCTAAAACTTGATTCTAGAGCGTACGCACCTAAATATGTTAAAATGTCAAGGGCATTTGAAAACTGCTTTCTTTGGTGTTTCACGCAGGAATAAAGGTAGCTTTGCATTGGTGAAAAAATACATAACCCACGTCATAGCCCGTATGAAACACAAAAGAAAACATTTACTGTTTATGTTCGCATCTCTTTGAATCATTTATCCATAAAAAATGATAAAAGGTAGGTTAATTATCATTATTGTCGATCAGAACGTTACACAGTAGGAACAGCTAATTCTCCATATATATGAAGGTTACCATGGTAACTACAACTACATGGAAGTCTGAGGTCAGTCCGTGAAAGTTTGTTCTCTCAGTGTAGCTTTATTGATCAAGAAATAATCCACAAATGGTCGACACAAAAAGTTAAAAAAAAAATTACACCAATAAACGATGAAGAAATTACTTTTGTTAACTACTTGAATTAAAGCCGACATTTACTTTGCTTGTCATTGCATTTTAACGCAGTTTTTAAAATTTAAAGGGATGCGTGTACCCATATGCGATCTTGCTTGCCAGTTTAAAACTATAAAATACAATCAATTTTCCTTAGAAATAGAGAAAAAATACCTAGCGGATGTAAATGTAGGAGCATAACAATAAATACTTGTTGTTGGTGTCATAGTATTCTTGTCATGTAAAAGGATCGTTTAATTGTGGGCCGAGTAAAAAACCGAATAACCAGTGCGAATAAAAACGTTAGACCGGAAAGATTTTTAAATTTGATTTCCTTCGGGGAATGATCCTCCATGGATTTAATCTTCACAATTCCCACTCTATCCTGCAATAAATGTATGAGATAAAAAGTACAATTGTTTTCACAGAAAATAACGTTTTTAGACAAGTAAGATTAAGATCTAGAGAGGCAGAGAGATGAAATTAATTGTGCATGTATTAATGTCACGGTGGTTTTCAGTAATAAAACTTTCACTGTTTTTCTCTTGTAGACCTTTTCAAATTAAAAAAATAACTTTTAAAAAGATTTGTTTTAAAAACATTTCACACGTCACTTTGCGGTGTTCACTTTGATAAATGACAAAACTTTTGCATCTGTACAATCTCTAGATCTATGCCTCTCCCTTGTGTACCTTTAGTGTATGAAGTCTATTTGATAAATGATTGTTTAAATTACATAATAAAAACGTATATGAATATTGCGAAACAATACTTTTAGCTTACCTGGGGCTAATTTGTCGTCGTTGTTGTAAACTTTTCACATTTTCTTCTCCGAAACAATGTGTCAATTTTAACTGAATTTGACACAAAGCATCCTTTTAATGAGAGATAAGAATGAATGAAAATAGGGTTGCGTGTGTTAAGAATATTCTCTTCAAAAACCATATACATGTAGTCTGTAATATCTAAACATTTACATAGAACCTTCCTGATATGTATGCGATTTACTTCATTTCTTTCAAATAACGACCCTTATGGGCCAGGATAGGGTCGTATTTGGGATTCAAATTCATCGTTAAAATGAATAAAAATTACTCCCGGAAGAACACAAAGGCTGTTATTTGTTTAATGAATATAGAATCAAGTGCGATTCAAGTAGAGACTCGGGGAGAGGGGAGTAAATTATCAACTTCTTGACAAGAACCCACAGAACTAATTTTACAAAAAGAATTGACACAAAGCATCTTTGGGATAAGGATTTAATTCAAATTGGTCAGACCCACTTCCAAGGGGAAATAATAATAAGGAAAGAATAACTACAGGGTGGGATCGTCTTCTCAAAATAGCCAGATAGCCTGTAATATATAGCCCACGGGAGTCAGGATGGGGCACCAATGGGGGTTCAAAGTTCAGTATAACAATACATACTAGGAAAATAATCTTCCATTTCTTATTTAAGAACATAGAGTCTAAAACTGGTTAAATTATTGTGGAAGCAAACTTATGTAATTGGAGTTTCAAGTTTGCTTCATGCCTGTCTCATTGGATTCAAAGGATTCCACAACTGGGGAGGGACACAGTTTAACAAGAAATTAATTCTTCTGTAGAAAATTGAGACTATGATTTTTTTAATTACATTTTTAGAACTAACAGTTTAGGTCTTCAGAATTCCTTATAATTTTTAACAAGTTTAAAGTTATCAAGAATACTTTTATTTTTTCAAACATAACCCTGGAGGGTTACGAGAATAGGGATACACTGGACCTTAAGTACTAGTATATTTGCAGAGTATGATGGTCATTTTTAAAGTAATTTTTATAAGTATTAAAAAGTATGGAAAAAAATTACTTGTGCATTTATACCAGTACTTTTCTTATAATTGTATATGATTTTGTAAAGCTATTTTGGTCAGAGTAAGTCAGTTGGCCATTGTTGCTCAGGTTAGCGATGTGGCCCACGTTTATTGTTGAATGTGCATGCTGGAATCTAAAGAGACCGGGGGGGGGGGGGGGGGGGGTTGGGGGGGGGGGGGGAACTTCCGAGGGCCCAAAACCCCGTTTTTTCAACAACCCCCCCCCCCCCCCCCCCCCCCACGAAATGGCCGGAATGGAAGTTTCTATCTGCCTGTTCTTGAATGTCATGTCTGCTTACAAATCTATTTTAGATTTATATGTTAATACATGTATAACGTCAAGAAACACATGACAGTATGAATCCTGTTTGTTTACATGACTATTGAATAAATTATACATCAGACACCTGCACATTCTGGCCATAGGTTTCAAATTTTCTCTTCTTTAGACACCACTCAAACAACAGCTACTTGATAACTTGGTCTTGACTATGTAATGACTAATGAATGTATCCACAGATTTACACACCAAAAACATCACTAATATTTATTTGACGAGAGGCAAAAGATCTAAAGTTTTGTGACTGAACACAAAGATCTAATTTGCATTGAACCTTTTAGATTCAGGTGAATAAAATATGTCATGAATGCATGATTCATAATGTTTCCTCTTTCCCTCAAAGGTTAAACATCATGTTTTGTTGGAGATCGGGCTATTTGGAAGCTGGCGTAACCTAATTTATGGATTTCTTGAATAAATTAGAATACATAGGAATTTAGCAAATGTCAAAGATGCGTGAAGAAATAGCCCGGTGTGATCGTTTTCTTTACATTATACATCATTTCGGCGCTACAATCGATCCTTTTTTCTGTTTTCTAAAACACGTACGGCCATAAAGAAAAACTTTCAATCCATCCAGATATAGGACACCTCTGTTTCCAACATTATGAAAAGAAAGCTTGAAAATAAGCTGCAAGAAAAATAGGTGCATGAACTTCAAACATATGTACAAAGTACTTATTATTTATAACGAGTCACGTTCACATCGTTATTTTAACGTGTCACATTCTCATCGTTGAACAGTACTATTAAAATATATTTTGGTTACAAAACTGATATAAAAACAAAATTCCAGGTTTGCAGATGTTTTCATTGCTTTTGTATCTGACAGGCATTAAGTGCAATGTTGTCAAGTTTAATTTAATTAGATTGATTTTTGGCTTTCTCTGCATATGAATGTGATGTTTGCCATGACTTTTTTTCTTTTTAAACTTTTTTTTTTTTAATGGTTGTGTGATGAAACCTTTGGTGCTTCCTATCTTCATATATAGAAATTAATTCAAACTGAGATTGAAAGTATATCCTTAGAACAATGTTAATACATGTACATTTAAAATGATGTACTCTTGATTTGAAATCAAGTAGTAAAAATGAAGACTAAGCAAGGTGAATTTAAATATCAGCATGTACATTTACATATACACGAGGTAACATGCAATTTCCAGGTTTTGTGAATGGTAATACGACTTTATCTATTACAATAGAGATTGTGCAGCATAATTTCTACTTATTTATTCCTTGTTTAACACAAAACACAACACTCAAATGTCTGTGTGAAATTTGGTATGAAATATCGTTATAAAAGGTTAGGCGAAACAAAAATAATCCATGAATATATACAAGTTAAATTTTCCCCTGTCAAAACGATAACATACTAACAATGCAAATGTTATATTGAAATGAAGTATAATTTATCATTTATTATTCAAAGTAAAATATTCAAATATTTGAGAAATATACAGTCATGATCAGCACGAAATTCGGTGAAAGAGTTTGCACTAGATCATACGGGCCTCGTACCTAGGTCCGAGCGTCTAGATGCTGTCCCGACATCGTTGATCACAAAGACCCCATTGGATTAAAAAACTTGAAACAACCAGTGTCTTATACCCATGTTCGTTAAACTATGATATTTTCTGAGAGAAAAAAAATCTCTATCCGGGATGACTTTTTATTGCAGCTTATGATAACTCATTTTTGACGTTTGTGGGTAAATTGCGGCCTTCAGATGGGTAAACAAATTGAAAATTAGGTTAACATCAAAGATGAACTAATCTATGCGTCATTATGAATTAAGTTTACCTGGAAATTAACTAATCTATGCGTCACTATAAATTAAGTTTACCTGGAAATCAATCCAACTGCTTTGGCAAACATAAAGTGATTTCAGTTACTGTTGTAAATCTGCTTTAGACAATCACGTGACCTGTGTAATCAATCTCATCGGTTTCTCTGTACATTTGATTTGGTAAACTAATGGTTTAAGGAATCATAAGGAATCATTCTTTGAGTATTATGAGGTGATCAAATACGCTCGGAGGTGATCAAATTCAATAAAGCCCGAATGGCTTTATGATAGATTTGATAACCCCGACCGTATTTGATCACCTCATAATATTCAAAGAATGATTCCTTATTACTTATATTTATATAATTTTCAGCAATTGTACGAATAAATATTTTTAAAAAGTCATTGATAAAATGTACTGAACTATACATTACAAAATCGAGATTTATCAAAGACAAAGACACTGGAAAATGTAAATATTTAGAAATATATCCAATTACAACAGCAAATAAAATGTAATAGTGAAATCTAATTGAAATACATGGATTTAATTTATAAACTGTGACATCAATGTAGATACAAATTACCATTTTCTCCAAATTACCAAATTCTCTCTCTCTCTCTCTCTCTCTCTCTCTCTCTCTCTCTCTCTGTGTGTGTTTCTCTACGTGTTTGTGCGCGGTGCGTGTGAGTGTGTACGTGAGTGAGAGACAGTGCGTTTCAACGCCTATGTCCCAGCGTTCGGATCAGATACTAAAGTTTTAGGCAATGATGCGCCGTTTGACCACTGTTGTTAGTTTACTTTATATGTACATGTAAATATGAAAATAATAGAATGACAGGATATGTGCATTCTCTTGATATCTCGATAAAGTTAAAGATCAAATGTAAATTTTTTTTTCTTATCATCCAAAAATATCTCTCTTTGACCTTTGAAAATAGACAAGATCCTGAAGTATATCAGTATCCTGACTTCATACTGCCTAAAGTTCAGTTTCATTACATATATCATGACTTTTCAAAATGAATATGTCTGTCGTTAAAAAAAAAATTCAGTTCTTCCACAAGTTTGTATTAATTTACTTTACATCATTTACTTTGACCTTTTTTAATGTTAAAACGGAGTACCCTAATTGAATATAATTTAGTCTTTTCAGAATGAAAATCGGTTTATCTGTTATTGTGTTACAGTATATAAATTTCAAATACCTGCACTTTCAGCAACTTTAATGGGCATGCACTTTGTTTACAACCTACACCGTGGTAAATAGCCTCTTTCGACATGTGTACTTTCAAAAAATTGTCTTCAAATCTAGAGCCTCGAGCAAAAAAATAAAAAAAACAGTAACTGTCATTCAATTAAATATATCTTACTCAATTTCTTATCCATGCAAGATGTCGAAGTTTTTGGCGCTTCTTGGGGAAAATTTTCAATTTATAAAATGTAATGTCAAATATGGTACAATGATCTCTGTCTGTCAAACGGAAGGGAAAATACTTCTTCGCATTTATTTGCATTATTAAATAATTATTTTCTATTTTTATGCATTTCTATATATATTTTGATAGTTTTCCAATATAATCATTTCCATAATAAATAAACAACTTTTCAGGGGATTTTTGTGGCCAAAAACAATGCATAGGATTAGCATCTGAATGAATAATTTTCTAAAATTTGAATTTTATGACGTCACACACTACTTGCATTAATTTAATTAAGCACTGTCCCATCATACACACTAATTAACAGCATGCATACGTAATTTGTCACTTCGGGCAAGTGCAATGTTTTATGGAATATACCACTCGTTTTATGAAAATGCCCCGCCTATCAAACTTATTTGCGAAATTATTTAGCGTTATGATTATTCAGAGGGCCTTTTTAAAAAAATTTCTAATAAATACCAACTGGTCAGGACAGATATAATCAGAATACGGAACAAGAAGGTAAGAGAGACATCCTTAATATTAACAACATTTTGTTATCAAAATTAATTCTTGAATATACACATCGCTTGCGTTTTATTTTTGATATACATGTCTACATGTTTAAAGGTTTCATAAACCTTACGATTTCTGCCCGCATTTTATTTTCCAAATATACTCAACTCATTAAAAAAAATATCCAGATATACATGTATGGCAATTTTGATTCTGATTTACATTAACATAAAATCTTAATTAAATGCTTTGTGATTAAATGTTCAATATTTTCATCTTTTTTCATATATATTTCATTTCAAGAGGATGTAAATACTGAACGTGCAACTTGGCGCCATAGTAACATTTTGTTAAATCATTTTATTTAGTAGATACCGCATTTCTCCTCACCATAATGTTTAACTGCGGATAGTTACTTGTTTAAGAACTCCGTAATTTAATGTTCTGTGGTTTAATCAAATTGAATATTCGTTGGCATCAATAATCGCGGATATTGGCCTTTACAAAAGTTTAGATTACTAGGAATCAAAATGTGTATATGACAATTAATTCGTCATGTACAAATTTTGATTCCCGATAATCTGCATCGTCGTACATCGTCGCAACCCACTGTCCGGAGTAGTGGACAAATCTTCCTCCAGGTGGTAGAATGTTGTTCATTATGGCCGGGGTTTGTGACGACGGAATATGTAAATCCGTAGACAATTGTACGCCTAATAAAGAATTTTTGTCTTTGGCGAGCATTTGATTACAGTGAGCGCCTGAAGTGATTGGCTAACGATTTATGCTTGTTAATTACTAGTACCTAGAAATCCCCGTGTGAACATAAAGCAAGCCATGTATTATATATACATATCTTTGAACCACAATTTTAATGGTATACTAATAGCATGATTTTTTTCCCCATGTACTATAGTTTAAACGCTCACGGATAAATGGAGTGTGTGATTTGCATTTAAAAATACAAGAAACTACAAATGTTTGATCACTTGATTTTTATTTTCTTTTGACAGATGATAGACACATATTTCTATGCCGTGTGGCTTGGGTTCATTGGGCTGTCGTCTGCCCTTCTGGAACCAACACCCTTTCCCGCCGAATTACAAGAATGCTACGAATACCGTTCTTACAATATGACACCATCATTTAAAGCTGCTATGCATATTCAAAACATCTGCTTTAGGAATTATCAATATAGCCAATTCGCCACCGGTAAAGTTTGGTCCGGTCCTAATATCACCCAAGAAGGTGTTAACTACATAGAGAGCCTATTTCGGCAGATCCTCTTGGAAGCCAAAGATGTAGAGAGATATAATAAACATGGCGGACGACAGAAACGACAAGCGTTCCCGGGAAGATTCAGGCGCGAAGTACGAAGTCCTGGAGCTTTCCAACCATTCGCAAATTGCGTACAGCGACTTCAAAGCGAGGTAAGTATAAATGCATGTTCGACTTTTTCTAGTAAGTTAACTTTTAATTTTTTTCAGATATAAAATGTTGCGAATTTTAACATAGCGCTGTCAAATAAAATCAATGGACTGAAGTACTTGCGCCAGATAGTGACTAAATTTTGTAAGCGGCTATTAACAAAAAATGTCTGTCCAGTGGAAAAAAAATCAACAGTGCATTGAATTTTGTAACAAGCGTTATAAAATGAATCCTCCATTTCTTCGATGTGCTGCCTAATACCAATGCTTTGTAAAGTAGTTCATGAAGTTTCATGCGTATTGTATATGTGCCCAAAATGCATTGTCTTGTTTTTAAAACACGTAATTGATAACAAAAAAAAAAACAACCCAAAAAACTCCTCACTAAATTTATTCGCAAACAGAAGCCAATAAATTTGACAAACCTGGCTCTCTGTGTAACTTTTTGTATAGCGGAAGCTTCTACTTTGACGCTGTTCGGTTTTTTTAATTTACTATTACAGTTGATTCAGCAGAGTCCGGCTAAAAAACCACCCCATTGTTTTTTTTTATTCTGTATAGATTAATTGTAATATACTACACAGTAAAAAAATTGTTGAGACCTTAAAATATGTTAAAGATAATAAACAACTCCTGGACTAATACGCTGGGTTTTTTTTATCAGTCGGTAGAGCCTGCCACTACTGGACGCAATACCTATCAAACTATGGCCGTTTTCCACTCTGGAGAAACGCTGCGATATGCTCATGGCGGACCCGCTTTTGCTCCATGGCACAGAATTTACTTGTTGTTGTAAGTCTAAAAACAAACTGACATTTTCAATTTCCAACTACTGATTATAACTTTAAAGTATGTGAATTCAATTCATATTCAAAGAACTACGGTACAACAAATGTTACATATTTTGTTTTGTGGAGAATCAAGAGAAAAACATAACAATTTTAGATCAATTACAGACTATGTGATATACTTTTTTATGTGGAGTTAAATCTTTTTTTTAAAGCCCTTTCACTACCTTCTCTTTTGGGTTTTTTTAGGTTGGAGACAGCGTGTAGAGCCCCCATTCCTTACTGGGATTCTGGTCTTGATCACGATATGACAGACCCTACAATGTCCATTCTTTGGAGCGATCAGTTCTTCGGTAATGGAGATGGGGAGGTTATGAATGGTCCATTTAGAAACATGCGAACGATTCTTGGAACTCCAATTATCAGAAACTATGGAACAGGTCAGTGTTTTAATCTTCGCAAATATTTTGTTCTTTGTAATGTATAGTTCCAAAAGACAGACCAATCAGGTTTCTCCAAGTGTTAGCGGGAAATTCAATACAAAAACCTCAACAAGTCTTTTTCACAATCTCTGCTAACATCGAATAACGAGGTCTTTGTTTATCGTAGGTGACAGTGCTTTGTTTACCAAAGAAGGTCTACGAGCTGTTTTAAGTCAAAGAAACTATGCAGACATTGCCGAACCTTTGTTTGGGAATGCTTTTATGAACAGCTTAGAAGGACATCACAACGGTCCCCATGTCTGGGTCGGAGGTCATATTTCGGCCTTGAACTCTGCTCCATGGGACCCAGTCTTTTACATGCACCATGCATACGTTGACGCCGTGTGGGAACGTTTCCGAGAGCAGCAGGTGGCAAACGGCATTAACCCTGAAACAGACTATCCACGAAACCCCCCTCCACCAGAGGGACACGCTGCTAACGACAGGATTGATTTCCGACCTTATATCAACCCAGTTACAAATATTTTTGCAATGAGAAATCTCGTTGCAAATCTCGTCAGGTATGAACCTTTCCCGACATGTGAAAATACCTGCAACAGCAGTCCGCATTTATCCTGCGACAGGGCTAGACGGATTTGCGTATCAAGAGAACGACCCGTTGCACAAGGAAACGTTGTATCAGCATCGTCTTCCTCTTCATCGGTTGCTATGGGAGCACCTCGGGGGTCTGCTTTTAGGGTGGAATCCCGTTCACAAGCTAGAGCCGAAGCAAGAGGACCCCTCCCCGTCGGTCAAAAATTCCGCAGCTCCCCCGTGCAAGACGCACGTAATAGAGCCGACACTATTGGAACAGGACCCGCAGCTTCTCAAATTCGACAAGCCAGCGTCCAAGTTAGAGCAAGTGCAACTAGCCAATCACAATCATCAACTCAAACCAGAGTTCGACGAGACGTGTTCCAGAACACCACAGCTCACAGTAGCCACCAATCCGTGTCTTCCCTTGAGAGATCATTTACCAATACTTTTGTTTTGGACGGTGTCGTAGATTTAAAACGATGGGTCTATGTACCAGTACGTATTGTATATACTAGGTCTCCAAATGTCCAAGGAGTAGACCCAACATTACTTGGAAATGCTGAACTCGCAAACGACGTTTGCCAAACAGCACATTCCGGTGCTTCAAAAGTGTTTGTAGCTTCTAATGGTCTAAATTATTATGGAAACTACAAAGAGTTTGCCATCATAGACGAGAGACAGCCAGTTTCTCTCACTACGACAGCCGTCGGGATCAAGAATCCAGAATTCGGAGAAGGAGAAGTGTTGTTCACCGCGTACGATTCCTGTGGTCGGCCATGCCGCCCTCTCTGTCTGACGTCAGTCAACGGTCAACAGAAATACAAGGCTTGTTCTGGAGCCTTCAAGATCTCCTCTGCTGCTCCCACAATGTACAGAAACTCGTACAAAGAAGCCATTGCAGCAAACCTGTTAGAAGAGCTTAATATGATAGATTCAAGTTCCGATGCATCATCTCCTCCTGTGACCTTTGTGTGTGGAAATAGTGACACTTGGCCTTGGAGCTATTAAACTTTGTTTGCAATTTTGTTAATGTATTAAGATGGTGTATGTTTAGTGTTTTGTTGAATTAAAGATATTTTTGCTACTGATTATGTTATATAACGGCGTTAAGCTTCTTGATAAGCTTCAATTTTCTGAGAGGGTCATTTAGAGTTCTTCGTTGTGTCAACACCTGCTGCCGCGCAATGTCCATGTACTACATTGAAGTAGTTGATTGGTAAAAACCTTTTTTCACGAGTGATGCAAGCGACTTTAACATCTAGTACTCCAAAATGACAAATATAATGTTGAATTTATATACTTAAGTAAAAGTAAGTTCGATATTTCATGGAAATATTTTTTTTTTAAATTTGATTAGAATAAACTATCATAAACGGTAACGTCTGGACATGATATCTTTCAATGATAGCATGCAAACAACAAAATATAGAGAAATATAAAGAAAGTTTCGGAAATTAATTGCATTGGTAAAAATTAATCGAATGTAGTTCTATATTCACACTAAATTCTCAAATTTAATGCATAGATATACAAATGTGAACCATAGACTTTCAATACCAACCAAATCAAAAATAATTCTTTTAAATCAATGCATTTACTTTACAGCTATTATATATTATATATATTTCTCGCATACAACATACATAGTGATACCGATTTAAACAAGATTTTTTTGTCATCATCCATTACATGTTTATGGGCGGCGAACAAAAATAGATATTTATTGCAAGTCAAGCAATTTCAGCAATCGTTATACACTTGTAGCTATATTTAATCAATCCAGGTCAATTACATTTATAATGCGAAATTCATTGGCTCAAACACTTTATTGACACCTGACTATAGAAGAACCGTTTCACAAAGGCAATACTTTGTGGTATAAAATAGTAGTACATTGTAATACCCTTTGCCATAATACCTGTATTTATGTTCATCTACTAGTATAAAAAGTAATTGCAAAAGTAAAGAAAGTCACACAAAAAGAAACAAAACAATCCATAAATGATCATCACATGCCTTATAGAGTGTAACTGTTATGTTATGCATGTGTCTTATCTCTTCAACTCCAAAATGAGACGACTATACGCTTCCTGACATGGGCAAACTCCCTGTTAATGGATACACTTGATTACATTGCGTGGACCCTGAGGTCCATGCACAAAATATATAAGCGAGGTTAAACCGGATGCTATGGGGAAAATTCAGCTTGGGCATGAGCTAGCCTGGTTCCTGCGAGGGATTATGGGTAGCCCAGGGAACCAGACTAGCACAAGGCGCTGTATTCCTTTTAAAGAAATGATCGGCATGTGATATGAACTGTCAGCATCATGTAATTAGTTAATGTTATGCCGAAACTACAACATGCATCAAATAGCATAAATCGCGATGTTTTGTTGTTTTCCGAAATAGATTAACTTTACTTTTAGTAAACGAGGCTAGTGTACTTCCCGATTAATTTTTTTTACGCATTTAAGCATGATTGAATAATTATATGACTGTATATAATACATGATTGAATAATTATGTCACTGTATAAAAGTTTAAATCTCAAGAAAAATGCATTAAAATATGAAATTAAGTTACACGAAACTGTCACTGCATACTTAACAAAATAGTGCGAGGCGTATAATGTTTGCGCAAATAGTGAAATTCTCCGAATGCCTATAGTCTGTCCCAAGTTATTACTTCCATCACTTTTTGATGATTTTTAATAAAAATACACATACCTGTGAAAGAAATGCTGTTGAAATCGATAAAAGGGAAAATATCCAATATATCTTCGATTCATTGACAAATTATCAGTTTTCACTCATAAAAGTTCACAGGAACGAAAACAAATTTCTTACGGAGATTTATAATGGGAAATGTTTTAATACATCTTTTCTCCATTCGGAAGTACTCGGGACACCTCGCGCAATTTTTCAACGTTATCATCTGGGCTTAATTATGGCTGATGCAATGCAAAATCCCCGTAGACTTTCTATTTTGGGATGTGTATTGAAACCTGAAGTGGTAGAGGGGCCGTTTCAAAACAGATAATCTGGACATTTTTCATATTAGTTGATGAACGCAGTTTGAACACAAAGGTATTTATGATTATCGAAATATCAAGCAAAAAGTAGTGGAAGCAAAAACTCGGGACAGAGTATAAAACTTTACATGTAATCTTCATTAATATAATTCATACTGATGTTAGAAGTATGAACCCTTTAAATTCTGAGGTAAAAGGTCAGGGCTATGCGTGATACAGCGTACAAATTTAGTGGTTAAAGGCACTATATCCAGGCTTGCTACTATAATATTCATCATAACACTTTTGCAATTGGAGATCTCCCTGTAGTTGTCTTCATATAAAAGCAGGGGGCTAGAGTCGGTAGAACTTCTGATAATCTTAAGGCGTTCATATTTCCGTTAGAAACACATGCATATGGTCCACGTATCGCAGTCCTTCTTTAAAGGACAGCAACTTGTTCCTCCAATAAAAACAAAACTCTTAGTTTTTTGAAGATAAGAAAACCCGCGTGTCCAGAAAATAAAAATAGTGTCCCTTTATGAGGTTGATCCGTAGATATATCTACGTCACAAAACAGCACAGACTGTAGAGTTACAGTCGTAGTTTATTGACAAGAATTAAAAAAAAAAGAAGCATTGACCCAATTTCGACACATCACCCCTAACCCAAGATATATCAAGTGGCAAGTTGTCTTGCCTCTTTTACAAACAGTTAACCACAAAAAAAGAAAAGAAGAGAAAGAAAAAAAAAATGTTAATGCGATACTTTGTTCTATTTTGATCCCATGATGGATCCTGTAGTAACATGTCATGTTGCGTTTTCGCTAAAGTGAGATTCATTTCAAATTCTTCTATATTAAAATTCAGCACTTGGTAAACGATATATAACTATACAGATTGTTGGGTTTCGTCATCTTGAGTTTTTTTATTTAAGTTTAGTAATGAGATTTCAAACATACCGTGTACATAATATATGAATTATATATTTTATTTTTTTTGTATGTATGTTTAAATTATATTAAGATGCATTTATTGATATATCTAATATACCTCATTTGGTGGTACAATTCTTAAGAACATTGTTTTTCCGATATAACTCCAATTTGACCTTCAGCTGTCCTTATAAAAAACAAACCTCGAGGACACCCAGAAATTTTTTTCTTAATGTTATTAAAAAAAAAAACAAACAAAAAATACCCCAAAAGGCACACTCGCAAGGCAAACGTTTCCATATTACGATAAGGCATATAGTTTAACTTTTGAAATAACTGGGTGGAGATAAATACAACAATTTTTAATATGACAGTATAGGGTCCAAGATTTTCAAGGCATTCTGACGTTTACCTCTTTTGTTAAGCCAAATCAAGCATAATTCGAAAGACACTTACAGTAATATCAGGTGGCATAATATTATGTTGCATGTTGACATAATTATCTTGCATGTCAACATATTTATCTTGCATGTCGACATATTTGATAGAAAAATAACTTGCACACAAAGGGCAGAAATATGCCACCATATGGCAATATTTACATTCAGTGTATATTTCCCCTTATGTTTGCATGGGAAATCTGCGACGTTCAATTTCCTATATTTACATTCAGTGTATATTTCCCCTTATGGTTGCATTGGAAATCTGCGACGTTCAATTTTCTATAAATACACTTTGCTAATTCATGCGCCATGAGCACAGATATAAACGTCACCACGTGTTTTGAGTATATATATTTTTGTAAGATTAAATGAAACGTTCAACCTTACATAACCAATTTGATATGTACTTTTGAAAAATAATCATTAAATTATATCTACTCCTAAATAAAAAAAGATTTTTCTATACAAAGTTTGTGGCACTATATTTTTAGTCGCGGAAGCGAACTAAATAACATGTTAGTATGGCTGTTCCATGTATGTTTCATATCCCTGACTGAGAACGTATATAATGGCTTTACAGCGACGATACACATATATTTCATACAAATAGACATCAGTATGAATATAAATATAAGCATTGAATGCTTATTTTTGGATGTCGTCGGTCCTATGACACACCAATGCGGTGCAGACAAATTATCATACCGCGCTAACGCGCGGTATTCAATTTTGTCTGCACCGCATTGGTGTGTTTTTTATCGTTTGACAACAGTTTTAGTCAGTTTTGGGCAGAAACAAGCCAGTTCAAGAAATGTTTACATTTTTATCCTCAAATGTACAAGATGGCCGCACATCCCCCTTAATCTAGAGCAGAGGACTGCGAACAATGAAATACAAACTAAACAAATCCCATTTCATTTTCTTATAATTTTGTTTGTTATTATACAAACACTTAATTTGATCACACTACACAAAGACGGTGTGTGTTGTAAATAATGTTAGCACTACTGTCCACCATTTGTAAATAAAAATCAGACATTTTGAATTCCGACACCAATGAATTGGAGATCATGAAAACCATTTTAATTTTGATAAAGAACAGTGAATTTCATGAATGA
>WFKH01010931.1:41492810-41507765 GCA_016163765.1 Magallana hongkongensis
TAAAAATCAGACATTTTGAATTCCGACACCAATGAATTCGAGATCTTCAAAACCATTCTAATTTTTATAAAGAACAGTGAATTTCATGAATGTTTAACTTAAAAAGGAGCAATGGCCGACACACTCTACGTTGACTTCTTGAACATTGTGCTGTAAACATTCTAGTTTTGGAAACGATGGGATTAATTGAGATAAACGAGGCATACTTTTTTATAAGCGAGCAAAAGCGTACAAACAACATCACTTAATTAAAACACCTTATTAACACGTAGTCTGTCTTCTTCTGTGAGAATTGTGACGTCACTTTGAACTACTCATGACATTTAATTAAATAGTTAACTATTCAAATGTACTTCCTATTTGAATGATTACTATTTGAAATTTAATGTTTTAAAGCATCGTCCCATCTAGATGCAAACCAGTTCTCACCCAAAAACAGCAGCAAAACCTACTGATCCTGAAGCATCAGTAAATAGTGTACTTAAGGTAATCGACTGAATATTTTAAAAATTTAAATGTAATTTGAATAACTGGGGAGATCAATGTATTATGATTTTATAAGTGATTTATTGTGAAAGAGTGATCTCCCCTCTGCTGATTTGTTCATCTATTATAATTTCCTGTCGTCATTTTGACAATTTCATCCATCTACATGTATCTTGGTGTTTGTGTGACTTTCTGGATAAAGGAAGTTAGGTTAGGAAATGAAATATTACTCAGTCTCAACCCGCGTTAATTTTCAATGATTCCTCCAATTACTTCGTTCATTATGAAATACCAAATAAATTTCGTAATATTTACATCTCTCTCTCTCTCTCTCTCTCTCTCTTTAATTATTCATATAAACGCGTAGATTTGAAAAAAGGGTAACCGTTTTAGATAGATGTCTCATGTTAATTTCAAAGTTAAAAAAATACTACTTAATTCTACCCTTATATTTTGTGTACAGAGTCCCAAGCCTGCAGTAACAATAAATAGGAATCCTGATAAGACAGTACCTTGTTGCACACCTGTTGTGGGACATAAAGAATCGTTTCTATACCAAAATCTTTTACTTTTTTCCTTTTCTCTTTCTGAGTATATTTGCTGTTCTTGAATTTATTGCTGACATAGAATCAACACCCAACGATTTTAGGAAACGGATAGGTGAGATGCTTTTGAGAAACAAGATTATGAACTGGTTTATTCATTAACCTTTTTGCAACAAAGGCAAAAAAAAGCAACAACAAAACAAAGTATTTGACGATGCGCAAATTTGTTTTGAAAATAGACTGGAAATTCCAAGAGTTATATCTAGCTTCAAGAATAATTTATCATATTTGTATCCCACCTAACGTATCGCCCTATATAAACAAAAGGCATTGTTCCATGGTCTGATCGACGACTGGGGACTGATTCATACATAAAAGTCAAAGACTAACCTATATAGTCCTGCAGGGGTTTGTCCTCGTGTCAGAAGAGGAGGATTTGTCGCGGAGGTAAGTGACGAAAATTGGCGTGGTTTTTTTTTCTTCAAATATCAATATTATATAAAATAAAATATAAATAAATGCTAGAGTAACACAGACAAAACAAATATACAAAGGTGTTTTGATAATTCATTTAACTGAACTATGATTTAATAAAAATGTTTCGTATAAAATCCTGTAAGAAAAAAAACTACCTATTTCCAGTTCTTGTTTTGTAATATCGTAATGTCAGATATTAATTATCAATTACTGTTATATTCATGTACATATTTTCATAAAAGAATGATATGCCGAAATAAAATTATATTTGTTAAATCCCGTTTTTTTAAATGCAAGAAAATGCTGTACTCGGCTGGATTACGGAAAACTTTTCACTTTTTTTTCAGATATCTAACGAATCTCGTTTCTATTCTATTGAAATACACAGATATTATTTTTTTTATTATTTTAATTATAATCTCTTTTTAAACAAATTAGAAAACAACAAGTTTGATTCACGATATTTAACCGCGTAAAAAAAAAAGACGGGAGAATAAAACATCCTTCAGTAAGACACATGTTGTTAAATTGTTCGATCTTTTGGACATAAAGATATCAAAATATCATACAGACGTACTATCCTAAAAAGTAAAAAGCCTGTTCTCAAAATACGCGAAAAAAGTTTTTGATTTATTCTATGAAAAACAATAATAAAGTATGAATAGAGCAGAAGAATCATTTTTGTAATTGAATTATGGATTTAAAAGAAAATGTGGTGAAGATCCAAAATTAACGTAAAGTAATTAATATCATGCATTGGACCTTCTAGAATTTAATAATAAATATGAATATTGTATCAATATGCTATATTTTATACCATTAAAGTACAACATTCATTTGGTGTTAAGAGCTTTTTATCAAACGATGTAGTTTTAAAATAGCAAGGTTGAAAACTAGGGTCACAGGAAAGCAACGTACGAAAAGTCCAAACTGTACGGACTGACGACAGATTAATTGTCTCTTCCGTCCACATGCACTTGACCTTAATTTCCCCAGCTATGCAATATCGATAATTCTTGAAAAGGGAGGCCGGGTCTTTAGTGTCCTCTTTATGATTTATTCTGAAAGCGGCAAGTCAGACAGTTAACTCTGTTTTCAAATTAAACCAAACTTGTGTTCATTTCGATTTCGAACTTTAGTCATCCAAGTCCATATTTGCATACTAGTAATAATTGATTTCATGTCACTTAAGAACCATCCAATTTGTTAAATATAGTTTTTAAGATTCAATCAAAATTATGTGATCGACTCAAATTTGTACTAGTATCTAAATCTTTGTCATGCAGTTTTTTTTGGTATGGCATGTAGGTGAATAAATTTTCTATCACCAAGACTAATAGAAATATAAGACAAATTGTGATAAATCTTGTTCAGAATATAAACGCAATGTTATGTCCTTTGATTCGGTTTCAACGCATGTCATTGTATTGTACAAATGTATAGGCAAAATATTTGTATAGGTATTACAATTTTGTATCCAATTAAATTGCGCGTAACATACAGGAATTTAATTAATATGTGGTATATATTCTTCATTTTGAGTCCATACTTTAATTTGATGATTGTAAATATCTCTCAATGTATTCCACAGAAATCAAGAAAAGCAAATATGATGCCGGGCTTTCTGTTTGTTTCCCTGTGCATTGGATTCTTGGGACTATCCTCGGCACTTTTGGAACCAATCCCGTTTCCTGCAAGTCTACAAGAATGTTACGAATACCGCTCTTACAACATGACACCATCATTTGAAGCTGCCCACCAAATTCAGCAATATTGCTATAGAAATTTTGAATACCAGCAGATTGCCGCTGGGAAAGTTTGGAGTGGTACAAATATCACACTACAAGGTATCAACTATATAGATAGCTTATTCCGACAAATTTTTCGAGAAGTGGAAGAGATGGAAAAACAAAATAAGAACAGAAGACGTACGAAAAGACAAACTATTAGTCGAAGATACAGACGGGAAGTGAGGAGTCCCGGAGCCTATCAGCCATTCTCAGATTGCATAGTGCGACTCCAGAATGAGGTGAATTTATATATATCGTAACTATTTTTATTTCTTAATTCGTAAGTTATTTATCTTTAAAGCAATAATTTGATATATTAAACCTTAATTAAAAAATGACTTTTGATAAATGATTATTATTTATGCATACAATATGCATGCGAATGCATATGAATGAATTTTCAATGCGGTTTTACGATAAATAATTTAACGTTTAGGAACTTAAGCGTTTTCTGTCATTTTTTTGGAGTTTTTCTTTGGCAGCTTTATTCATTTTTTTGTAGTTTGTAGAAGATCGTAACACAGGAAGAAATACATACCAGACATTAGCTGCATTCCACTCCGGCCAAGCTCTCCAGACCGCCCACGGGGGGCCGGGATTCGCTCCTTGGCACAGGATCTACTTACTTTTGTACGACAGTTGAGTTTAAAATGTTGATTGTGTTACTTTTGAGTACGATTAGTTGAAACTTATAGGTTCACTTCAGTGGGTTAGCTTCTTTTTTTTAAACTCAGAAATAAAAAAAAATAATTGTTTTTGATAGGTGGTTCTAAAGTACATATTGAAACAATTTAAAAAAAATTAAAACAACATTTTCTTTCATTTCTGAATCCCACGATTTGAAGCAAGCTTCCCTTTTTAGCTCCTTTGAGTCGAAAGCTCGATAGCTGCAATAATGTAGCCCTCTCCCGTTTTTTTGTTTTTTTTTTTTGGGAGAGGGCTACAACTCCATAGGATCTCCGTAATGGTGCAAGTGCGGGAGTGATTCACTCCCGCAACGATTTCGTCTCAAATCGTATATAAATGACAATAACATTTGCATTTCTTACCTGAACTCAAACATTGTAGTTGTGTATGGCATAAATTAATCCAAAAATATCAAGTATAGTCCATATATCGGCTATTTTTCGTGTATGTCAACAGCGCAAGTTGAATTTGTCCGCCATGTTTACTGACCTTGACCGGTTTTATTTTGGGACAGCCAATGAGAATTCAGGAGCGGATCTTGAACTGAATATAGGAATTCCCCTATTTTAAACATAATTAACGCGGTAAATATGAATTTTTCATTATATACCATTTCCTTAAATGATGTTTTAGTGATATAATGAGGTAAGATCGCTTATTTACACTGAATTTCACTTTATCAAGCCCATCAAAATTCCAAGCGTAAATCCCACAAAATCACGCTAGAACTGTCATGGCTGCTGAAAAGGACGACTGGTAAACATGCTGATGTGTTTTATCTGGTTTTGATTTATATACGGTTAGTTTGTTCAACCTGAATTAAAAAATCATTTTATCTAAAGAAAGTCAATTATAAAAACGATCTTTTCAGACCGAAGTCAGACGCATTAAAAATTTAATTTTGCACCATTACGGAGATCCTATGGAATTGTAGCCCTCTCCAGTAAACATCAGATATAAAAAATCGGAGAGGGCCACATTATTGCAGCTAAAAGCTCGAGTGAGCTTTCCTGATAGAAATTTGTTCCTTGTCTGTCGTTGTAGTCGTCGTTGGCGTTGTCGGCGTAAAGTCTTCGCATTCCTATTTTCAACTTCAGAACCACTGGGCCAATTTTAACTTAATTTGGCACAAAGCATAATTTGGTAAAGGGTTAAAGTTTATATAAATGAAGGACCACGCACTCTTTCAAGGGGAGATAATTTCGAATCATTGAAAATCTGCTGGTATCTTTCAAGAAAAGTTCTTTTCAAACAACATTTGGCCAGAAAAAAAAACCTGTTTCTGTGGTAACTTTCTTTGGTATTGTAGCCTCGGGCTTGTTCAAATAATGGGTAAATTGGGGTCATAGTGTGGGTTGGGGTGGTTGTATTTTGGCATCGGAATAAATAGAGAAGAATCTTTCAAATTTTCTTTTCAAAATCGTTTTGGCCAAAAAGAGCTGAAACTTGTGTGGAAGTATCCCCATAAAGTGTACAATTATGTGGAATCGAGTTTGTTCAAATATTGATCATAATGATCGCGTGAAATCAAACAAGAGAAAATTAACATGAGAATATGGGAAGAAAACTGAGAAAATCTTTATAAACAAGTTTTACTCTGCTTTATTCATTTATTTTGTATATGACACCCTAGAGCTTATTTAATAAGAGTTCTGGTTATTGTTGCTCAAGTGAGCGATGTGGACCCTGGGCCTCTTGTTCAATTATGACAGTAGGATATAAGAATTCTAATATGTTTTACGGTGCTACCGTTGTGGCGAGCGCAGCAAGAATTACTCATACCTTGCATCATTGTCGTCTTAGTGTTATTTAGTTATCAACGAGCGTTAAATAATTTTTTGAGAGAGAGAGATTATTATATAATATTTCTAAGTTTAAATAAATTCTTACAAAATACATAGACTTGCTTCCCTAAAACCGTTCTTTACTTTTGGAGAGAATTGATCCGTCTGTAAAATATAATTTTTGTTTAATTTGGTCAAAAGTGTTAACGATAAATACAGTATTTTTTTTTTGTTCCTTTTTTTTTCCCTGTTCATAATTTTTTTTTAAAATTCGTTTATTTTTGCATTCTAATTACATACGTTAACCGTGCCCCCGGTCCCTGTTTGTAGGTGTGTAATTTCCCATTTTCTAATTTAATGGTTTGACTATATGCAATATCTGCATATTTTTTTAACTGTTTATTTTTTCTCTTTATTTTTTTTTTATTTAGTTCAAAATATCCTATTTTTTTTTATTTCCTCCCTACTCATACTTACTGTACATGCATGCAAAATTAGCTTAAAATTGGATCGATATGACAGTAAAGTGTGGCTCTTGCTAGTATATATATAATCTCTCTATCAAAAAAAAATTAAAAACAAATCATATGTCCATGAGGCAGGTATCGCAGTCTATACTGAATAGCTAGTGCAAGCGTTACACATGTTTGATACACCTCTAAATTTATCGCGGGAAATCACTGTGACGTCATACGTTAAATTCCATAATCATTTGTTTACGTATTTCAACTCAATACGATGGAATGGAAGCATGTAAAAAATCTCTTGGGTCTCACAAAAGCTTGTGTGGTACTCAAAACGTGTCTTCAAACCTCAAGGCACCGTAAATTACGAGTTAAATGTCAGCCATTTTTGGCATAGCACCACGGGTGAAAATATTAGAGAGCATTATGGGACCGAGACAAAAAATTTTGTTTGATGAATCTGTAGGTTTAGCTCGTTCTTTTTCCCGCGCACACTGGTTCTTAGAGCTCGCTGCGCTCGCTATTACTTGCAATTTTATAAGAAATAAAAAATGAATTATTTTGAAGAAAATAAATCAGTGAGTAGTCCATTTCTGAATCTCATCTCACAATTTAATTAAGAAATAAACAGCAATTTAAAAAGTTCACCGGGATATGAAGTTGGTTGGTCACGTGATCAAATCCTGTGAAGCCCGAAGGGCTTCTCAGTAGATTTGATCACGTACCAACCAACTTCATCAGGCAGTGAACTTTTTAACATTGCTGTTTATTACTTATATTTACGTTTGAAAAAGACAAATCGTTCAGAGCTGATAAAATAACCGAGATTTTATGTTTACAAAAATCCAAACGACAAGCGATAAGCGCGTGCTATGATCATTGTGACGTCACGAAAACGTTCATACAGAATTGAACGTTTTCGCTTTTCTATAGGTTCATATAAGGAAGCATATTTGCAAATGTAAATATAGGCTTTTATTTTTGACAGACTTGAGACAGCTTGCAATGCACCAATTCCTTATTGGGAGTCTGGACTTGATCACGATATGGCGGATCCAACAGAATCCATCCTATGGAGTGACGAGTATTTTGGAAATGGGAATGGCGTCGTAACCAGTGGACCATTCCGAAACATGCGCACTATCCTCGGTGGTCCAATCATTAGAAACCATGGTACAGGTATGTTCAAAGCTCTAATGCTACCTGTAGATTTATCTTTTTTCTCTATATTTATCTTTATTTTTTAAATGGAACGTTTCCATCTGACGATGTCACTTCAATGATTGAAATGCACAATAGCTCGTGCTTTCACAAGATAAATCTCAAATCTCAAAGTAGAATTCCAAATTTGTGTGGACTTTTTATCATTTAAAAATGAAATATTACATTGAAGTGTGTAGCAATACACAATTCAAAACTGTCAATTTTTGATGACAAATGGTCCCTTTGGAAAAAATATTTTTGAAAAAAAACTAGTGGTGTAATAATATATATTTTTTTCCATATCAAGAGCCGTAATCGATTCTCTTATTTTTGTTATACCTTCCATTTACCTGTGTAAATTTAAAGCATATTACTTTATTGTGAGTGTGTGTACATGTATGAATGGGTAGTGAAAGAAAAAAAAATTAATTGTAAAACTTGTATATACCTTAAAATTGTTTTTGAAAATACAATGAATAAATGTGAATAAAAAAAAGATTAATCTCTTTACGTTAACTTTCTAGAAAACGATGCTTTGAGTAATCAGGAATCTTCTATATTCACAAATACGTCATATTCTAATCGATGATGTTGAGAAACAAATTCAAATTGAGTCAATGATCGGCCCATAGGTACTATATAATATTAAAATTTCATGCCAGAGGTGTAACTTTCTTTTTGATTTTTTCACCTTAGCTACTAACATTTGGTAGAATTCTTAAATATACCAATTTTGGGATTTTAATTATTATATCGATATCACAATTTTCAAGTGCTCTTGATTTTTTAACTTTGGAACATATTATGCACATTGCTTTTTTTCATATCATGGGACTTAAATTAGAGGTAAAGTCTTATAGTTTTTATGAAACTATAATTGAAAACTTGACCGCTTATGATGCTTATGTTTTAGGTGAGGGTGCTTTGTTTACAAAAACTGGTTATCGAGCAGTTTTGAGCCGAAATAACTACGACGATATTTCTGAACCCAAACAAGGACCAGCTTATTTCTTTACCCTTGAAGGACATCACAACGGTCCCCATACTTGGACCGGAGGCCATCTTGCTAGGCCAAATTCTGCACCTTACGACCCGGTGTTTTACATGCATCATTCATATGTCGACGCTGTTTGGGAAGCATTCCGGCAAAGGCAAAGACAAAATGGAATTAATCCGGAAACAGATTATCCGGCAAATACTCCCCCTGGACATGGAATCGATGACCTGATTGACTTCCGGCCATATATTAGTCCAATCACAAATCGATATGCTATGTCAAATGCTGTTGCTAACCTCGTCACTTACGAACCATTCGCCACCTGTAGGAATCGGTGTAATAGAAGTCCTCATTTGTACTGTCAAAACAATGTTTGCGTGTCGCGTACACGACCACCAGGATTTGCTGCATTTGGCGGAACGATTGGTGGCGCCGCATTTAGCACAACAGAACGACGATTTGTTGCCGAGTCAATTCCTGCAGGTGAAAAGTTTCGCACTGCACCATTAAGGGATACTCGAAACCGAGAGGATAGAATAGGAATAGCCCCTGTTGCTCCAGAAATTCAGGCCGCCAGCTTTCAAGTCAGAGAAGTTCAAGCTCGATTCAGGCGCGATGTTTCTCAACTGTTGAAGAATGACTCGTTCCACCATGGTAGTCATCAGTCGATAAGTTCCATTGGACGGTCTTATACCAACAGTTTCATACTGGATGGAGTAGTCGATCAAAAGCGGTGGGTGTATGTACCAGTACGTATTGTGTACACAAGGTCTCCAAATGTCAAAGGAACCGACCCAACCCTACTTGGAAATTCTGAACTTCAGAACGACGTTTGCCAAACAGCTTACTCAGGTGCTTCAAAAGTGTTTGTAGCCTCTGATGGTCTGGATTATTACGGAAACTACAAAGAGTTTGCCATCATAGACGAGAGACAACCAGTTTCCGTCACTACGACAGCAGTCGGGATCAAGAATCCAGAATTCGGAGAAGGAGAAGTGTTGTTCACTGCGTACGATTCCTGTGGTCGGCCATGCCGCCCTCTCTGTCTGACGTCAGTCAATGGTCAACAGAAATACAAGGCTTGCTCTGGAGCCTTCAAGATCTCCTCTGCTGCTCCCACAATGTACAGAAACTCGTACAAAGAAGCCATATCAGTCAGTCTGTCTTCGTACAATCTGGTTGATTCTTCTTTGGAGGACGCTTCACCTCCATTGACATTTGTTTGCGGAAATGATAATGCATGGCCATGGGTTTATTAATTTAGCCCAAGTGTATGGTAGCTTATTCATGTATATTTATGTTAACAAATAAAGCAATCAGACATGTGGAGACTAATATTCTTAAATCGTTTGTAATGTGCTTTGAAAATTGGAATGCTGACAAGCGGCAAGTTAAAAATCTTCATACTGCAACTCTTTCTCCGAATAGTAGATAAATATGCTAATTGTAAAACACACAAACACGTCCGCGCACACTTGCTCCTTGTTAAAAAATATTTTATCATAATAAGAAATATGTAATAATTTTTTTAATAAATGTTTTTATTACCCCAGAACATGTAAAAGCATTCTTATAGCCGAGGTTGGGGAGCCTTGGAATCTATAAGTTGGCATGATTATATGTTCAGAATATATTGTGATATTGGGTATTTTTGCAAATAACATCATTCATACCCGCACTCATTCAGTTGCATGTATATGCACATTAATCTATACCATATACAAGTACAAAAAAAGCAGCATTTTACAATGAGAGAAACATAAAGTACTTTGTAATATCTAAGATCATAGGGGCAAAAGGCTGAAAATCAAATCTTATCATTAAAGGACAGTCTTACCCATCTTCCATGAAATTTATCTAATTCACAATTTCTCATGTAAATAAATTTTTCACATTTGTAATATTAAGTATTTCACTTTTGAGTCCAATAAAGGAGAGTAATTCTTTTCTACTACTTTTATGTAATAAAAAATTAAACGAATCTTTGAACACCCAGTTCTACATGGGAACACAATCATAATTCAATAAATATAAAATGAAAATTTAAACATTTGGTTCTACATGGGAACACCATATTTACGAAAATTAGAGTTGATGTACATAAAGTCATCGTCGCCACGTCAAATGTATTGCTGTAAAAGAAGTAGTTTATCAACAAGTTAAGCTTAGTTTACCTACATGTAACCTAAAGGCTTCCTGAAAAAAGCGGTTTTGGTCATAGATTAATAAGATATGAGATAAGGCTTCTCTCTGAAAAAATTGATACTGAAATGTTGGGGTAAAGTGATTCGAAATGCATTAAAATTCGAAATGCATTAAAAGAAAAAAATATACATGCACGTTGAATCGCTACTCACCATGCAAATTTTTGAAGAAAACAATTTTACCACGATACATAGTAGAATAAACCTAAAATAACCTGCAAGTCTAATGCTATTTATTGCTTAAAGAAGGATGATTTAGTGCTTTAATGAGCCAAATACTCATTATTGGAACATAAACTTATATAACATGCGCAAGTTGGGGTTTTTTTTTGGGGGGGGGGGGGTGTAGATTAACATCTTAGACATTCCTTACTTTCATACTTCATTTTGTTATACAATGTCACACAGTATAAATGCCCCACTTAGCGTTTATTTTAGGCAAACATCATATTAAATCATATTTGAAACAAACATTTATGTCATGCACAGATCCGGGATATTGTTCTAGTACCAAGGAAAGGGAGTCAGATTGAGTTAAAATGTGTACTCATTAAATTTTTGAGAAACTTCAGTCATGTACAATTGTTTGTAATGTGTTTCATAAATGTAATTATCTGTCAATAAAACTCACTTAAACTCAATTATCGATGTACACTTTGATGTAAACATGAACAATCGCAATTAATATGTCCAAAATTAAACGCATAATGAAAGTTTTACAAAGATTAAACAGAATTATTGACATATATTAATGTGTGGAAGTGAGATAAAAGGTATGACGTCTTAACCTCTACATATGATGTTCACCTTTGTTGTGCATAAAGAATATATGGCCTGGTTTTAAGTGCCTTCAGACGGTGATGGGACAGTTTAGGTTTATTAACTGCGAAAAAATGTAACTAAGTATATTCGTATAAATGTGGTATCTCTCGTATTCATTCCTTATAATTAAATTTAAAGGTTATCTGTTGCAGAAAGTAAACCCAGAGTCATACTCGAAAAAAAACTTTACTGCACCTAATAAATTTCCTTACAAAATCTTTATTCAACATGGCACTGTTTCAAAAGAGAGATAACTTTATTTCTAACCAGTAATGAAGCTATTGACATATAATGATGTAGAGTGGATAACATAAAAAAATTCTTTTTAATTTCATAATTATACACTTGTATAACTCGTGATGAACTATATAACTGTTAATATTACCAAAGGTGACTTATAGGCCCAATGGGCCGGGTGCCCAATATTAATGTACAAGTAGTTGATTAAAATTTGTATTATACGGCACAATTGTACATAATAAGCACAAGTCACTATAATAAATAAATTACTTACTTACTTACTTATAATGATGTAAAGCGGATAACATAAAAAAAAACCCGAACAATTTATAGAAATGCCGATGAAATAATCTCATACCTAAATATTGTAACTTCTTGTCAGTATGAACCATAAATAACTTGGAGAAAAACTTGAATTATCAAAACTATGATACATCAACGATTCGTTGAAAATACTAGTAACAGTTTTTTCCCTTGATTAAACATTTTGTAGAGTAATATCATGATGCCTTAGAGAGGTTAAAACTAATTCAAGGAATTCAGAACTATAATTTCAACCAAATTTATGTTATAACCATCTAATTTTTTCTAGCTTTTCAATATTTTTTAAAGGTAATATTTTTTAAATAAGTTTATACTTTTATTTTATTTTTTATCCAATTTCAAGATGATAATTAAACAATTGTATTACCTTGAATCCGGATTGAAGTAGCTAGTCAACCTTTTTCGTCGGTGGTCCTTTATCTAATAACGTGTTAATTTAAGAGAAAAATGGTCACACACCGGTCCATGGCGCTGCACAAATGTCCTCATGCATTGAAGGCATAAAAAAATTACAAAGAAAATTTTGTAGGAGAGAGACACGTAAGAATTATTTTTTTAAGTGAATTACAAGTTAAGTCAAACACATTTGAAAATGCATTCATTATTCCTAAAATAACATTTCTATGTATATGTACCAAGCACAAAAAAATACCAAAGCAATGGATATCTAAATAAAATACCCAAAAGGAATCAACTTTCTCCAATTTGATTTTTACTTACTTAATCCTTTTCATGCTTTTCTGCATATAAGGCGGCAGTAAGAAAAGAAATCGGAAGAAACATTAATAGTAATGGCTGTCTGTGTCACACTCAAATAATTTCTTGCCTATCATAGAAAATTAATGGTTCATTCATTCATGGACATAGGACAACATGAGCATAGCTGAATAATTCTAGAATTATTCTGTATATTCTGTCTGAACTTTTAACATAATGTACATGGAACTATTTCCACAAAAGGTGTCAAATATTGAATTACTTACTTATTTGCTAAGAGAATTCGCTAATTAATATTTATATATTAATATCATTTTAGATGACTCTTTCCTTTTCTTATTTAAAATTTTTGCTTGGAGAGCAGCAAAACAGAATTCGATTGCAAAAGAATACAAGCATTAATGCATGAATTATTTTTTCAACCTTTAATGTCTAGACTTAGGCACTTACTTGTAACTGGTATACTTTGTGAAAACCTAAACATCTTGGAATTCTAAAATTTACAAACAAAACTTGTACTGTTATGTATCACAAACAAGTTAGAAATACCGCTTCTGCGCATACAATGTCTTTTTAAATATAGAAATGTCCATTAACCGTGGGCTGAATGACTAATAATAAATAGGCGGTCCATTCTTTTACCAAAATCAAAGAGATTGTTTTTAAAAAATCTCCATACTGTGTTTAAGACCGAGAAAATAAGCACCGCCTGCAAATTTACCTGGTTTATGTACTCCCTGTCAATCAAATAATTTGAGGCCCCAGATTAATTGTTAGAAAATGATTGACATTCATTTACTCGTTCTGTGTATACCATGTCTGGCGCTCGCAACGATCGTGCAACAAACTTTAGTCTTTTGATGCTTACCGTGACGATAAAACGCCACGTCTTTAGCAGTATAACCAAAAGAAACTACATGTAATATCGACAGAGTGATAAATTGTCTGATTGAAAATTGCAAGATATGAATCTTATAAAATACCTTCTACGATGCTTCTTGAAAAATAGAACGGTTTTGGTCTTTGCAGAAAAAATTGTATATCCAACTAACACAGAATTTTTTTCATCTAATGCCTAAAACCACTGAAATCGGAAATTTTTAAAAGGTCTTTGTGTGTGTGTGTGTGTTGGGGGGGGGGGGTGGGGTTGGGTTAATAATTTGTAAAGATTAAAATTCAAGACACTGTTTACGTTCATACTTCATGAGTTTTGTGATAGAATATCATGTTTACAGCTAAAATGCAAAATTTATTGGAGGCAAATCATCATATTATCATATTTGATACATCTCTTCATTTACATTCAATATGTAAATACTTACTAAGTCCAAATGCTTTGCACCAATTTGATAAAATGAATTACATCCATAATAGATTGGGCTGATTAAATGAACTGGTATAACCCGAATTTTAAAAGAGGTTTTTTGAGGTGATGAGGGGGAAACGTGTTTTTTTTATTATTCAAAAGAGCTGTTCCTGGCTGTACGATTGATGATGAGCTGTAACAGTAACTTACCATCCTATTTAAACTAGTTTATTGGAAATACGGTCACTTAATTAACTCTAATAGTCTATTCAAACTTTTTGAAATCAGATTTTAAAATTGAAGAATGAACTTTTGTGGCCTCTACATGAAACAAAAGTTATCGTTATATATACTAGTAATTGGTAGTCTGTGATGTTTAATGAGAAACGATTGTGTATAAATTGATTTTTCAGCTTGATTTTCTCGATTTCTAGAGCACGTACATTAACATATTTACCGCAAAATTTAGATAAAAATTGAAAAACATAGACCTCTTGCGTGGGTCTAGGAATTATTTTCCAGAGAAACGGAGTCTAGGGGAGTTTTTAGAGTTCTGGGGCCTATTTGGTAACTTAGTTTTATGAATTCATTAAGTCTGGATTTCTTTTTGGAGAGAATAGGGCGTGCCGCGTGATTCTTCTAGATCCGGGCATAGATTAAAAATATTGATATCAAAAGGAATATGTGGGACTTTTAATCTTTTTAGAAAAACATGAAAAATGTTTTAAATCAATTTTAATAATCACATCTAATTGTTCTTGGTTAAACTTTTTAAAAAAGGTAAAGTTATATTAAAAGAAATGGTCTTTTATCACTTTATTTTTTCAGTTTATCCCGGTTTAAGACACGATACTTTAGTTACTTAAAGCTGCTTGGTCCGATTTTTTGGTTTTTACAGTATCAAATAAT
>WFKH01010931.1:41507775-41522057 GCA_016163765.1 Magallana hongkongensis
AAAGCGTACCCAAAATTTGATATAAAATCGGACCAAGCAGCTTTAAACATTTACATTACCTAAAATCCAGAGAGAAGTACATGTATAGCTTGTCAACCTACTTGGTCGGCGGTCCTGTATCCGTAAACAATGTTTGTTCATGGGAAAAGAAGTCCCTATTCTTCGGTCTTTAGTGTTGAATAAATATTATTATGCAGGGCATAACACAATTCTAAAAGTTTAGGAAATATCATAGAAAAGACATGAAACTATCTTTAAAGGGGCATGGTCACGATTTTGGTCAAAAATTATTTTTCCGATTTTAATGTTTACAATGCTTTAGTAAGGCATTTTTAATAGGCTACCAAAACTGCGTACACAACTGGTTGAATTCATTTGAATCCATTAACAAAGTTATGAACTCACTCGAATTTAATTTTGATTGAGTTCGGTAAGAGATCACAATAAACTAGAGTATTAATGACTGCCTGTGGCATTCTTAGATATGTTCATGAGCATCACCGACAATGGATGGCTAAATAAATCTTACGTACTGACGACACTCTGAACAAAGCTGAATAATTCTAGAAGCCTTAAGTAACTTTCTGATTAAAAACTGCTGTCCTGCTGAATTATTGTAATGTTTAAATATTTTCTCTGCATCTTTTTTTACGATAATATTTTGAGAAAAAGATGTTCTTTGTTCATAAATTCAAATATTCACCAATAATGGACGCCATCTGTTTGAGCAATTTAGTAATTTGGGTAATGTCGATTTATATATATATGTGTGTGTGTGTGTGTGTGTGTGTGTGTGTGTGTGTGTGTGTCGATAATGCTTTAAAAAAAGATCAAAACTTGCATGTAACCAATGTCTTATTCAACATTTCAAATCAAATGAAAAGGCATTCATTATCTCTTTGGATTTTACGGTCGTATCCAGCAATTTAAATTAGTTTTTGGAGTTTGTTTCTGTTTGGGGGGTTTTGTGGGGGATGGGATAAGGGGCATCTACAGTTTTTCGCTTTTTTAGTATTTTTCGTGCTCTAAAAAGTTTAATGGCATAGTCACGGACCAAAAACCTGCTGTGCTTCTTTATACTCAATTAAAATTCTACTGTTTTCTGGCTTAACTGATCAATTATAATTAAAAGTTTGAAATCGTGTAAACGCAGATGTGTCTTAAAATAAGTTTGTTCTAACGGAAATTTGGATTTAAAAAAATAGAAAAATGAAAATTCCCATATGATAATGATGTACAAGTACCATATAAAATATCCAGGGCTAGTTGTCAAGCATTAGAGGCAGAGAGACGTGGGAAAGGTAGGTTTAATTAAAAAATACTTTTAAAAAACTATCAATTTAAAACTTGGAGCAAGCAAAGCAGATAATTCAAAATTGAACAAAGTATTGTATCATGATAAAAATATTGATCTTAAGAGGTACATGTAGGAATCCCTTCTACGTGTGTGTATATATATATATATATATATATATATATATACACACACACACACACACATTGTATATTATTTTCTCATTGAAATATTGCTTAATTGACCGGGAAAAATTCTGTAATGTCTATCATTATAAAAATACTCAGCATAACCATTGTTTAAAAGCGTACACAAAATTTGATATAAAATCGGACCAAGCAGCTTTAAAACGTATTTTGTATTTGGTATTTTTGTTTGTTTGTTAGGTTGTTTTTGTTTATAAGTTTTATTTCCCCTTTTTTATGAATATTTTAATTTTTGGAGACATGAAATTTTTAAGGATTTTAATCGATATTTCTCAGTTTATAAAATAATAAACTGTTACATTATAAACAAATGTACGTACATGATTCATGTGTTTCTTATCAAATTTGAACCTTTTTAAAAATTGTCTCAATAATAATATAAAATATTTGTTACAATTTGAATTTGGTTTTGAAAGTGAAAATATGGCGATTGTTTGGACGAAAATGGTTTCCTTCCTCGGTCTAGTCCTTACTTTACTTAAACTGTCGTCTGCTCTCCTGGAACCAAATCCGTTTCCGGAAACATTGAAAGAGTGCTACGACTTCCGATCCTATAACATGACACCATCAGATGAAGTAGCTTTGATGATACAAAACCATTGCTTCAAGAATTACCAGTACAAGCAGATTGCGGACGGAAAAGTCTGGTCCGCTCCAAATATCACGCAAGAGGGTATGAACTATATCAACAGCTTGTTTCGAAAATTATTCGGGGAGAACGGCATTATTGCCTCCAGCAAATCCAAACACCACAAGCGACAAGCTGCAGTTAGATTCAGGCGAGAGGTCCGGAGTCCGGGTGCCTTTGCTCCTTTCGTCAATTGCATCCAAGATCTCTATAGAAAGGTAAACACACACGCTGCAACATGTACATGTATAGGTTTAGTTGTATGGAATCCTAAGCTACTATACATTTGTTCATCATTGTTTTCTCGTCATTTCAATGACAAAACTGAATTTAAAATCGATTTATTCATATAAAAGTCCTTTCCAATAAAAAAAAAAGTGATTATAGTCAATAATAGTTAATAGATCAAAGTGGTAGGGGCTATTATAAAAAATGGTTATTCATCGTTGTTATAGACCTAAGACTACGGTCGACCAGTACACGAAAAGAGTTTTCATTGAGAGCATATTTGGTAGAAACGTTAGATGCGTTGTAATAAATGCTATAAATCGAAAGGGGCATTTTTGTTTTATTTCACAGCCGGCACAATCCGATCCTCCAATGAATAAGTATCAGGTAATAGCAGCACTACACACCGGACAAGTACTACAGTCGGCGCACGGAGGAGCGGCCTTCCTGCCCTGGCACAGAATATACTTATTGCTGTAAGTACATGTAATTACTACTCAATGAAAATGGTATCTCAGTATATCGAAAATCTTTTAACCAAAACAAACAAAGGCATGTAAGCAAACAAAATACCAAGCGGTTATACGTTTCCAAGATAAGTAGGGCTATATATATGCAATATACGTTTTCCAAAACACCTTTTAATAATTAGTTATTTTGTTATCTGATCAAACCAGACCCAGATAATTCAACAATCACTATTTCCTATATATACATTTGACCTAATATAACCATATGATAATAATAGCGAGTTTAGATCAAACGTGAACTATTTCTTTTCTTATCTTTGGGTTTTAGACTTGAGACCGCTTGCAAAGGCGTGCCTGTACCATACTGGGATTCCACGGTGGACCATGTTATGCCTGACCCCACTAGATCAATTGTGTGGAGTGAACAGTTCTTTGGAAATGGTGATGGACAAGTAATGACGGGACCTTTCCAGAATTTCCAAACGAATATTCCTGGAGATTTTCTTACAAGAGAAATTGGAACAAGTGGGTAGCGTTTAAATTCTACTTTTTTTGTTTCCATCATGACCAGGCAAGTTAGTCAAGTTTGCAAATTTTCTATCATGCTTACACATTTACTGGTCATTTTATTTTTTGAAAAATGAAACACTTAATGTTATTTTGTTATTGCGGTCAAGATAAAATCATCAGTCACATTTTATCATTAGTTTGATGTGTGACTTTTAAAAAAATTTTATTCAGAGAAGATTTTTATTATCATTATTAGGTCAAAACGCTTTATTCACCAAAGAAGGTCTTGCAGCTGTTTTAAGTCGAAGACGGTATTCAGAAATCATTGAACCCAAACGAGGTCGCGAATATGTGTTTAGTTTAGAGGGCCATCACAATGGTCCGCACAACTGGGTTGGGGGTCATTTACCCCTTGCCTGGGTAGCTGCATACGACCCCGTCTTTTTTATGCACCATGCCTACGTTGATGCCGTTTGGGAAGTATTCCGGGCACAGCAGGCACGGAATGGGATCGACCCAGAACGAGATTATCCTCTGCAAAACCGTCCTGGACACGGTCCATATGATATAATTGACTTTCGGCCCTACTTCCAACCTATACGAAACATCGATGCGATGTCTCAAGCTATAGCACGCCTTGTTAGATACGAACCTTTCCCATCATGTCAGAATAACTGTAATTCAAGTCCATTCTTAACCTGTGTAAGGGGAGTGTGCATGTCTAGAGCACGCTCTGCAGCCTCACCAATGGAATCTTTTGGAGGTGCAGCAGCTTTTGGTCCAAGTGACCAAGACGCTCCATCCCAGTCACGAGTTCTTGCACAGGCCCGAGGCCCTATACCTGGCGGGGAAAGATTCCGTTCCTCTCCATTCATGGACACCCGTAATCGCCCAAATACAATCGGGAACGCCCCAGTAGCACCCGAATTAGAGGCTGCCAGTTTCCAAGCAAGGACTGCAGGAATGCGAAGCAAACGCGATGTATCCAAGATTCTTCATTACAACGTTTCGTCAAACGCCCATGTTCAGTCAGTATCTTCATTGGAACGATCCTACACAAATACTTTTATCATGGATGGGGTGATCGATGTGAAACGCTGGGTTTACGTACCCGTTCGTGTTGTCTACAACAGAACAAATGCAAACGGGAATGATCCGACTTTCAAAACAAACATTTTGAATGAAAACTCCAATGAAATGTGTCGTGCCGTCGGATCTGGTGCCTCCAAAGTATATGTGGCATCTAATGGGTTGAATTACTTTGGAGCTTACAAAGAATTTGCAATCATAGATGAAAGGCAACCGATCTCCGAAACAACAACAGCTGTGGGTATCAAGAACCCGGATTATGGTACAGGAGAGGTCATGTTCTCGGCATACGACTCCTGCGGGCGAACATGTCGGCCTCTTTGTTTAACTTCAATACAAGGAAGACAAAAATACATATCGTGCTCAGGAGTTTTCAAGATCTCGTCTGCTGAACCAAAAATGTTCAAGCGAACATACAGGGACGTGTTCGCCCTTGATATATCGCTGGACAACTCCGTGACCGCTGAAACTGAAGACGAACCAACTTCCCCCAGCATTACGTTTTTATGTGACGAAAACAAGCACTGGCCATGGGTGTATTAACTTATTCATCATGAGTCAAAATAATAAATTGAATTTTTGCCATTTGCTGTTGTTGTCAATAAACATATCGGTTTTAAAGAATAGGACAAGTATACGTCATGTATGTACAAGTGTAAAACATAATCTCTCTCTCTCTCTCTCTCTCTCTCTCTCTCTCTCCCTCATGATTTACATACATAAATATATACATCGTCTAAAACCTACGGCCTGTTTCATATAATAATGTGTATATATGCTTAACCGCATTTCTGCCCAACTTAATGAATTTTTCTCGTTTTTATGATCTTTTATTATTAACACTTTCTTCGTAAAGAAAAAATCTCAATTATGATATAATATTTTCAATAATTTCATATCGTCTTAAACAAGAGTTTCACTTTTGATAATAGATAAACGTGTAAACGAGAAAAGGTCATTGAGTTTATATACACTGTTCGTAAGCCTGCGTAAGATTGGCCGTGGATTTCGGACGATCTCGCTTATCTATCCTTCTTCTTTTTTCTTTTCTTTTTTTTAGTTAAACATATGCGTGTAAGCATGAATGTGATTGTCTACATCTTGTGTGTCATTGTCATAGCATTCATTATGTTGCACTATATGACATTCAACTAAGAGACCATTGACAAGTTGCCAGTAAACAAAAGATAACTCTTGCAAATTCACAGAAACGCCTCAAAAAGGTTATCTTTCCTTGTTTAGTTTATAAAAGACAACAGCTGAACACCAACTGGCGTGTTTGGTCATGGCTTATTTATTGAAATTGAACATGCATTTTAACAACCGACCTGCCACCCAACTGGTGGGCAGGTATATGGCTGCACAATAAATCAATCAATCAATCAATCAACACATCAACAATCATTTGTTCAATCATTAAATAAAAATCAATCACATCAGCAATAGGATTGTTCAATCAATCAACCAATCAATCCATAAATCAATCAATCCATAAATCAATCAATCAAATTGTTTGATCAATCAATATAAATCAATTACATTAGCAATAGGATTATTAAATCAATCAATCCATAATCAATCAATCTATCAATCAATATCAATCATCATTGTCAATTGATGAATTGAGTCAATAAATAATCAATGGATCAAATAGTAGATAAATAGCGCTTTGCTTAAAGCGGGTTAATGGCTTAATGGTTAAACCCTAATTAGAGGGTTAATTAGCAGGCCATGGGAAAAGTTGCCTACATCAAAAGTATAATATATATAATTCATTTATGCTCTAATAGTCGTAGGTATATAATAAATTGCGGTTTCGTTGGCATATAACTCATACAGTTAGGAGACAAGAAATGTACAGATCTGCGAAACATTTTCGAATTAAATAAACCTTACAAGTCCAAGTTCGTAAAGAAACTTCCCAAAAACCTAGAAACATAATTTCACCAAACAAATTGGTCTAATACGTTAATCATTTTATAGTAAAACTCACAATTTTATCTAGCGGCAGAAAAATATTAAGGGGAGAATAGTTTTATAGATGCAGGATAAAATGGTTAGAGAATATTATGCAAAAATTGTGACTTGCAGTAAACCCATTGGTACTTAAAAAAAAATTAATGATAAATTCGAAAGAATTTTAACAACCTGATTTATTGCCTTAATAATTAGTTTTAGTTCATTAGGCCAATATCTACTGGTTTTCTAATCGTGAAACGTTCCCCTGAAAAACCTGTCCAATGAGTGAGTTCACCTTTTTGGTTCGGTCGTGTTTATTTTTTTAATAGATAATTTACTACACACGTATCTATTTTAGAATCATTATATAATAGAAATTACTAACACGTACATGTCACAATCATATATGAGCTATGTGGTCATGTATGGGAGTTTTTTGAGGCATGTATACTTTCAATTTAGATAAATGAAAAATAATTAATGAGCAATTAATTACCTCTTCCCGACAAGCGACGGGTTTTTTTAAAATCATGGACAATGATTGTTTATTGCGGAGATATGCAAAGCGCATGTAATTTGATGTCTTCATACCTTTCTGTCGTTTTTTGCATTGGTTTATTGTTTTTTTAAATGGTTGGTACATTTTGCTTTACTGTACTTCTTAAACTAAATATTTGTGACAAAATACAATTAAATTTGAATGATGAATTACACTATTTTTGTCTTTTTTTATGGAAGCAACTCAATCTTAATTCAAGGTGTTTTAATTTTCGTCCAATCTCTTTATTTATTTATTTATTTATTTTATAATGATATTTTCTTTGATCATAGACGTTTGACCTTCATGGGGGTCCCTCTTTATAAAATAAATCATTTTTCTTTGGGTTTTTTTTTCAAAAGAAAAATCTACCTTATTTCGTATTTTAGACTTATCTTATAATTTGACCAAATCAAAATTATTGAGTTTCACCGATTGCTACGTGAACAAAGGCACATTTTATGGGATAAAGAGGCATATTTTCATATGTACAATTACATGAGTATAGAGATATATTATCATATAAATAGTGCCTGTTTGGGAGGGTAACAGTTGAAATTGACACCCCGAGAAAACGATTGTCAACCGACGCGAAGCGGAGGTTGACAATGGTTTTCGAGGGATGTCAATTTCAACTGGTACTTTCCAAACAGGCACTATTTGTTTTATTATACTGAATGTCTTAATTTTAGAGAAAATTTTACTGCTTTTATATAGAAATGACGTAAATTTATCGGCGAACCGTACGTGCATAATTTACGCGCATGTAACAATTCGTTCTGTCAGCCCGTTGCCAAGCGTGTTGCTAACGCTGAGGGTAAGAGAACGGATTGTCAACTGCGTCTAAACCAATCAGATTTTAGTATTTAACATGAAAGTATAATAAAACAAATTGTCCTATTGTATGAGTGTGACATTGTACTTGGTTGTATATAATATTTTATTATATACTATGATTATACTAGCATATCACTCATTGTTTGTTATCATGTATAATTTATTGATCATGAAATTTTAATAATATCTACAACTCGAGGGCAAAAAAGAAATAAATCTTATTGAATTGTAGCAGGAAATCCAGATATGAATATGTAGTCATATGTTAATTTATAATGAAGGAACAACCTTTCTTAAAGTATTAATAACATACAGAGAGAAAATCGTTTCATGTTGTCCTTACCTTGGAAAATTCATATAATATTCGTATTTCAATTACGCTACCTAATTATATTTCGACAGTGATGGAATCTGCATGAACTTTTTTATCAATCATCTAACAAAATGTCCATATTACCACTCCCAGAGAGCAGTAGATACTTGTATGCCGTAATATATAAATAAAATGTTGCGGGTTTTTTTTTTTACACCAAGTGGTAAAAAATACGGCTGTTTAATATGCAAGGTAAATATGGTGGCACACTAACGTCTCGTTCAATGCAATTTATTCTACTAATTTGTCAACAGTTTTATTGTAAATTGCACATTTATGAAAAAAAAATTATATGAACACATTAACGGTTTAAATAGTATTGTTGTTATTTTCTTCAAAATTTAAAACCTATGTATAATAATAGATAACTCTTTGAAATAAAAAAACTCTTTTTGGTATTGAGTCACCTGCATTATTTGGCTATACTAATTAGCAAAAACAATAATTATAAAGATAGACAGACTTCATAATTTTTATAACGTTAACAACAATTTTTGTAAGAAAAAAACCTGACATTTTCGTGATCGTTAATGAATTATTACCCGAATATGAATTCGATATGCGGTATGTCACATATATAAACGAAAGCAATGTATATTTGTCAATATTCTACATATTTACCAAAAAGTTTTTATCTTATTATTTGAAGTGTAATTTTGACGTGCAACTTCATGTATAAAACATGCATGTTATTATGGATATAATATATTATAATATAGAACATTAATGTATAGTAATGATATCTAATAGAATTTGTTTTCTGAGAGAGAGAGAGAGAGAGAGAGAGAGAGAGAGAGAGAGAACTTAATCATGACAGACATATGAAGTATGTCGTGAGAATATCATAGATGTTCAAGTTGCTTGTAAAACAACCTTCTATTTGTAGAAGAATCCTCGTTTCTTTTATCTTTGAGAGGTCATGTATATCTTACAAAGTGTTCATTTGTTAGTTTTTTTTCTCAGAGTAAACATGGCTAAGCCCGAACTGCAACTAGTTGTTCCAAAATTGTTCCCACCGGATAGGATACACAAACGTAGATAGAAACACACACACACACACACACACACACACACACACACACTATCTGTTTTTATCAATTGATGAAAGAGCTTGAAGCGTTATAAAAAGAATAACAACCGTCCCATAACCGCAACTGTCAACTAACGGAATTTGCCGTTTGAATAATGAAAAAAAAACCCACTTAGATTGAACAAATGCGCAACGGACGAAATACTTAGTAATACTTTGAAGGAAAACTTATGGATCTGTACCGGTCGTGTGACCGACAAAACGAAGCACGTTCAAAAACCCAGAACTAAGATGTCCGATGAAAGTGCGTTTGCCTGCATTTTAATTTATTTAAAATTATGTGCGTTATGGGTTTTCATACGTACTCGAATAGGTTTCGGGTCACGTGATCAGGTAATATAAATAGTATGACCATGCGGTGGCGTGGCACTCTAAGCTAGCTCGCTAGTTGCGATTTAAGGGTAAAATGGCTGATGACATGTAAAGTGTTGATTTTGGGCTGACAGATGGTTGTTAATATGTGTTTTTGTGTAAAATAAATAAACGCTAGCGAGCAGCGTACCTATGTAATACTTGTTGTTTTTATTCATTTAGCACTTTATTATTTTATATTCGGACGAACGTAGTGAGGGAGAATATAAATGGAATTCGTGTAATTCTTTTCCTGTTCTAAACCAGTCATCTTCCGTTTGTGTATTTTGGACCTCAGTTGCAGCCGTTCAACTACCGGTTGTGAAAAGGATAAATTATACTTGCTCTTTTCATATCCGGAATTCACCGGAACTCGTCGGTCATTGACCATGATAATCGAAAAATAAGAAAGGAAACGCGTGTTAACGGAGATGAAAGACTGTAATTTTTTTTCAATTTGTTAGACTCCATAGCGCGTTATGATACCTAAAGAACTGGTGGTGTATGTTTGCATTTTGGGCATTTCAAGATAAATATGACATCAACAACCAGCAATGACAATTTTTCTTCACATCCGCCGAGGCAAAAGGCCATGTCACATTAATGGACGTGGCGGTTTTTAGACTGTATTGATCTCCTTTAGAAGAAGAACTCTATATAAAAATATTAAAATATATGAACTTTTTTAACTTAATAATAGTGTGTAGATAAACAATCATATCTTAAAATTTCATGTAGATCTGATTGTTAATTTGTTGACCATCCAGCCTTACCGACGGTTTGCACATAATGAACATTGTAGCCCATGTGTTTGGAACACATACTCGTAACTAACGTTTATTCAACTAACGTAAAACTTATGATAAGTGTGTTGGAGTGCACTTTAACGTCAAATATATTTATACAATGTAGCGCTCACCATGCTACGACGCGGAGTACTTAGTCTAGCTTACATTTTAGTACACGACGGCAAACGCGCTAGAGAACGTTGAATGCTTTGAAAATCATTTTGTTACAAGTTACAAGCACACTGAAAGACGTTATTAAACGTTGTTGTACGCTGAATGTGAACCAAAATAGTTGTGAATGCATAGACGTTTTCAACGCTTGACAAAGTATGGTTTATTTGTCAGCAGTAAGTTGTATGTTTAAAACTAAAGTGATGATTACGCAAAAAGAGCGTTTCCATATGTTGACACAAGTTGTGAACCCGCTGAGAATTTGTGAAGCGTCTATAACGTCTATACGTCTACATCTATAACCTATTGACAACGTACTTCTTCGTAGCGAAACGTTTGACCAACATGTTTAGATGTATACAAAGTTTGTTTAATGACCTAAAAACTTTTTCAAAGTCTTTGAAATTGTGTTGAAGCATACTTTTTAAAGGTACAGCTGACAGGCTAGAGAATTATGACTCAGTCTTCAGTTTTAAGAAGTTGTTTTATATGTTATGGTTTGAGGTTGAAAAAAAAACATTTATTTTTATATCCGAATAATAAATTATTAATTGTAATATACATGTCAATTCATCCTCCATCGTTTCGTCTGTAGCAAGCTGTATAATAAAACAATAAATCTGGCTTGCACCCGACACGTAAATAATGAACAGGTTAAGCACGTCCTTCAACGGGCGAAATAGAGTGAATAAGTTTCTTGGTCGAGAGCAACGCTGTTTACAATGAATGCTCATACACAGCTAATATTCATCATAAGTTGCTATTATACGTTGTAGTACGTTGCCAACAAGTTGACATAAGTTTAACCAATGCAACACAATTTTTCAGTGGATTGCGAACGTGGTTCGAATTATGATGAATACAAATTTATATATTATTATAACAGTAACTTTATCCACAGGGTCGGATCACGTCGAGATGCAGGCGCGGATCATCAGATCAAACGAGACGCGAAACGTCGAGTTTGATCTATTGATCCGCGCCTAGCAACGAGACGTGATCCGGCTCTTTGGATCGTTACTGTTATAATGATAAATTTATTATATACCCTTGTCTATTTAAAAGTTTTAATTACAAAACTATTTTATGACGTTCACTTATATAACTAAGCTATTTTGAAGTGAACTCTTTTAAAATGCGCTAAAATACAGGCGTTATTTAATGCGTACTACGTCATCAGTTTCAGAGAGTGGTGATACGGAATCGGAAACCCACAGTGTGGTGATCCGGAAAATCGGACCACACTCTGTTTTTTTTTTTATTTGAACATATTTTATTATGCAAAATAATATTTACATAATAGGATTGGGCAGCAGGCAAAGCCTATTTAAGCCTTCTCCACTAGGTACAAGGTAGTCATATGTATAAAATACAAGAATTGTGGAGTTAAGTGATACAATTAAAAATACATGATTTTTTTGTGTAGCAAAGTGAACAAAAGAAAAAAAAGAGGGGAAAAAAAAGATAAAATTGACAAAACCGGTTATAACAAAAGTAGAACAGAATTATCAAGTTTTGTCAATAAGGTTACAGCATATATATATAAATATAGGTATATGCATAATTTTGTTTACATTTTCAGTATATGTGTTAATTACATTATTTTCTTTACACAAATCTTCTGGATTTTTTAATGTATTCATGTACAAGCTTGAACAATTTAACATTTTCATCATATGAAACATCATTATCTCCATACAGTAATAGATCTAAGGTAATTGGTTTTTGGAGATTTAACATAGATATTTGATGAAAGAAACAATTTCTTTCATCATTATATTTTGGGCACTCAAAGAAAAAATGATTTGCATTTTCAGTATGAAAACCACAATAATCACACTCTGTAAAACTGACAGTATCAAGAATGGAAAATTGATGGGTATATAATAAATAGCGTGCATGCACTATACATGTATGTTACGCGTATTGCGCTGAAAATTTTTCTTTCTTTTTTTTTTTTTTTTTTTGCATGCACAGTATATTGGTTTGCATTCAGCGTAGGGTAACTCTTACCAGCGTACTTCAGCGTACTTTTATGTTTTTGTTGGATATTCACATTTAAAGATTAATGTCCCATGGGGAAATAATGATAATACCTAAGGGAAGTAACTCTTTCCTACATGAAAAAACCATTTCTTGTAGGATTATTATTATCTTTTAGGAACAATTTTCTTTCTTAGAAATTACCGTTTTCCTTTGGGGCAATTATTTTTTAAAAAGGTTAATATCTTACCTGTCAGGTGAAACACTTTTAATCAGAATTGTAGTTTACTCCTTTGACACTGGTGTATCAAAAGGCAAATATGGATTTTGTGGAAATTGCACCTTATAAAAGAGTACAAATGCAATATTGGCACTTGCATGATGATTCGGCACGAGTTTCAAGTAGATAACTTTTTCCCGTTCATATACAGGAAGCCGACTTTAGTTTTCATTACGCATGTTTTTTCGCATTCTAGTAAAATACAGTGTATTTATACATTTTATAAAATTGTTTCTATACCATTTATTAAATTGAATACAATTAACAAAATACAAATAAAAATATTTAGATTTTTTAAAGAAAATTTTATTTTGTAAACGATTTTTCCGTTGTTTGGTACAAGTATGTGACCGTTGCCATTGCGCTTTTATGACGCTATGATAAAATGAAGCTTTGTAGGAATAGTTATAAGAAATAACATAAAGGAAAAAGTAAAAAGTGTACGCCTTTGAAATTTTACACAGAGAATAATGCTTTCCTCAGGGTTATTTTTCTTGGACTGACTACAAAAACAAGTATCAGAATAATAAATACATGTAGTATGTAAAAAAATAATTGAATATTTCGGCATTTGCAAAGTGGCAAACGTCCTTTGTTTTTGAAAAAAAAAACTGAAGAAATTAAAAGGCAATTCTTTGTTTACGTTTATGAACTGGTAAAAATTCAATACATGTTCTGATATTGATATTACTGCGCATTAGTTTTGTCATCATGTCTTCATTTGGCAATTGAAGGTAATTTAAAACTGGATTGTCCATCTAAGACAGAAATATCAAAAACGCCAACGTAACTTGCTGAGACTTTTTAAAATTCTTCCATTGTGCCTGGGGTTTTTCAAACATCCCTCATTAAAACATTGTCATCATTAGGCGGACAATAAACATCATTGTCAATCAAGACATGTTTCATTTCAAGAAGATTTTTTTCTACAGGAGAACAAATGGTTTTTCACCTGTGGTTGATTATAAGTCTTGTTTCAAACTAGTCTTATTTTAAGTACATTTGTGAATAATCACTGACGACAAATCAAATGAGAAAGTATTGGAGCAAGGCCTTGAAATTATATTTTACGTAATTAAACATTAAGTAATTTAAGGTACTCCATTTGTATGTATATGTCTTGTTTGAATAGGGCTTCTTAAATTTATTTCCTTGTTAGCCTATGGTGCAAGAACAAGGGCACATATTTGTTAATTTGTTAAGCAATTATCCGGATAATTCACGACTTTTAAATGAAAGAGTTTTTTTTATTATTTCCTTCACGAAACTTGTTGTGAATAGGACGTAGCATGAAATTCTGTGGAGGCTGTGCTACTATTACTGTGTTTGGAGATACAAGAGTTTGAGGCAAGATTGAAAGAAAAACCTAACACTTAGAATCATCACACTTCTACTTCTTTAACATTGGTCAATCCAATTTTACTTTTAAAGTTATTGGTCATTTATTTCTCGATACTATGATACTAGAAATAGTCGACTAGATACAA
>WFKH01010931.1:41537991-41562743 GCA_016163765.1 Magallana hongkongensis
TTGGCAAAAAAGAAAAAGGCCTCTGTGTTTGTCCAGTTGGATTTCACAGTCATTCCAACCTCGATTTCAGATCAATTATCTAATGAAAATCTATGTATACATTGAGAAAACTCTTTGGTTCAGAATCTGAAATAATATAGTTATTCCTTGATTGTATCACAGCAGTAAGTGACCTTTATATACAAAATTGAATAAACATTATACAAAACTTAAATGGATTCAGCAAATTGGAAGAGCTATGTTTTGACGTCATACCATCATACTATGGTTATTACTTTTATAAATATCAACATTTCTGGGTTGTAGATCCTAAACAGCGAACAGAATAGAAAAAATATCTATAAGTGTGAATTTATTACAATTTAGCGGGGTCAATAATCATTTCGGGACACTAAACAAACAAACGTTCCTTCTTGTTTCCACCATAACACGCATATTGATCGATTACTGCTATCACTATGTGATTATAAAATATATATATCTAAATTTTACAGACAATGCTCTTCGTATATTTTTTTTTATTTAGGAATTCCCCCAAAAACATTTCCGAGACCAGGTATATATAAACGCCCGTGGACTTCATTAGCCAATTAGGACATCTGAAGATTGTTAAGCAGGTAGGCCATGAATACAAAATATTTCGCACAATGTTAATAGATTTCATATTATTGCTATAAGGTTCAATATTTTTTAATTGGTTTTTTTTTCACCATCAAAAAAGATTAATTAAATGAAAAGAAAATTAAGAATATTGGTTGAATATGGGAAAACACTTTATTTATAAAAACATGCACGATTATACATAATATTACTGTATTTACATCTTATCTGAATTTTTGTTTTGTTTTGCATCAGCTTTAATACATATAATAAATGAAATCTTATACCGATAAACTGTTCTATATTAATTTTTTTTATGTAATACCCGGTATTGCTTTTAATGTTACAAAAAATTACTTCAATCTTACTAATTGTCTACTATTTAGGAACGGAAAACCAGTTCTCATTTTTTTTTTAAAAACAATGATGGAACTTTTGTACTGTGGACTGTTAATAACTATTTAATTTAAATGTATTTGTTTTCATAAACATCATATTTCCATTAATTTTTTCCAAAGAATAATGGGTTTCTTGAGCGAAACTCTGGTTATCGTTTGCTTGCTATTTGGACTCTTGGAGTTGTCGTCTGCTCTGCTAGAGCCAGCGCCATTTCCAGACGCTTTACGAGAATGTTACGAGTTCCGATCGTTCAACATGACACCGTCTGACCAGGTCGCCACCGGTATACAGACCTCTTGTTACCGACACTACCAATATAAACAACTGTCCACAGGAAACATGTGGTCCGCTCCGAACTTAACTCAGGAGGGAGTCAACTACATCAATGGGCTGTTCAGGCAAATTTTCAATGAGGCTCGTCACATCGCTAACTACAACAAAAAGTCCAAGCGACATAAGCGACAGGCGATGTTTCCCGGCAGATACAGACAGGAAGTAAGGAGTCCGGGCGGAGCCTACCAACGTTACGCTAACTGTATTCTTCGGCTACAGAGAGAGGTAATTTTTGTTCCGGATAATTTTTTTAAGAATAGTGGTTTTATTCACTCCCTTTTAGCGTCAGAATATATACCCATAAATCTTTTTTGTTATAACCCCTTACATGATAATCATTGTGTGAAAAAGATTTCACGGCCCTTATACAAGCAACGAAATTTTGTTTTGGAGAAGGTTTTTTCTTCAATTTTGTTTATTCATTCTTTCCCAAAAAAAGTGCATACAACAATATAATTTTTTTTTACAATTTAGGGGCCAATCTGAATAAGTTCTTATTTTTAAACGGTTTCATGATTGCATTATTCAGCTAAAATCATCCCAAATTCTACTTTGGTTAAATCCAAAGTGAACGCAAAAGTGTAATAAATCTAACGATATATTACACATATGATATTATAAACATCTAACCCATGTAAAAGACCTTTCGTTTTTTTATCTTGCTAAAATGTTATTGACCCTTTAAAGAAAATACATCTGTTAAAAATAAAACGATCTCATCAATCTTTACTTGCTTTTTACGAAGAACAGTTATTAGCAGTATAGCTTTGATTGATAATTATGTTGTTAACACGTGAGTTAGATGTCGTTTGAACCATGTCGGGCCTGAAATGATAATTAATTTGTCCAACTGACAATTCGCATGTCAATTATCCTTCCCGCCTTAATACCTTGACGTACCGGTAATTTATTACAATTATTGATGAAATTGTGTTTTAGATATGTCTGCGCGAATAGAGAGAAAACAAACGTTTGTTGATACAAGGTTTTACAAGTTGTTTCCCCATTGTTACTGGCAGAAGTATGCTATTCAGAGAAACAACTGTCCCTGTGTCACGTTGCGGGGCTTTTTCTCTTGGTGTAAGCCCTACTAGTACATGCACTTTATACCTGCCTGACACATTTGGAAGAATTCCACCATGCAATATTTCAAATACAGTAATTGACAAATTGAATAAAAGTTTAGACTTATATAAACTTGTTATAGTCTGTGGAGCCACCCCAAGCAGGCCGTAACACCTACCAGACCTTGGCTGTCCTACACTCGGGAGAAGTATTAGACTACGCCCACGGAGGGCCAGCGTTTATCCCTTGGCACAGAATTTATCTCATCCTGTACGTTCATATAATCTCTCTCTCTCTCTCTCTCTCTCTCTCTCTCTCTCAACCTAAATTTTTTAAACAATCTTTGAAACCATATTTTCAAAAGAAGTTATAGGAGGCAAGGCCAACTTTTTATCTCCTATTGTTATATGCGTGTTTGTAAAACCGAATGCGATTTGATATTTTACAATGGGATAAAATTTTAAAAGTATCGACATGATTTAAGGAGGCCGATTTGGGTTTTTTAGCGGAAAAACTACAATAGCAAAACTCTTTATTTTTTAACCATATGTAATTTAAACCAACTCTAGTTTATTTGCGAAGGTTCATGAAAATCGACCGTCTGGTTCTTTTTAGGGACCATCTCAAAATAGAGGTACATTTACTATAGGAATATATAGGAAACTGTCATTTTCCGCACATCAAAGCAGTTTAAAAAAATACTACAATAGCTTTTTTTCTCAAATTGTTATATATGATTAGTAATATCATTTCCTACCTTACATGTAAAAAACACAAAATTCTACCGTCTGGTTTTTAGTGGGGGCCATCTCAAAATATTAAAATGCACCAAATTTTGCTATATTATTTGGATCATCACGAATGATGATTGGTATAATGGATTCATTCAAAAAATGAGGAAAATGTCCTCGAGGATAGCATCATTCTGTATATAAAATTTCAACAGCGTACAATTTTTACTTTTTCTTCTATGTTATTTCTTATAACGTACTCCTACAAAGCTTCATTTTATCATAACGTCATAAAAGCGCAATGGCAATGCTCCCCTACCGCACAACGTAAAAATCGTTTTAAAAATAAAAATTTCCTTAAAAAATCTAAATATTTTTATCTGTATTTTGTTTATTGTGTTCAATTTTATAAATGATATCGAAAAAATTTCATAAGAAGTATAAATCAACTGTATTATATTAGAATGCGCAAAAACATGCGCAATGCAAACTAAAAGTCGGCCTCCTTAAATTCATATTAACTATTACTTAATGTCAGGTTGGAGACTTCGTGTGGGTCGCCTATACCTTACTGGGACTCAACAGTGGACCATGACATGATGGACCCCACCATGTCTGTTCTGTGGAGTGAACAGTTCTTCGGAAATGGCGATGGTGATGTCATGACTGGGCCATACCAGAGCATCAGAACTATACTCGGGGAACCTATCGTGCGAAATATTGGAACAGGTATGGTTCATTATTTGCATTGTTTATCTCTACAAAATTCACGTGTCCATGAATGTCCAATACGAACTTCAACCAACATGGAAAAAAACCCCATTAACGTTATTAACTGATTTTTCTGAGTAAACTGTAATATTTCTTTTTAGGTCCGAGTCCCCTATTCACTAAAGAGGGACTCCAAGCTGTACTGAGTCGTCGAAGATATTCAGAAATAGTTGAGCCTAAACAAGGCGCAGAATACATCTTCAGCTTAGAGGGCCATCACAATGGTCCACATGTGTGGGTAGGGGGGCATTTGTCACTCACCAATACGGCCGCTTACGATCCCATATTCTTTAACCACCACGCCTTTGTTGATCACGTTTATGAACTATTCAGACAACAGCAAATTCGTTTTCAAATCAATCCAGAGGTGGATTATCCCCTACAAACTCCACAGGGGCACGCTGCCAATGACTTTATAGATTTCAGGCCATACACCAGACCTCTGCGAAATATTGAGGGCCTGTCCAATCTTATTGCAGGTCTGGTAATGTATGAACCTCTTCCAAACTGTATGAATGGATGCAATGGCAGTCCATTCCTATACTGTGACCGAGGAAGATTTGTTTGTGTATCTCGTCCCCGTATGACAGCGATGATGCCTGGAGGCGCACAAGGCTTCGGAATAAGCAGTCAGCCAGGCCAAGCTCCCGCCAGTCAGAATGTTCCGTCTGTGTCACGTACCAGTGCACAGTCACGTGGTCCCATCCAAGGAGGTCCAGCTTTCCGACCAGCTCCATTAACTGATAGTCGAAATCGTCCGGATACTATTGGCAGTGCTCCTGCTGCACCTCAGGTATTGATGGCCGGGATGCAAGCCAGAGGCGGACAAGGACGAAAACGTAGAGCAGCAACCGACTTGCCACAAAGCAAGACGTCTGCACACCAAGATGGCAGCGTGCAACAGGTCTCCGCACTTCAGCGATCCCTTACCAACACGTTTATCATTGACGGAGTGGCCGATCAGAAACGATGGGTGTATGTTTCAGTTCGTGTATTCTACAACAGATCAAACAATGTAGACGGGAAAGACCCTACCATCCATGCAAACAGTCCGAGAGAAATCTCAAAAGATTTCTGTCATGGCGTAAATTCTGGGGCATCTAAGGTATTCATCACTTCAAGTGGATTGGACTACGTAGGAGTCTACAATGAGTTTGCAATTGTTGACGAGAGACAACCTATTTCAATTACAACAACAGCCATTGGAGTGAAGAACCCGGATTACGGCGAGGCAGAGACTTTGTTTACTGCCTACGACTCCTGCGGACGTCCTTGTCGACCCCTTTGCTTGGCATCGAGCCAAGGCAAACAAACTTATAAGCCATGCTCTGCAGTTTTTAAGGTGTCGTCTGCTTTGCCAAAAATGTTCCATCTTTCTTACCGAGACGCAATTTTTGGTAATTTCCAAGCTAATAATTTGATTGAATCTTTTGACAGAGACAACACGCCTCCTATCACATTTGTCTGTGACAATTCAAAATTCTGGCCATGGGAATACTAGTCGTCATATTTTAAGTAAATATATGGTGCTTTGCTGCAAGGTCTTTCAGCGAATTTTATTCTTATACTGCATAATTTTCGTTGTAAAAATCTTTCAACTTTCACGCATTTTTTGTACGGGACAGACTGTGGCGGTTGTATAAGGACGGTACTTCTTTGTAACAAACAGTCACATTTATCTACAATTTGATATATTTTATATTTTAAACACATTGCTGGATATCATAATTGATTTAAACAGTAACGAGTCAAATCAATGCATTAATGAACACTTTTTAAAAATATATTGGAATCATCACGTGTTTTTGTTGTTTTATTCAGTATTCAGCTTTGATTCATTCATTTTGTTTACATTTTAGATTGGAGTACTAATGAACATACACAATCGATAACAATTCGGAATTTTTCTAATTTTGAAACTACTGAATGTTTCAGTGGCTCATTGGCTCGGTAATAGTTTGAGGGATTTTACTCATGAATACTGAGCTTGAAAAATAAACCATGACATTGCTATTAATAATACATTTCCAATTCACAGAAATTTGCATTTCACTATTATAATAATTTATAAAGTTAAGTTTTCTAATCTGATTTACTTGTCTCCCAACCACATACACTGTGATAATATTTTAAACATTTGCAGACTACATATTATCAAGGACAAAGTAAATGGAATTCTCTATTTTTATTTTTCAAAATTAAATTTTTTGTAACAATATTACATGTATATGTACTGATACATATTTAACCATTTATCTGTCTACAACTTCTTGTCATGCCATTTATAATGTCCATTTGCATCTATTTATCAGTTCATTTAATAACTGTATATTTATTTAAAGTACACGTTTTATTCAGGTATGAAACAATTGTTATCTTCGTTATTAAACTCAGTATATAACAATCCAATTAAATATACAACATTGAATAACATTATGAAGTTCTTTAAAGCGGAACGCAAAACAAAATATCAGTGTATAGATAAACCACATCAAATAATATCACGCTGGGAAAAAAAACCAACCAAATATTTCATCACATTATTCTCTGAAAGACCAGCTTTCCAGTTAAATTAATATCACATATAATCAATGCCATTTGTGTATGTGGATTTCAATCATGTAAAAGTAAAGTAAATAAATTATAAAGCAAATCAACCATACCATTATTTCACCATGTTTAAAACTCTGCGCAAAACTCAACAGCTACGGATTACTAGTAAGCGCAATTGTTTGAAAAACGACGAAAAAAAAAACAACCCAAAAAAACAAAAAACCAAACGACAACAATTTAACAGCCATCAGTCAAAAAAATGGATGGAATTTCTAAACCTAGGATAATACATTGAAAAACCTTCTAACATTGGTTAAAATCAAGAATCGATTATTAAATCATAATAATCAGCAACATTGTGCAAAATTGCTTTGCGCAAACTCGGCAAAGCAAAATCGGAATAACACATGGTTATAAATAGTAGTTGTAATATATGTAACGTTTAACTGGGTTACGTATACATAAGTAATTGACATTATAGAAAGATTCTTTAGATAAATCTGTTACAACACAGCACCTTTATGAATCCGTATAATGCTATAATATATGATATGCGTAGTGATGGATGTAAAATAGTATTTTTTATTTCAAATGTTACGTGCAGGATTTTTTTTTATCAGAATTTATCTTATTTTTTCTTGGACAAACGAGCGGTTAATGGCATAGATTAAACCTGACGTATGTTCAATTCTGTGCGGGCAAGGTAGGCGGAAGAACTCGCAAACACAGTGACTAGGTTTATTGCAATGCACGGTGGAGCCAATTCTAGGAATAACAGGAATGTCTGATTTCATCTTTTTAGTAAATATACCACCTGCGCTCTCCAGCTGAAAAGCAACAAGATCTAAATCGCAGTCTTTCGGAAAGCAGCCCAGTTCGTCCAGTCTGGGAAGATCCCGACAGAAATTATTACACTGGTGGTTGGCAAAGAAATTGTCGATCCCCATTTGTCCCAGGTCCGTGCGGCCATATGTGCCTTCACGTGAGTGAATGACTGGGGTTGTCAGATGATAGTCCTCAAACCGCTTCACGCCTTTCATTCCTGTCACTACGCACTCGCCTTGCGTGCAGCACCATGTGTAGTGGGAAAACGCATTCATGACCATGGAATCGAACATTTTTGTCTTTGAACTATTAAAGTTTTGGAATTTGCCTTGAAGGTATGGCTCAACGGACACGTATTCGAGCTCCCGTATTTTCTTCCTAGGCTTTCCCAGCAGCAACGCAATGCACATGTAAGAGGACACTTCGTCGATTTCAACCAGCATTGGAGTATGGAACAACAGATTCACTCGCTGACCAATTTCGGCCATCTCTTTGTTGAACTCCACCGCTAAAGATTTGGCCATTTTGGCTCGTTCAACTTCGTGGTTCCAATCCTCCTTCATGGCACAGCCCTGTCGGAATGCCTTCACTAGACACCTGTCCCCTCTCCGTGGCCCCTCGCCGTTAAGAATGCCCATATATGAAAGCTTCCGAGGACCAACCCGATATGGGTACGGTTCAAAGCTGCACCAATATCGCCCTCCAAAATCCTCATCTTGTCCACACAGGGTTTCCACGCTGATCTGCTGGCCCATTTTCTGTTAATATTTAAAGAAAAAAAACGCAATCAATAAACGTAACACACTGTCCATGTAACATGTTTTTTTTTTGCCCTCTATATACAGAGCTTATGCTAGGACCAGCAGGAAACATATTAAGAATACACGTGAATGCTTTGAATATTATTATGCGATGTTTACCAACTGCCTTCCCCAGTAACTTTGAATTTTTTAGAAACATCTTTATTTAACAAAGATTATACTTGGAATCAAAGAATCGAAAATCTACAATGAAAAATTATGTATTTGTTTGCTTGACCTTTCACATAATTTTACTTGGTCTCAAAAGTTTCATCTTAAACTTTAGAAAATCGCTGCCGAGTTTAACAGATGTTATAACATAAACGAAGAAAGATGTTATAACATAAACAAAGGAAGTGTCATTTTAGAATACTTGATCTGATTGAATGTTTACGTAGAAAACATTAATTGATCAATGCGGTGAAAGAAAATCAAAATTTATTATACGAAATATAAATCCACAAAATACTCAGAGAAAAAGAAAAAAGAGAATGGAATTAAGTCCTTTCCTGAATATGGAACATATAAGAAATAATAACCATTGATTCCGTAGACTTGTTTTTTATGGGAAGTGCGTCATTTAAGAAGACCTTGAGTTGTCTTCTAATATAGCTCTGTCCATTGCTCCGGTGTTCGTGCAGTGAACGGGGAAAAGAGAAGGGGGAACTTCCTTGGTTCCTTAAAATTACAGACTTAATTGAAAAGTGTAGTAATCACGCTATGTACCGACTTGGTCCTTTAAACCGTGAGAACAAGGCCCTTCTCTAGGGGCAAAATACAATACTAGCTACATAGAGTATAAAAAGCAATGAGAAAGCAGATCTACCACCATATTAAAATAGATATTAAGACTAGAAATGGAAGAAAAAACTCCTATTTCAGCTTACAATGTGCATGTAAAACGACACGCTATTGTCTTTTTTTAATAGTGTCAAGAACAATCACGCATTGATTTGAAATAATGTGCAAACATGCACGATATTTAACACACAAAGTTCACGGCAAAAGCATAATCTTGTCTCCTGGGGTTTCTATTCATTCATTGACCCTTATTTTTACTTATTGTAACTCCTAATATTTGCTCTTTGAAGTAATTTTTTGAAAGTTATATATTACTTAGGGTCAAAATACCATAAACAATGGTTAAACTCATAATTAAAAAACTGTATTGTTTTAAACATTTACTGAATATGAAAAAAAAGATAGTTGGTATTTTACAATCAGTTTTAAACTTATTCCCTCTGCAATATAATATGATCACTAACTTAAGATTGTTTTTTTTTAATTTTCATATTTAAAAATGGACTGCATCGAGACCTCAATTTCTACATAAAGTTGGTGAATCTAGACTGCAACAAGCTTTCAGTATCCTACAATCTATTTTTTTTTTAAAACAGATCTAATAATAGTGCTATACACTAGCAAAGTCCCCGAATGCTTAACAGTTTGATAATTATTTATTTACTTATAACTGTTAAAAGCAAGGATCAAGTTTTGCATTCTTATGCACGTGAAAAATGAGGGATTATAAAAGAAGTGGCATGGTACTCACCGTTCGTGTGTTTGCTCAGAGACGCCCTCTTTACATAGTTCAGGCGTGCCTGGCCGCTGAATCTGTGGATGAGAAATTAAGACATTACTTAGCTGATGGAACCGAAATTGTGTTTCCATTTATCCAATCATCGGTTGACGCGCTCTAATGCTACATGTTGTGATGAATTGCGAAGTCGCGCAAGTGTGACTAATGGCTTTAATAAATCAAGGTCTCTTGCGATTGGCCAGTTTTCGGTTTCTGCCAGATTTTGGCGCGTACTAATTGCAGGGGACGGTCAACTGAAAATAGAATTCGGCTTTTTTTGAAAGTTAATAAATTGAGAAATCTCCGGGGCAATTTTTCATCAGAATAGCTTCTTTGAAAGTAAGGAAGGCTGACAAGAATGGAATTAAGTATTGGAATGGACCGCAACTCACGCGCGAGAGTAGCAGAGATTGGCTAATTATCCTATCATTTCCGATTTCATCCCTTCATTTGAAATTCAGATGGAAAGGAAATTGTTCCGTTACATGATGCTGAAGAATCTGATTTTAAGTCGCACAGACTCCAAATTTATGAGGAAATACGAGATGGGGCAAACAGTCAGACATGTATAGAGCAAACATAAGCGCATACCTCAGATATTTTCCTCTTAAATCAAACATATAGTACATTACGAACGATTATTAGCGTTATCATCTTGAAGTGATACAGATCTCGATATATAGATCTCCTTTCAATTTTTTTTTCTAATTTACAAAAGGAAAATTTACAATTTTGTAAGAGCATTAATTATATGATTTTTAAAAAAAAAAAATTCACAATTTTGTAAAAATATCATTTTGAAGAATCAATCAAAACGGGTGTGAATGATATATTCCGTAAACAAAAAAAGTGTTATTTATATATACATGAACCTCCAGAAATTAAAAATACTCTTTTACTGATTTTTACTTACATCCTTATAAATTCCTTAGCCTCAAAGATTTTTTTAAAAAAGGAATTAACGCATAGAATTGCGAAGTTTTATATACAGTTAAGTGCGTTTCAAACCACGTGGTTTGTTCTTTATTCAGCCCCTTTACATAGAGACAAAGGCATTCTGATTTATGAATAATGAAACATGGCACCTCCAATCTTTAGACATTGGCGACTTTGGAAAAATTTACAAACTGCTTCGTTATCTGAAAAACTGGCATCGAATGCTCTTTCGGGATCTCTTAGGGTTTATTTTTGAGACTGCACTGGAGATTGAAATGACAAAGTGATGTCATAAACTAAGATGTAGTACCCCTCTTCAAGAATGACCAATAAATCACTGTGGAGAATTTATGACCAATCACAGTTATCGATTTGCTTTGTACTAAGTCGGAGAAAGGTAATCAAAATACCGATCGATTAGTTATTAACTACTTTTTTTTAAGTCAAAAGATCTTCGCCCACATCACTTATTTATTTTTCCTTAAAAAGGGAATCAAATTCTGACGATTGTAGATCTATGAATAATTTATACATCTGCAAATGCCTTTATATGATTATGTATTGCGTAATTGCGTAAACCCTTTACCTTATTGCTTGCAGAGTTTGCAAAGGACCTTGCTTCCTGTTAATATGATTATCATAGTATAAAATATGCATATGTAGTCCAAACGTCTAAAGTTGTGTATTTCCTCTGGGATAGCAGTACAAAGTGTTAATTTCAATGGAGTTCAGAGCGTCGAAATGGAAGACTTAGCCGCGATCTTCTTCAAGCGCCGAGAGACGATATTTGGAAGCTCGAGGTTTTTTCTCATTTGCTCTTTCTTTCTCGCTCTTTGGAAACATTAAATAAGTACAAGGGTAAGAGAGGGCAAAGCAGACTTTGATGTCAACACGTGATCAACATAAAGACCTCTAAACTATTGTTTCCGTTTAGTACCCAATCATGTCAAGATGGAATTTAATATTTTGTTTGGATAACGCATTTCGGAAGTTCAGGCCCGTATTCATTCGCTGTGAAATTTTAAATTCGAGTTTACTTAAGAGCTCCTGATAATGAGAAAATATGGGAATAACATATCCGATTCCACAGTCCTTCTACTATTTACTTTACTGATGGTAAATAACTGATTTGGATACCCCTTGTTCACGGAACCTCAAGTGTGCGAAAATTCAACATTTGGTTCAAAGAAGAACTCCCCTTCTTCCAAAGTTCACTATATTCTTTGAAACATACATCTACATGAAGTTTTCCAATTTACTTTACCAGAATTTATTCATTCATAAAACGATAACAAAGACACGAACTTAATTGAATATATCCTTTTTCAAAAACTTCAATAGTTGAAATCTGAATATAATCAATTTTTCAAATTGTCGTGTATAAAAAATACCTGTTGCTTTCATATTAAGCATGTTTGGATATTGTGTTTTCAGTAAGTTCGAGTCTCAGTAGACGATGGAACTCGATACAAGCAGAACAAAATGGCAAACGAACCACAGAAAGCTAGAGAATTTCAAACAGCATACAACAACAGCCATTTCTATACCAATGGACATTGTTGTGTAGATTTTGGCGAATACTGATACGACGTTGTGTACATACATATGTAATTTTAATTTTAATTTAACATTAATGTTCTTTAGTATATAGCTTACAATGAAACATTCTAATGTTTGAAATATATTAAGTGATTCTAGTGAACTCAATTTTATCCTTAGTTACATGGACCGTTGTTTATTTGTATACCCTATTTGACATTTGTAAGCAGAGGGCTAAGCATAAATGCAAAAGTTCATTTTACTGAAAAAAGGGGGGAAAATTGCGAAAAGCTCAACAGCGATTGAACTGTTTGCTTTTTTTGAAATTTTAAAACCTACATGTACATATGCGTTGGCTCGAAGCCTGAAGAATTTAGGCTTCTGCGTTAATGTCTTAACACATATAAACACTGGTATCGATTTCTAAAAGCGCAAGGGCTCCAAGGGTAATTATTGCCATTTAGGTGGAAGTATACTTTCTAAACCCAATGCGGCTGGCATTTTAAAGACGCTACATTTCGTTATTAGATTGAAAGCTAATGAATTGCAAAAAGACACTAATTGTAAAATAACTTTTCTCACAAACTATAAAAGAATGGCAGAGATTAGAAAGTATTCTAACTTACCGTTAAAAAAGATTTCGTGTGCTGAATCTAGTGTCTACATTTGTACTAATGTTCCGACAATTACTCTTCTAACATAAACGGGGTGTCAGTCTTTCGACTGATGACGTCAGCGTCGAATGGTGTCGGTTCTAGAAGTTCTATGTGTCTTAGTTATTTTTTTTTCAACTGCACACATTGAAATCGTCTCAGAATGCGAAGTATATGCCCTTTTTATCTCCCTCAACTATCTTACATGTATTCTTTAAATTCAATCTATGTAAAGGATCGATAAATTTAATTCGGCTTTAAAATCCATACGAGATACCCCGGTTTGATACACTTATATATATCTAGCATGATAATTAAGACCAATACTATTAGAACAGTAGCCAAGGTCTCTCTTTAACAACTGATCTGATTGCTGAGTTAATTGGTCTTTAATTAGTAACAATGCATTATCTTTATGTGTCAGTAGAAATATTAAGGTGTCGACGCGACCCAGTCGTTCTGCACTAAAGTGTTCAATTTGGGTTCAAAAATTTGTCACAATATTTGACAATATAACAAAAGATTTTATGTAATTGTTCGTAAATTGATCAAGATTCAGCAAGTCATTCTTTGTAGTCTATCTCTAGAGAAATCATGTTCGGAAGAATAAGTCTTTTTTTTTAATTTGAAATTAGTAACATATTATTTGCTTTGGTAACTTTTTAATCATGTATCAATCGAAACTTTATTCAATTTATATCTTGCGTGGGAATTTTGCTGAATTAGGAAACTTCAAATAAATCACGTTTTGAAGAGATTGTAAATATTTTGGCTGAAAAAGTGGACAAGGGGCCCTTCCAAAGACAGAAGTCATTTGAATGTCACAGGACTTGCCCGTTCCTCGCCTATGAGACATATGTGATGAAGAGCTAGCACTGTTACTAACAGTTGAAAGATTTATATCCAACGTCATGTCATTTTGAATATTCTTCACGTCAATCTAAATCGACGGACATATTTCAGCAAAAGATTTATACACACGGTATAACATTATGTACCCGATATAAAGAGTTTTACTCAAACTAGTTTTATTATAAAGTCGAGTTTAGATCTACATGTAATTTCTCTACTTAAAATTTGTTATGTTTATACACCCCGACCATTTACCGATATTAATATGTAAGAGTTTTGGCGTCTCAACATTTCTGCATACATTTACTGATATTATTAACATCATAGTAATGAAGTAATTAATCTGTTCTTGTAAAACCATTTTGCATTTCACAATATTTATCAAGTTTAAAAAACATAACTTACGTATGTCTTCTGCAATTCTGTGATTGAATACAGATTGATAGTTGAGGTTTTCTTGCGACTGTGAACTATGACGTAATGCGAAAGGTCAAAACGTAATTTCTATGCGCCTATTGTTATTTCTCTGAGAGACATAACCAAAACAACAGCTCGTGTCAAATAGAAAATAACCTTAGAGATGAGATACAAGTATACATTTTGAAATATTTATGTGAACTGAAACGTGACTTAAGAATTTCGAAAGATCCAATTTGGAAATGGTATCTTTTAAGCGACTCTTGGACTTTATTTGAAATAAAAAGTTCATAAAATATCTGACGAAGAAAAGTTTATCTTCTTTTAAAAACATAATTTTTGGCTACAATTACAAAATTGAATTGTCATACGTTGAAGATTAGGACTAAACTAAAGAAACACACCTGGTGTTTAGAGATATCAATTCTAGTTTTCATTTTTCGTCAAGTGCCGATTCAGGGGCTTTTAATAAGCCGATTACATTAACAGGAATATGTAAACGGTTAAAATAATACCGCAAGATCAGATTGATGTTTAAATGAATAGGGGTTTTAGTTAAAATCCTGCTCTCTCTTATTTTTTTCCTTTTATTTTAAAGGAAATGAAGCACAGTTGCATCGTAATTTGAAGGAGAGGGCATAAGCGGTCGTCTAGTTATTTTTTTAATGGTCTGAACATGGAAGATTTGTTTACTGTTGACAGGTCGCTTATAACATCTTTTTGTATCTCCTGTTGTGTCAATTATTACTTTTTATATCATTTATAACTAATGAGAGAATGATATCTGGCTTGGCATGTTTAATTGATCTCCTTGGAGAAAGAGTCATATTTCTCGAATGACCAGAAGACTGAATGCTTTTCATGCACTTGTTATGAAACTTTTAAACAGCTCAGTCACATCTTTATTTTTGATTGATCATTTGGAAATGAGATATTTAATTCACGCATGTTTCAGTAACCAAATATACAGGACGAGATACACTGGACATGCTATACAACAGAAAAAAAATTCACTGCGTTTCAACACAAGGAGAAATCTGGCGCTTTAAAAATTTAATGAATTTGAATTATCTTAATGGCTTTTCGAGACGTCGGATATGTTTTCAAAGTCGGCAGATAGGTTAGATTTATCTGATCATTGAAAGAAGATTTAATTGATTTGGAAATAAATAGCATCGTCAAATATTTTATTAGTTTGATGAAAGCGACTTAAGCGGTAAGACTGAATTTGGAATGGGTATGAAATACAAGCCTAATATGTAAATTTAGATAAATACTAATATCATATTTAGATTAAATATTTCAGTTTGAAAATTGAAAAAAAGTTTCGAAACTATATCACTGAAAGCTTCGCATTGTATTGATCTCGGTGATGATTTATAGAAAATCGAACGCGTATCTAAAGGCATCAAATACATGTATATTAAATCTTGTGATTTAAATTGTACAAAAAATAAGGCCTGTCGTGTTTAATTAATTTAAAAAAACGCATGGTAGACCCACAGCACGTTATCTAACAATTTTAATTAAATTCTATAACTCTTTAAAATATGAAAATTTATTTATTGAAGATATGTCACCATCATTAATTCGCTAACATGTAAATGTACATGTACAATGTAAAGACTCCAATTTGTATTAGAAATCATAAAATTTTATCTATCGAAAATTTAAAAAATTTAAATTTAAAAAAAAAAACTGAGAACTGTTCTAGTCATCGCTTATCGTCTTATTTTTAAATCGTATATATCAATTGACATTAAAATCTAATTTAAATTGAAATATGCGACCTAGAAAGAGTAATTAATGTAAGGCAACTTTAGTTCAAGTACTAAGTATGTAATTTATTCTTTTAATACCACTGTTTAAAACTGCAAATATTGTTTTATTGCATAACAACCCTTTTAAAGAGAAAAATTTCAAAATATTTCTTTAAAAATTTATTTTAGCTTACTGCTTTGACGATGAATGTTAGTATTGGCGTTATTCAGTCTCCACGAAAAAAAACCCCGATGGTTTGAACATTTAACTACACACGAATCAAAACTGTTAAACGGCAGACACCATTTTATTTATATGAATTTATTTTCACTGATCAACATGCTTTACACCGTTTTAAAGACTATATGATTAAGACGATCGAGAGTGAAAAACAAAAACGAAGTCAATGAAAGCAAGATAATCTCAGTCAATTCAAGATTATGTGCATAAAACTAATCCAACTAAGTTCAACTTGTTTAAGACTAAATATTTAAGCAATTTGCATACTTCACAGATATATCCCCCAAATTCTGGGGAAAATTAATCTCAGGGATTTTTAGATCTCTTTTGGATTAATACTTGTAGGTCTGGCAGTAACAGTACAAAATGATAGATATATAACATAGATATACACGTGTACTTACTTAATTATCAGCATGTAATCGAGGTAGCACCTAATCACCTGAAAGGAAGTTGTTATGTGTGTTAATTTGACCGAAACGCTTTGACCTATCTTCAGTCAACGATCCGAAAAATCAAATGGACGCAAATCTTCCAATATTGATGTTTATATTCGAAATCAAATAATCAAAAGCTTGTTTCTGGCTGGTGTAGACGGTAGAACACATGCATGGTGAAGTATGTAAACAGTTATTCTTCCATGACATTTAAATCGAGAAACTCCAAAAAACACATACATATAAAGTCGCCGATAGTCTGAAAGTTGATTATTTCTTCCCGAGTTAATGTATGGGAGGATCTTTTTTTTCTGTGAAGATACTTTCATTGAAACTTTGTTCAAATTTCATCGGAATTACGCGAACAGATTGAAGGATTTAAATTTCCTTTGTCTGGAAGGTCATCGCAAGTCTTTGAATTGAACAAATCGCAGAAGACTATCCCACTGCCAAAAAGGATTCGCAAGTGATAAACAGACGAAGTAAATTCTTTTAAAAAGCAACAACGGTTCTAACACTGCAAGTGGTATCTTTTATACCAACAAGATTTTTTTTTTCAATGAAAAAAATCGCTTGACATGTAATTATGAAATCACAAACACTTATTATTTTCTCTTTATCCCCCAAGACACGATAATGATTGTTAAACTTCACTCCTTTTAAAATAAAAACCATTCCATTTCAAAGGGCATTATTTGGTTGTCGAACTCTAACCTTCTCCTAGAGTGTTAAACATTTGACTTCCACCATGCAAGGACTGCTGGGCAGTCCAGTTCAGTTCCCGATAAATATTTTTGAATAATAATTCGTTCTAGTCCAAGATTTAAATGCACAAAATTCAGTCGACTAAAACACTGAAATAACAACAACAAAACCATATGTAAATATTTTACTACAGTACATAGAATGTATACAGTAATGCACTTCCAGCATAACGTTAAACATAAATATCAGTACTGTTGCAAGACAGTTCCGACCAAGATGGTAAATGTTATCAAATTCAAGTTGTTTGTTGAAACTTTTGTTTTCGTTTACATTCTCTTCGTTCTTTCTATATTGTGTTTCCTGGCAACTATATGTTTTGGTAAAATCTGATTATGTCCTCAAACTTTAACAACTGATATATCATTGATGTTGTTATCTATTCAAATGTTTGCATATAACCTTTGTTGCCGGAGCCTTTTCACGACCTTAAAACGAACAATTATAATACACTAATACTAAATCATTCTTTTGACAACTCGCCAATTTTCCAGCCCGAAAATGATGAATACATCTCCATTAGATAGTCGCCATCTTGCCCAAACTTGGCTATCCATACAATATCGCCTTCTTTGGCCTCAGTTATGACCATTGATGTACACGACAAATTGGAAGACGCTGTCTCCCCCTTGTTATTGCAACTGTTCAACCTTTTCTGATGACCATTAATGTTTAACTCTGTCTCGAACCATTTTCCCGGAATGGTCACGCTAGTCCATTGGAATGCGTACGCCCCCGTTTCCGGAACCCTAAATATCCCGGTCGTAGGGTCGTAACCTTCGCCGATGTTGATTTCAACGATGTCGTAGATGACGATTTCGGACACCGTTTCGTTGTCTGTTAAAGAGTGTCCTATTGTTACTGAAAACGCCACAGCCTTCCTAGCCGATAGTTGATTCAGTTCTAAAACACAATAAAATGCATATTTTATTAGTTATTATGAGATGACAGATATATTATTAAGAGCAATACAATGCCTATTATTCTCATTACTTAAGACAATATATGCATGCTATTAAAGACAGGAGTATCTGGTAATTTATTTGAAGCTGATGTGTTCATTTTAGCTGTGACAAAAAGTTTCATCCAATTATTTGCTATGTAAAATTACAGTTGCCTTAACAGCCAGTTACAATCCAGAGGCACTGGCTTTAGCTCTCGTCAAATTTCTATCAAATTGTCAACCTTACCTTCCTCCATTAGATCATTAGACTTGTGTCGCCTCATTGTTGCCTCTGTTCTCTCACTTCTCTCATCTGCATCTTCTGCGTCAACTCGTTCTCCACCAATCATCTCCTCAGATTTTCCCGCTCTTTGGCTGCCATTATTACTATATGACTGTGCCCGTGCACATGCCTCCTCCACTTGCTGCATTCGATGCTCAAAGAACACAGTGGTCATAATCACCGCACACACGGACAGAGTGATGATAATGTCTTGTTGCTGCATGGTTGTGCTGGAAGACAAAAAGAAAAGGGTTGAAAACAATAGACTTAGTACTACATGTAATACACGACATGGTGTAACCTATTTTTGGATTTGCTTATGTGGCTAAATCTCATTAGGTCATACTTACATGCTCTTCTAACCATTTTTGTTTATCAGAAAATCCAAGTTTAAGTATATCGACACCTCTTTCCATGAAATAATTGAAGAAAATTACTTACAATTCTTTGATATGATGGTTATAAGTTTCGGATTTACATGAAGATTTATAGTGTTGCTTTTATGAAAACAACGGGTCCATTCGGATTATACATGTATGTTGTACTGGTTTGTGGCAAAGAGGGATTAACACATATAGGACTGAACTCTGTAGGATTAAAGGTTCGGGGCTAGTGTGTATACAGTATACTGGTTCTTTAATAAATTTTGGTCATTACGGAATTGTCGCTTTTATAGGAGTTCCGGTGGAAGAAATGGAGACTGCATACATGTAGATTCTTGGACTTTGACCTACATCACAGGCACCTGATGTTATATATTTTTCTCATAATAAAAATAAATACCCCATATCTAATAATACACAGGGGTGATTTTTATTAATGACAGGTGTAATGCACCGTTTTGGTTGAATTGGTTGTAAGCTTAGATGTTGAATGACCGATCGGGAGACGGAGAGGATCGCAAAATAATTTTACCGATGAGTTTTAATAAATCCAAGATGGCGGCGATGGGTACCTTGTATCAATCGGCAATCTTCGGCTGATTCCGCTACGCTCCATACAAACCTGAACAATGTTAGTATTTTTTTCATAAACTCTAAGCTAATCTTGACCAAATTTTGGTATTTATTATTTTAGTTTGAAGCACTTGTAGGAGGAGATAACAAATTGTGGGTTCCGTGGTCTCCTTTCTCCAGGTTCCATTCATTTTGGTAATTACTGTGAAAATTGATGTAAATTTTTGGAATAGTTAAATCTAGGATATCTAGCAGACAAATTAAGTACATGGTAGTTGCCTCTCCCAGAATGTAAAAGTTTTGCTCCGAGGATTAGGGATTCTAGTGGTAGGGTCGGGGCCAAATTGGTTATACATTGTTTATTGAAAATGCATCAATTGTTTAAAAATCATTTTCTCTACCATCAATGATGCACAATTTTCTGTGAAACTATATTTTACGATTCTAAACTACAGTCTATGATAAAAACTACGATTAGCAATCGGATATTTGTGGTCGCAGAATGGCGACTGTCTTTTAAACCGCAAATTCGATTGTAGTTTCGCATCTTAGAGAAAATTTCTTTTCCTTTTCCCTTATTCGGCATATTATTTTAGGTCTACAGTATTGGTTTTGGACTCATGTATTAGGAATTGTCCCACTGAATGAAAGCGATATCTTTTTTTAGATGCGCATATTGCAACTTCTTAGATGGTGTTGACTGAGTCTGGGAGTTTTTTCAACATGTAAAACATACTTGTATTTGGGGGGTAGGTATTTTGTCTCTTAGAATCTGCATAAGCGTTATTTTTCTGATCTCAATCTTCTCCAAGCATTTAACTATAATTTCTCTTTCATTAATAATATGCCGAGAGTCAAGTTAATTAATTAACTTAATTAAAGTTATATAGTACAGAAACATATAGTCCAATTCATTCCTTGTGTGAGACCTTAAGTCACAACTTTGATCCCTGTAATAAAAACTGTTCTTACCCATTTTTGTGAATTGCATTAAATATCTTTAACTTTAGTTCATATTCTTTAAACTAAAATCGTCATTCACTTTTAGTTGAGTTGTAGACTGTAGTTTACAAATCGTAAAACCGTAAATCAGAAAAAAATCTCTTTTCTCTATATTTATCCGTTCCAAGTACTTGTATATAGATATAAACCGCATTATAGCGCATACATATACGCTTGTCACAAAGAAGCCTTGGGAAATGTATAATGATTTTTTTTTATCCTTGCCTACAATATCATTCCCAATTATACTCAAGCGTCGGTGGAGTAATGGTCAGCATGGTTGCCTTCCAAGCAGTCGATCCGGGTTCAATTCCCGGCCGACGCATTTTTAGCTCACCTGACTCACTCAGATGACACACTGCTTCCTGTTTTTTGTCCATGCTTGTTAGTACGTCGTTAGGCGATCGTAGATTTTTGATCATTGTTGGCATTCTTCTCATAAACTTTTGAGTCAATTTTGACCAAATTAGCTTTGGTGCAGAGGTATTAGCATCTGTCGAAGGGGAAAAATACATTTGGAATTTATTGATCACCGCCTTTCGGTTTCCAATAATTTTTGGTAGTTACTGTGAAAATTGATTTGAAAGAAATATTCGTATCTACTCCTGGATTGCTTACAGATAAATATAACAATTATGGATTTCATTAAACGGTCAATATGTGGTTATATGGACCCATGTCAGTAATTTCGACCTCAGACACAAAAAAAAAAAATGATATCGACCGAGCTTGCAAGGCACTTTGTTTGTCTTCGGTCGATATCAATTGACATGGCAATCTCATTAAAATCAGCTGTTGACATGGGTCCATACAACCACATATCGACCTACGTTATAGTCCATAATTGTATAATATTTAATGAGCTTTCCTATTGTTTTTCTTAACATTTTATTAAATTTTGATTGCAAAAATACAAACTTGAATATTCATTGTTTAGATTGTGAACATTGTATAAAAAAAAAACATTAAAAAAAATATCAAGGCCAGTATTTGATAACTTTTTTGCTATTGTTTTGTATGTTGTATTGGGTGCACGTGCAGAGATGCAGGCATATTGAAATGGAAACTAATAATTGGTAAACAACTGGTCATCATAACATCATCATATTTTGTAATCTCAGTACCTACATTATCAGCAATTCGATGGTTCTGTCACCGCACTGCCTGGTATTCCAACGTCAAAACATGAACACAAGTTTTTCACTCATGATCACCCCAGGTGGACAGAAACAGTGGCGGATTCAGGATTTGTTGAAAGGTTGGCCCGGAGGGGGCGAATCCCCCAGAATCTTCCAGGTTTTGGGGCTTTTAGTTATTCTAGCAACACTTGACCTATTATAAGATCAATGAATAATTTTCTGTAGTTCTACTTATTAAAAAAAAATTGATCACCATCCTCCAAATCCGCCAGTTAGAACCAATCGAAATCATTTGCCCTTGATATAAAAATTTATAAACTTAAAAATTGCATGTCATTTTGTGATTAATTGAAACTTTTTATTAAAAAAAAGATCCGATAACATAATTCGGTGTCACTCTGAACTACTCGCATGTCTCGCGCACTCGACAATAACCTCGAACACTCGGAACTACTCGGATGTCTCGCGCACTCGACAATAACCAATCGTAACTACTCGTCCATTTCCGCTGGCGAAAAATAACGTTAAAAATAAGTTATTTTTCGCCAGCGGAAATGGCCGAGTAGTTACGATTGGACAATAACCTCGGACGTTATGCACTAGGAACTACTCGGATGTCTCGCGCACTCGACAATTGTATGGAGCATAGCGGAATCAGCCGAGGATTGCCGATTGATCACATAACATCCGAGGTTATTGTCAAGTGCGCGAGACATCCGAGTAGTTACGGGTGTACCTTGTGTATTATTAGATATAGGGGATTTATTTTTATTATGAGAAAAATATATAACGTCAGGTCCCTGTGACCTACATGTATAAAAAGTTTGGAATATCTTAATTTTACATTTATAAACCTCACACTATAAGGGCAATGAAAAAGGGTTATCTTTCTTTCTTAACTGAAATCGTGTATATTAAAAGAGAAACAACTCCTAAGTAATAGTTTGATCATACTGAAGTGATATGGGACACCTCCATATTGTGACGTACTTCCTATCGAAATAAACAATAAAATCAAGTATAATTTCATGAATATTTTCTTTCCCAAAATTGTTACCTAACAGCGTAGAACAGTGAGTTAGAGAGTCGACCACGAATCTGTAAGTCATACATGTAAGTTCGAATCTCCCTTGGACTTTTGCATTTAAAACATATTTTTTGGTCAAATATTGTAAAATTTGAAATTCTAAACCGGCGAAAGTATTTTGATTATAATGTACATTTATCCACATTAATATTGACAGGTGTCCCATACCACTTTAAGTAAAATTTTGATTAGGAAGGGGGCGGAGGAAGCGAAGCGACCGGGCTCCTTCTTAAGTCGGTAAAATTTTACTTAATATGATCTACTTAGAACATAACCCACTTTTTTTTATCAAAAGATCTTCGCCTATGAAATATTACTTTTCTCTTCAACTTGCCCGTTAATTTCGTAGAAAAAAAAAGTTTGTAAAAATATACATGTAATGATATTTAATTAATCTGAATACCATCCAAACAAAAACTTGAGAAAACTAGGTAGACTAGCAGAACACTGCCCCCCCCCCCCCCCCCCTCTCTCTCTCTCTCTCTCTCTCTCTCTCTCTCTCTCTCTCTCTCTCTCTCTCTCTCTCAACTGAATTGTTCAAAAGATAATTTCGGGTGTAACCAGCAAAAACCCCCCTGAACCTGTGATAATTGGACACCTGCATCCCATATTAGGTACTCATTTTCTAAGTAAGATTTGTTTGAAATGGGTTTAATGGCTTTTTTTACGTTATTCTTGTAAAATCCTTTTGTTTATTGATATATACCCAAAATCCAGTTTCGATATGTGAGATGTTTACCTGTGAAAATGATATGTTTATTGAAAGATAACCTACATACTTTTTCCGAGAAAAAAAAATGAAATTCGAATCGTAAATTTGGATTACAAGAATGTTTTGGAGGGAATTTTATTAGGGCAGAGGTAAACCAAAAGGAATCTTGAGCTTGTAATGCACTTTAGGGAATTACAGTTTGTAATATTAACATCTTATTAATAAATTGTATATGAATAAAATTTTCAAATATTTATGATAATCAAAGATTAGGCAGTAGGCACATATCCAAAATCATCAGGTAAATATAGTTTTGCTTCTTGAAACACCTCCCTGGAACCTCTTTCTTATTTGCAGATTTGGAGGCTGATTTATTGACATTTGGGGGGAGGGATTCCCCACTGAGTCAGGACTCATGCGCATTAGACCCACATAGTTGTTATCAGAGTTATTCTGACCTCAGTGAATGGAGTTTTTTTTTTATTATTTAAAGTAGATCTATTTTTCTAAATAATTACTAGTACGTGAAAAATGATGCTTACTATGAAATTAAGCTCATATAAATAAAGACAAAAGTGATTTTATTGACAGTGATCAATTTAGAACTTGTACATGCATTTTTAGGTGCTTATTACTTTTAGAATGAAAATCTGGGAAGGGAACTATCATCATGCAGTTTCATTATTAAATGACCCTAAAGATTTTGTAGTTCTCTGATCAGCACGTGCTTCTGGTATGTGTTATCAGTTTGGAGGTGTGGCCTGCTTCCTTATATGCTTAATTGCAGTCCGAGTGGATATTTAACTAGTCAAACCCGGTCTTTAAAGACGCATGAGTTTATCGCGGTCAAAGAAGGCTGATATCTGGATATTATGAATACAAGGTTAGCTTTTTATAAAGCTAAGAAATGAGAATACACAATCTATTAAAATACAAGATAAATAGTTTCCAGAACAATAATAATTTAAATATGCGGGTTCACATTTAGTTTGCACCTTTATTTTTATGGCTGTACATGTAGATTAGGAGATAAGCGTGCAGCGATGAAAATGCAATGTTTGACTGCGCACCTACTTAATAATACTTAAAGTTGTCACATTGCAAACATAGCTCTATGAATTTCATGGTCTCGTCGCAAACCAAAACCAATATATTTACTTTCCAATCTCACTAAGAGATCGGGAAGATATACGCGGAGTCCGAACTGTGGCTGCAGACGATTCCCATTGACAGTCTTCCGTTGCGCAGTTTGACCTAGAAACTGACCAGTTTCATAACTTCTTCGAATTTCTCTAACACGAACTGTCTATAATTCCTTCCCAGAATTCCAATTTACGCAAGCGCAATTGAAGTTTCATCTAACTTAATTAGTCAGCC
>WFKH01010931.1:41571953-41598103 GCA_016163765.1 Magallana hongkongensis
GTTTTAAGAATTAATCCAAAAATTGACATAATGTACTGTACATAAGAGTACTTAACTTGAAATATTTACTGGTTATGGATTATCCAACACATATGACGGTGGGTGTATATATATATACTAGTATATAAGACAAGATTGAAAGAAATTCCATCCTATCAATAGAGTTATATTAATTCCTAATATTTTTTTCTTGTCTACAAAGGGGTGAAGTTTTTCAAATTTATTTCTCACAGGCACCTAAAAGTTACTGCACCCATCTAAGCTGCATGTATCGAAAAATTCGAATATGCCATATGATAGATCATTGCTTAAAGAGTTTATAACCACCTTTAATTGTTATTAATGTATCTCACCTGTCAGGTAAGATATTTACCTTTAAAAAACAAATTCCTACAAGAAAATAATTTTTCCCATAGGAAAAAGAATTTTCCTATAGGATATTTGGAATTTCCTACCGGAATACAAGAACGTCCTATAGGAGTTTAAATTCCGATAGGATTTGAACGAAATTCCCATAGGATTTTAAAATCCGATAGGATATCTTAATTTCCTATAGGAAACTACCTGTCTGAATCAAATTCCTGCAGGAAATACTTTTCTCCTATAGGAAATAAAATTCCTATATTTTTTTTAGAAAATCCTATAGGATTTTCAATATTTCCTATAAGAAAATTTTTTTCTGCTATGGGAATAATTGTTTTCCTATGGGATATTAATTTTTCAAGGTAAATATCTCACCTGTCAGGTGAGACACACTAAAAACAAAAGTGGTTATATACTCTCTAGACAATGTTCTATCATTTGGTATATATGGATTTTTACGAAACTGCATCTTACGCGGGTGCAAAAATGCCACCTTGGCACTGGCATAATTATCCGGCACAGTGTTAGTAGGTAATCAATTTCCCTTTTATTCTGATACAGTGTACTTGTAAAGACTACAAGGTATCATAGTTACCATTTGAATGATATGCTATTAGATGATTATTTCATGTTCTAATTTTCTTTAAGCTTCCGAAAAGTGAGTATCTATATACTGACCATAAACTATCTCTCTATCTATTAATCCTATCTAAATTAAAGTATTAAAGTATTTATAGTTCTGACGCGTCTTTTTCTGACAATTTTTTGTGTTAATGAATTTTATTATGGAAATTACGTCCAACGAAAACGTTAACTTAGGTTAGATAACAGGAAATGTGGATTATGTTGTTCTGAAAATATTATATTTGATAAATAAAATCAACACATAATATTTTTTACATTCAATTTATGGATCAAGAAGACGGTATATGTATTGGAAATTTCTTTTAAAGTTGAAAAAAAGGATTAAACATATTGAAAATACATGTACATGTATGTTTTGAAAGTGAAACCTGTTTTGTAGCTTTTTAGTATGTTAATGGGGGACGTTCTAGGGGATTACTGCTATTTATCTTTGTAGTTTGGCTTGTATTGACAATAAAAGTAATACGTATTCAAATTAAAAGAACTAAATATTTGTAAATGAGTAATGACTGATACCTTTAAATGAAAAATATCTTTGCAATGTTTATAGAACTCCTTTTTTTTTTAAATGCAACAAAAAAGCATTCAGAAACAGTATTTGGCTAAAGGTATAATTTTGTTTTGTGCCAAAGAAATCTTTAGAAATATGACTTAACTGTATACATGTGTATCTTTAACGGGTAATTTCCTCTTGTTTGATTACATAACAAGCACTTGATGCAGACACGCAGATTTCTTCTAATATCACGTACTTAAACTGTCTTCTACTGAAAAGCAGTAATTTGATCTTGGATTACACAATTAAGTATATTGATCTTTGCAATGATAAAGATTGATAGGTATTAATGATCATATTCAATATAATTCTTGGGAAACCTGATACATACAAAATACACATATACTTATCGAAATGTCATAAATGCCACAGTTTACGTAGTCTTTTCGGTCTATATTTTTTAAAATTTTTACATAAAGAGATGGGTTCAAGTAAATGTACGTATAGCAGTAATTTTGTGACAAAATCATTGAGATATCAGGGAGAGGTGTTGATAGTGGTCAATCCGTGGTTCGGGGAGGGGGGTGTGAAGCGGCTATCAAGACTTACTCAGTAAAACAGATGCACCCCACCCCTAGCATTTTGTGGCCTTGAGAATTAGATCATTCTGGATAAATCGAGACTGCACATGACAGGTACAGTTAAGCCTCAATGCTGCCTTGAAAGGCCGGAACAAGCCCTTGATAAATTAGTAGATATGAGTATGACTTTTTATTATTATTCAATCTGAGATTTACAGGGTATGAAACCCATAACAAAACACCTTTGTTGATTTACCTGTAAATATAAACCAATTCGTCCTTTAAAAAAAAACAACCAAAACCGAAACCTTGGTTTTAAATCAAATTTGGGTGCATATAAAAAATTTGACACGACAGTTTGCAATCGGAGTTTGTTGTGGTTTTTATGTTATCTATAGCATAACGAACGAATTACATTGTAAACGTGCCCATTTGTTCGTTTCCTATTTTGTATTTTTTTTTCAATTGACGCTGATACTTTTTACATTAACAAATTTAAAACTTATATACATGTATGTACTTGCTTGAGACTTTCTCCGGGATGCTAAGAGGGGTACTCGGTTTAGTCCTTGGCTTGCTGCAACATGCTGTTATGTGGGGACACCCGATTTAATTTTTCATTTTGGATATCTACAAAGTAACGATGCACAAACGGTTCCAATTTGATTTATAAAATGAAACATGTTCATTGCTTAGATAATTTTTTATAATCGCAATTAATCTCTTTTGGTTATATAATAATCGTTATTTATTAACATGTATAATAATCGAAAAAATAATAAGATACTGTTATAGGAAATAAAAATCTTTTATTATTATATAGTTTTTTAAATCGTTAATACACAATGGTTATATTTCTTTTAATTACATTAATTCATTTTCAGATTTTTATTGAGATAAGTAAACCACAAAAAAAAGACTTGTATTAAGTTTCACGTAATGTATCATGTACGAATCTGAATGATTTTATTTTCCTCTATAGCAACTGTGAAATCTTCCATCGACTTTCTGATTCCATTATTTAATTGTATACTTATATATATTGTGGGGTTTTTTTTATTTGAGGTACCGTACAGTGTATTATTCTCAGATTCAGATGGATACTCATGGCATCATCACGAACAAACAGAATTGTTCAATCGACTAAATATATGCATTATGTAAATCAACCCCACTACCGACTCATCTCCACCCTACCCCCCCCCCCCAAAAAAAAAAAAAATAAAGATCGATAGATGAATTTTATCAAGAGCCATATTCAAATTACATCTTCATAAGTTGTTGCGCTCGAAAAAGGTTATAATAAAGTATAGTCAACAGTGCACGTTATTCTTTCAATATATTGAGAATGTTCATACCTCTATCGGTATGATGTCATGGAAGATAAAAGTGTTTTAAAAGATTTTTTTTTCGATTCTTTCTTGGAAAAATGCTTGTTTGGAATTTTAGTGCTTATTCAGACGTTTGAAACAGTTAGGTAAAACGGTTCTAAACATGTTTTGTCTCTCGTAGCATTGGGAGTATTCTGAGTAACAACCCATAAATTACTGCATCAAAGTCTGCTTGATCTTTTACATAAAAGGTCAAGAAAGCACCGTTACATAATGCACCGTTATACAATTTTGCTAAATACTTATACTTAATGTCATTTTAGAGAGGAAAAAGAATACGACAAAGATACAAAAACGAAGTTAGTCTTCATTTCGATTGCTTACAATATTTAGCAAGACTAGAATTAGACAGAGACAATTAAAAGAAAATAAAAGGCTATTTCTATATCTTTTTTTAATGGTTCTTCATGCAAAGATGATCGAATTCCAAACGGAAAATTATTTTTCCTATATCAATTATCTAAAGAAAGAACATATTATACAGTTGTTGACTGGGGTCGAGGGCAGCAGTTGATCTGTTCAACTGTTGCCCAAGACACAGTCAGCAGCTGTTTTGTTATACCCCTACTAATTTAATAACTCGTTTTCGTCTTTTTTAACAGTCGATTTTAACAGTTCCAATCCAACAGTTCCAGTCCAACAGTCAAAATACTGGACTTCTTTTTTTGTAAAGAGTTATATAGTAACTGTTTTACAGGGGTATAACAATACTGTTTATGATAGTATAATGCTGCAGATAAGCCTTGGTAGATGAAGAGCTAAAATGTACCTATGGCATAGCATTTGCTTTCTTGTAAAATTTGGGTTCATTTTGGGTTTCGTGCCACAAAACTTTAAGATCAATTCTATGTAAGAAAGAAAATTCGGTGGCCACGCATAGCTACAGATTTCCTTCATACTTTACGGTTTGATAGACTTTGATGAGTAAAAAAGCCTAACACCATTTATTTGTTGCTATGTAGTCCCGTTGCCATGGTAACAGAAGCTAAAGATGTAAAAATGACATTTTAATGCTTATTTGAGAACATATTGTAAGCAATGGCAACTATTTGGGGGTTCCAGGTTAAAATATGTTATGAAAAAATATTGTCATTTTTTAAAAGAAATTTATAGAGAAATTCATATTTCTAAAATTTTTACATGGTAACTAAACAGAAATTTCTAAATATGATTTCTTCATTTAATTTGAATTTAAAGTGCAAATCTTGAATTTTTTTTGTGCACACTATTGTGATTGATGAAATAACGAACAGTGTTCTTAATCAAAAGTCCAAAGGAAAAATACAAAAATTAGGAACAGAGCAAACACGGACCTCTACAAAAATTAGAGGAAGTATCAGGTGCCATGAAGGAGTGAGCATCCTTTCTATTAAGAATTTAAAAATGAAAATTGAGAACCGTTGCTATGGTAACAAGCTGAAAAATAAGATCAATTCTAATATTTTGAGGCATTTTTGAATGGGTATTATTCACATGTAAAGTATAATTTTTTTAATATCAATTAATGTGGAAAAATCAAGTATGTCCAGAACTTTAAATCTGCTTTAAAAAAAATGCTGTTGCTATGGACTTTTCAAAAAGTAAGATCTTCTGTGTGATATTCCATGCAACTTTAATTTCCATAGCAACAATACCTCTTTGTTACATAAAAAAGCATTTTGGAGTGTATAATGAAAATTTATGCAAATCTTTACAAGTTCCAACAAATTCAGTTGCTAAAAATCAGGAATTACAGCATATCAAAATCACCTTCAAATTTTTAGTTTTTCCTATTTCTTGGCCTTGTTACCATAGCAACGGGAGTCAATTTTCATAAATAAAATGTATATTGCATGGACATTGATAGGGATGTACAAATTTATTAGCACCCCATTTCGGCTTATTAAAAAACCGATTTTAAAATTTTTTAACGGTTTCCATAGTAACATTTTAAAAGTATTGGTTTCTCCATCAATTTTCACTATGAAATAGAAATTGGCAATAGGACAAAGGTTGTTTAATGTCTCAGTTTTGTTATTTTTCCATCTTTAGCCTCGCTTATCATGGCAACGGTTACTCCAAGTAACCAACTTTTAGTGTCTTTTTGCGTTTTACACCTAGGTGTGTCCATTTATGAAATATAAAGAATATTGGTGACTATGCGTGGCCAGACCCTTATATAAATCTTTGATTCTTACATAGAATTGATGTATGAAAGAGTGGATAAATTAAATGAAAAGACTTTGTCTTACAGTGGAGATTAAAAATACCATTGCTCCTAATGTGAGAGATTTTTATCAGCTATAAAGAAATGTCACACAAAGCACAATTACTAAAATACACGTTTAATTTCGCTATCTTGGTTTTTGTTGAGCTTTGTCTAAAAAAAATTGTTAACATGTAATACATTTATGTACATAAATCTTTAGATTGTTTTTGTTGGTCATTTTTTAACATTGTAAAAATAATGAATTTAGCACCAGATAAGACGAAAAAAAAAACCGTAAAGAGAGATGGATTCAGTAAAGTGTTACAGTGAATTGACTTATACACGAGCGAAAAACTTATACTAAGTGATTACTGTACATATCCAATGAACATGTATTTTTTACAATGCAAATTTAAATAAAAAGGGAGAGGGTCACTTTAATAACTCCAACCAACCAACCCCTAACCCCTTAACCCCCGACCTATTATAAAAGCACAAATGATAATTTTGTATTTAAAACTGCATTCAAATAATCCAATGCAGAGTCCCGATCATTAAAACAGTTTGTAAAATAAAGTGCAGATATACAAGTCAAAACGAGTCATTTTTGCAATGCATTGAAACGAATGCCCCTGGATGGCAATAAGTAGCTTTCTCAGTGGAAAAATGGGTGTTTGGAATTTCCATGTCAGACCTTATAAACAGTTTATGTTTTGTCTCCCCATGCAGTGGTGGTAATATGACCCCAAACACCATATATTACAACATCAAATAAGGCCTTTCGTTATTGTTTACAAAGTAAGCATAGCACTGTTACATAATCCACGTTTAATTCCGCTAAAAAAAGTAATGAATTTTGACGTTTCATAGAGGAAAAGGATTGAAATATTTTGTGGACCGGAAATAAAATCAGAGACAGAGGAAAAAGCTTTTAATAAATGTTTCTTCTTGAATGTATCTTAAAGGACTTCTTTTATTTTAACGATTCGATTTATTTCAACGAGGAAAAAAACAGGAACAACTTAACTCTTGACAAATTGCTAGATAGAAAAAGTGAATGAACATGGTTTTTGGGCTTTAGCTTGCTAGAAAAGAGAGCGTTTAAGTAAATTGAATTTCTATTTCCAACTCAAATTCAAACTCTGAAAAGGTTAAAGAACACGGAGACCTTTACAGCATGAAATGGACTTGACAGATTTTTCCTATATCAAATTATTCCTCTGGTCATCGATTTTAAAACTATTCCGGCTCATTGTTTTCGTTTGTTTTTTATATAGGTTGTTGGGTTTTCTTTTTACTTTTAAGCTAAATAACGCTTTAGATATTTGTTCGGATCAGTTATATGTCACCAGAGAGGATTATTCGGACTACATGTATACGTAATTCATCACAAAACTCTGAATGTTTATTTCCCATAGCATAAGAATCTCACCTTATTGTTCGATCGGTCAAAAGATCAATAGACAACAGACCACTGTATAGGAAACAGACGACATGTCAAAAGAAAGGTACCCTTTTCGGTTCTTGCATATGCGAATTATTTTGGTTTTGTTGGAACCATCATTAAGTCACCACAGGGATTTATTCGTAGAACAACTCATATATAACACTTGAAATCTTACCAAGACATTGTCCTTTTCAGTTCTTGCATTAGACTTTGCAAGAATATGAGTGGCTTAAACTAGAAAAATACCGGTAGATATTTACTTTTTGAATCCAGAAGAATTCCCCCTTTATCCCCCCCCCCCCCCCCCAATCAATTTTAATAATAACCTTTCTAGATTTCCTTTTCTTCAGATGTAGAGAACAAACAAATATTAAAAGACATTTATAAATGCCAATTTCGAGGCCCTTGAGTTGTCATGACAGATAAAAACTTGTAGAAAAAAGTTCTTTTGAAGGACAGACTTTCTTCTTCTTTCCTGATTTAAGATTAAGTTATCTTTTTAAATTTCTGATGCTATACCTATATATATGATCTCATATATGAATGGAAACAGTCAACAAGGCTAATTATTTCAAGTTTGTTGAAACCATCATTGAGTCATCCACCTAAGAGCTTTATTCGGAGAACAACTCATATAACACTTGAAATCCTACCAAGACATTGTGCATGCTTATTACTCCTATAACATAAGAAGAATATTGTAAACAGAAAATGAACGGTCAATGGATCACTGTATTGGAAGCAGTTTAAAGCAATACATGAATGTCATTTAGCCTTGAGTCCATGCATTATACTTGGCAAGAACACAGAGAAAAGCAAATTTATTATGTACTTTTAATTATAGATTTAAAAGAATCTCCATCACTCCCAATCCTTGCCGAATATGACAATTTAAATCTTGATGATAAATTTCATTTTTTTTTAATTATGAAAAAAACCCTACTTTTTCTTGCATGTAATTTGAGAAGTGTGAAAAATAAACTACAGGCATTAGTGCATGCTAGTTTTGCAGTAAATTATGGTTTTTATACTTCCGAGTGGTCATGACAGATAAAGACTTGAGAAAATAGAACTTTTTTTTTTTTTTTTACTTTTTTGCCAAAAATTATTTTATAAATTTCCTTGCAAAATCAGGTGTTATATAATCTTGTATATGAAAGAAGTAGAAAGGTTTGTGCCTTTTCTTTCCTTGCAGTGGATGAATAAAAATACAACATCAACAGCTTTCTCTCAACGTTAAATAACGCACGTTCACTAAATTCCATTATTATTAGTCTCTATTATTAGTTAATTTCTGCCTTATCTCCTTTTACAGAAGAGATAAAAATAAATCACTTGCTCCATTTATCAGCTTTAAAGATACCCCACAAAGAATAATGAAATGTGCACGTTCGGTTACGCTTACAAGGTCTGGTTATTTCCGAGAAAAGAAGTGATACCTGATATTGTTGATTTATGTAGAGACTGTCGTAGTGAGACAATGTTATCAAATGTTTTACAATATTTATCAGGACCAGAAAAGTCGACAGAAAATCAAGAAGAGTTTTTTTTTTTCTCCTTTATTAAAACCACCTTGATATTTATATTATGTACAGCATTATTTAGCTGTAGCCCTCTCCAATTTTTTTTACCCCCCCCCCCAAAAAAAAAATCGGCAGAGGGCTACATTATTGCAGCTAAGCATTGTAATGCATCATACTAGCAATGTGCTAAAGATATTTAAATTTACTAACCATTAATATCATAAAACTCAATTTAATGTTTGTAACCTGAGTTTTGTATGGATGTTGTAACATATTTTTGGAATTTTTAAAAAAAATGTATATAATCACACACTTTTCACATGAACAATAATAAATTAATTTATTGTTCTAAAGTTCTTTTTATTCAGTTTGTTTGAAAAACACGCAATATCTTACATTTCTCTTGTCTCGCCAAAAAAATTTACACCTTACAACTCTAGAAGGCATTGAACACAATTCCATAAAAATGAGGGTTTTGACGTTTCAAAAAATTCAAAATCCACTGGATTTAACAATATCAAACACTGAAACATTGTATGTACCTGCATAAATCAATGATGATACTAATAAATACATGTATGAAAGTATTTCATTACTCAAGTTCATAATTCCGAGACTGAACGGATCACTTTACTCAGTTTGCAAAACCCATTCCGGGTTTATCTTTAATTGGCAAGTGTCCAGTTAATTTATTTATAAATTGGACTTCGCGAAGTCACAAAACTCATTTTGTCAACAGATTTGGTCTTTTATGTTTTTAAATAAGATTTAAACTTTTAAATGGTCACTATAATTCAAGTTGCGTATTATTAATTTACCTAGAAACCAAATCAATATCCCTTTTCCGAGAACAATTTCTCCCCGAGTTGAGTTTAAATGAATCATCGAAACCGAAACATTTATGTAATGCACTTTAAGGTAATTTTACGTATCTTGGGGTGGGTGGGGGTGTCTGATGAAGTTTTTTTTATAACAAGTGATCATATTACGGTCATTGAAAACTATATATTTCAAGAAAAATACAACTACATGTATACTTTTATTTATGGATTATGGATTTACAAATCGCTATGTTACCAAACCCCTAGATCTTTTTTATGGAGGTTGATGAATTAGGTGATACATGTAGATATACAGTAGATATACATGCAGTCATGTAAACTTCTTTTCAAATCTCATTTTCTACGTATCGTGCAACAATACCATAAGCTCCATGCAAATTCCTCTGCACATTCGTCTGTTCTACAAAATCATGGGTGGGGGTGAAATATTGCACGTCCCATTAGCGTAAGTGCAATGATTTTTAACCAATAATATTGACATAAGAATATGGCCAAATATTTTCCAATTACGTAACTCGGTCGGGCGACATGCAAAGACATTCACAAATAAGTTAAAGGACTTTAGATTTTTTTTAACTATCCGAGGGGTTTGTTTATTGATAATTTAATATAAAAATATCTCTTTGCGAAATCTATCTCTGTCTCCTGGTTAGATCTATCTACTGAATAAGCCAACTTTATAACACTGTGCGTGCCAGAGCCTGTTAAAAGCGTACTAGCCTGTCGTTTGTATACCCGGTAACTGATTGATGATACTGGGGTTTTTTTATTTGTTTTGTAATTCAGGAATATGCCTTCTTCATTGCGATGATTGCAATTCTTGCATAACCTGCTTTAGATCATCCGTTATACCCGTATGAACCAACAAACTTTAACAAATAGTTTAACGGATATGCAACGAATTGTTTATGAGAATATTCTTATTTTTTATATATGTTAAGCGCCCACTGATCTATTGTTTTTGAGGTATGAAAATTTTAAAAATCACTCAAAACAATTCATCACACAAACTTGACTGCAAAAACATGTGCAGTAATATCATGTGACGCTAGAAAGTTAACATGTCATTGAAAGTTAGGCCTAATGTACAATTTATTGCGGACCGCCGCTCCTTAATTTTCACATATTAAATCGCTGAGGTAAAAGACTTAAAATTAGTGATAAAGGCAAACTTTGTTCATGTACACTCACGCACCAAAAGTATGTCAATTTTTTCCTTTTTCCCAATTTATTTCATTGAAAACAAGACTTATTTTTAAAAGGTTTTCTGTTGTTATTTTTTGTCAGATTTTGAAGAAATTTATCTTGATTAAAGTAGATTCAATTTGAACTTTTTGACATTAATTGAAATAGTTTTTTGACAACTCATTTGTAAAATTTGATATTTTCAAACACAACACCTGGATATTTTTTAAGAGCTCTACTATATATCTATTGCAATATGCAAGTCAAAAAATCTTACTTTGGATTGTTAATATCAAATCTCAGGAACAGAAGGTTGGAAAAATATCTAAATATAATGCCAAAAAAGCTAAAAAAAAAAAAAAAAAAATTATCAATCCAAGTCTTTACAAAATCGTCAAGGAGTTCCTTTTTAATGATTCTTTGAAAAATTTGGTTTTCAATGACATATATAGTGAAAAGAAAAAAAATTGACATACTTCTGGCAACTGAGTGTACATAAAACAAAACAAATATCATCAAAAAGTGTTTTTATTTATTTCATGTAGTGGTTTTTTTAATTATCAATGTGGTTAACTAAACGAACATCATTTAAGTTCAGCAATTATTGTTTGGACCAACTATAACAAAGAATGTGGATGTCGTCGAATAAACTTAGCACGATTTGTCATGTTTAATCTGGTTCTTTAAGCTAAGAGGACAACCAGTTAAATTGTCTCACAATGTAAACATTTCGATGATTTCCGCCGATGATTTCGTTCGGAGTTTTCTGATTGCAACAGATAGTCATACTGATAGCTACTCTAGTTTGGGATATTTCAAATTCTGAAGTCTTATGTACATAAATGTTTATATTACGGTAACTATTGCAATTTTCCACAACAAACTGTCATCTTGCCACTATAAACAGAAATCGGGCAAATTCGGTCAGCCACGAAATAGATCTATCTATTATACATTTTCTATCAATCTAAGTTAAAATTGGCTTTAAAAAGTGATGGGTAATACGATAAGGCACATGAGACACATATCGTAACAAGTATATCAAATTATACATGCAAGTATACAATACATCATTAAGGTGGTATGGACTGTGGGACACCTGTCGATATTTATATGGATAAAAGAACATTATAATCAAATACACTTTCACCGGTTTAGATTTTTCAAATTTAACAATATTTGACCAAAAAATATGTCTTAAAAATTTTTGGAAAGGTAAAAATTATAAAAGTCCCAGTGGGATTCGAACTCGTGACTCACAGATGTGTATAGTTAATGCTCTTAACCCATTGCCCTATGCTGTTTGGTGACAATTTAGGGAAAGAAACAATTAATATACTTAATTTGTACCAGATTTTATTGTTTATTTCTGTAGGAAGTATGTCACTATATGGAGGTGTCCCATACCACCTTAAAATTATTGGTATACAGAACATTATGGTCATTATGTTCATTGTCCTAAAGATTTGTTCAGCACCCAGTGTGTAATCTGTCTTTGTTGCCACCGGTGAAAGAAAAACTACCCACTTGAAACATAGTACTTAATTCGTGTCATGTAAATGTAAACACATGCAGTAGCTTGTACAAGAAGTTTGCAGAAACAGTTTATAAATTTCATTGAAATGTGTCAGAGCTTCATCCCATTTTCATCTTTTCTTATTGGTTTCATTGTTTTACTTGTTTGCAATCCAACGGCACATACAAAAATTAGTTGTATGATGAAAAAGGAATTCTGACAAGTACTTGTGAGAGCCCACTTAATATCTGAACAGACCTCTAAGCTAATATTGTTGCAATTTTTCTTTGTAGGTCTTGCAGGCACCATGTAGCACCATTCTCACTTGCCCTCAGCCACGTTAATATTAAATTAAGGAAAGAAGAAATTGCAAATTAATAGATATGGCAGATGACATAGCACAAACTGGACAAAGCATTCTAAATGTATTTGGCTTAAAGAGTACTCTTAACGATTTTGGAGGTAAGAATGAAAATTAATTACCAATTCTTGTGCAATAATTCTTTGAATTGGTTTCAAAATCATCTGCCCTTGGTTCATCTTGCAAAAAGACCAATTTTTTCAAATATCGGGCACAAATTTCCTGATTTAAAAGTTATTTTAAGTTTAATAGATGATTTAAAATTTGACTTTTTTAGTAATTAAGCTTTTCATATACGTACATTGTATTCTGATATGCTTTTTGTTATTGAGTAATGAAAAGAGGAGGGGGTCTCATTGAATAACCTTTGGTAGGCATTAATTATAGGGAGAGTATGATATTTCCAGTGTGTTTGTAAGTAGAAAAAAGCTGGACACAGCAAATGCCATAATGAAATAGTTAAACTGTTACATGTAACTTGTTTCCTATTATATTAAGAAGGGAAAGCTTGGTTATATTTTGGGGTTAGATCAGCATTTTGTCCTCTGAGGGCAATATTGTTAAAGCAAAATAAAGAGCCATTACTTTTTAAAATGGTTCTTGCAAATAGAAGGAACCTTGATCAAAATCGGATGCCATTACTGGTATTTCTGTCAACTGTTACAAAAATCAAATAAGTTTCAATCTGAAGGGAGCCATGTTTTAAATTTCATTGGAAATAATTATTTAGAGGCTAATTAATTGTGTGTAACAGGAGGTTGCAAGGTTAACTGCTAAGATCCAAAGGATATTCAAAAACAGTACAGTGATCATTTAACTAGTATATGTAAAAAAATTGTTTGATATTGCAATAAAAAGTGCATTTTTTCTGACCCTTTTACAGAGATTTTCTACAATATATTTCTGTGGACTTTGTTTTCCTGTGTGTTAGTGCACATCATAGCAGCTGCTATTGCTTTTTGCCGGCTTCGACAACACAAGATAGGTCGATGGATGCCTGTTGTGATCATAGTGATGGGCTTCCTCTCACCACTGACTGGAGGAGCCCTCTCCAGTAAGTATTTTCATGATAGAAAATTTATAATCTTATTAATTTTCTTGTACACATTTTTTTAATATGAAAAATTTCAGTATAAGCAATCTTGTACATACCTATGTGGAGCATATGGCTCAGTGGTCATAGGTTTTAGGCCAGTAACCCAAAGGTCATGGTTAGAGCCCTGCTGTGGTCACTTGATGTTGTGTGTTGTGTCCATAGACAGGGGACTCTATATTCATTGTCTCAGTCTACCCAGCAGCATTTGGGTACCAGCTTATGCTGAAGATTAACCTGCAATGAACTGGTGTCCCATCCAGGGGGAGTCATTGACTTAGCACCCGGAAACCAGAGATAAGCACCGGCCTTATGCACCTTCATGGCTTGGAGAAGGATTTATCTTTTATTTAATCTTGTACCTATACTACTTTTACTGTAATTACCATATTACAGACTTAAGTCAGATACTTGAATTTGGTTTATAAATTTTATATGAGCCCAAAAAATGATATGCTACCTTTAAATTATGAAGCAACAATTCTGATTACATGTATTACTATGCATGCACTTTGAAATGGTAGCAACATTGAAAATATGACATTTTCCATATGAATTTGATACAACTGACCATAAACAGTGTGAGCATGTTAAATAATTCTGATTAATTTTGCTTTGTCCCACTAAGGTGCTGCTATAGCAGGATTCTACAGAGGATCTGACTTTACCCTGGAGCCAGAATTTGCAATGTGCTGGGGAGTGGGACAAACTGTTGTACTGGTAGTTGTTTCATTCAGCAGGATATTGCCCTCCATATAGACTAGAGTATTGTGTTGGAGGTGGAACAAACAATAAATATGCCATAAACCATGATATTGCCCTCCATATAGACTGGTGGATTGTGTTGGAGGGTGGAACAAAGAATGAATATTCTATGAACCAAAATATGGCCCTCCATATAGACAAGGGCAAACAATTACAGGTATATTCCATTCCAGAATATTGCCCTCCATATATATAGACTGATGGATTGTGTTGGAGGGTGGAATTGGTATTCCATACACCAGAATATTGCCCTCCATGTAGATTGATGGATTGTGTTAGAGGGTGGTATTCCATAAACTAGAGGATTGACCTCCATATAGATTATTGGATTATCTTTGAGGATGGTTCAAACAGTTGGTATCCCATAAACCAGAATACTGGCCTACATGTACATGTAATATACTGAATTGTGTAAGAGGATTGGGAAATCATAATTTTTAAACCAGATGTTGATTGGTAGGTCGTGTTGGAGAATACTGGGAAATGAGAAAACTAATGTGCTTTTTCATGAATATTTTATTTAAGAAAATGTCATGCAATATGAAATTGACATTCTTGTTACATATGTAGATTAATTTATTATGAAAAAATCCTAATTAAAACATTGAGTGAGGGAGCATGGTGAAACAAGACAGTAGAAAATGATACTATTTAGTCTGAGTCTTATTAATTAAGATATCTTCCCTGTTACCGTATATAAAGAACGCATTATTTTTTATGATTTGTAAAATGGTATTTATATGTGCAATATTACATGATCTTTGTGCATGTAGATAAAAATTGACAGACGTTTCTTTTGTGTTGTACAATTTAATAGTAGTTTCTTGGGAAATCACCGAGTTTAAACTACCTAGCTGAAATACAATACTATAATGTGCATGTGTGACACCACGGCATTCAATATGCAGTGACTGCAGCTGTACTGGAAAATTCTGGCTAACTGCCTGTAGACCGGGATTTTCCATTTCCAGTTGGCAGTAGTTCACGTAAGAATGCTAGACCCTAACTTAGGTTTCATATTTAAATTGATAAATTTTAAACATGGATAGTGCTTAAGTCTCTATATGTGTTGTGTTAATTTTCTTAAATTTCGACATACGTTATGTTATTCTGCTCTCAAGTCTTTATGTTTGATTTTTTAATATCTTTTGAATTTTGATAATGCCAAACATAGAAAACCCTGTAAAATCACCAAATAGACCAGAATATCATGAATATTCTGTAACGGAATCAAATTGCCGCACCCCCAGAGCAGGACTGAAGTATCACTGATAGAATGACAATGGAAATTTAAAAACAAAATTTAATACAAATTTAGATTGCTTTTTGATGTAAAACGATATCATTTAACAATAATCTGGTAAAGTAAAGAATTTATCAATCACTTCTAAACCAGAAACAAGTCATAAAAGCATATTTAAAGGAATGGGATGCGTTCTATTGAAACTGTCTCCATTTGATACCTAACTGATCAAGTATCTTTCAATTCATTAACACACAATACTTCGTCTTTATATGTTTTGGAATTTTTTCTTCAGCATTGTCCTCAGTTATATTTCTACATATTAAAAAAAAACAACCCATGTTCTATTTGTAAATTTTCTAAACCTTTCTAAAAGTAGATATTCTTATCTTTTAAGCACAATAGATATTTGATCCCCCCAGAAATTTAATTTTGTCCAAAATCAAGGATTTCTAAGAAAGGGGACGATGGAAAACGTAAAAGACTATATGTTTGATACATGTATATGATATACATTCGCTTTTTTACAAATGGATGTGAGGTGCGGTTTGAAAGGATCAGAATACATGTATTACGTACATAGTAGATTGTCTAGGGTGGTTATAATTGTTAAGAAATGTAACTTTGTACAATTTTCATCATGCGTATACTATCATTCGAGTATTTCGATTAACTTTTTTGAACTTATAACAAGTTTATAATTTGTTGTTAACGGAAAGAATACCGTATTTAAACAATAAAATGCTTTCTTTGGTGATTCATGCGGGATAGGAAGGTAGCGACATGATCACTACCTTCATAACCCGCATGAATCATCAAAAAAGAAAGCATTTTATTGTTTATATTTTCATCTTTTTTTTAAAAAATAAATAAAATTGATCGTAAAAAGTAAGTAAAGGTAACTAAATTATTGTTAATGTACATCAGTACGTTAGATAAAAGAAACAGCCGAATCTTCTTATATGGGAATTTGAGTCTGACATCATCGTGATTATTTCGTGCAGTCCGTGATTTTTCTTATGTTGCTGAAGGTTTTGACCGATCGAGCTGTGAATTACAATCAATTTCCATAAAAATTAGAGGGAATCGTCCTTAGTGGATGTAAATATATTACGCTAAGTTGGTATTTTGTATTAGAAATAGGAAATGAACTTTAATAATAAGTTTGCAAGGATCCACATCAATAAATGCAATAAACATATAGCAGGAATTGCCTGCCTGATACCATGTTAATTTCAATACGTAAAAGCAAAGAAACTGACGATGATACATGTATGATATACTTGAATATAATTCTCCGTATTTAACAGGTTATTGAAGATTTTTGTTTGAATATATAATATATATTCAAGCAAAAATCTTCAATAACCTGTTAAATATTTAATATATATATTCAAGCAAAAATCTTCAATAACCTGTTAAAATATATATTATATATGTGTTTAGTTTATTTTTGAGAAAGAAGCATTATATCGTAAAGGCGTTTTATCCCTATCCCCTAAGCTTTTCACTGTTAAATTTTCTCAATATTGTAGTTTTCATTGACAATAACCAATTACACAACAAAAAAACAAAACAAGTACTAGTTACTATTTCCCCGATATATAATAATACGTTATTCGAGCAATACATCCAGTTATCGCCTTTTCTTCCTTAATTGATCAATCAGCTTTAATGCATTGTAATATATCTGGGGCCCATCTTCCAATCGATGATCCGCCCAGCTGGAGTTCACTACACCTGATTCTCCACCAATCATCGATCGGCTGCATGCGCGGAGAGGAATTCCTGTTTATCTGGGAGACTGGGAGATCTGCTTCAGCGGAGAAGCGGCAGAGAAGTAAGTATATTATGTGTGTGTGTGTTTCTATTTTATTGGTGAATCGTTTGTATTCTTAGTTGATTAACGTTTCCAGTTTCAGATTTCTGATCAGAAATTGCAATGATTTATTTTGAGAACACGGATTTAAATAATGTCGTCTCGTCGTGGAAATATTTAATTTTATAATACTTATACATTGATGTGAGGTAATAACCCTGTCTTCTTAACGTACTTGAATCATTATAATTTATGTTGAGTATTTGGTTACAAGTGTATGAACAGTGTTCTGGTTTAACTTAAAACTGACGATTTTGATAAGCTATCAATTATCTTTTTCATTGAAAGTAGTTATAGTTAAATGACTTATGTAATTTCTTATCAAAATTCTTTATAAACTGGCAAATTAAGCATAGATCCTCGGTTGTTGATTGATGCATATACATGTTCACAATTGGGTGGGTCAAATTTATCACATGTAGCAATAGGATATTTCACAATTTGATAAAATGTTTCAGGAAATTATTTGGGGTTCTAGCTTCCGCCTTAAAAGATAATCATTCCCTGTTACATGCACAGCAGGAAAATATAATATAGGAAGTTATTCTTTTTTAGTACATCTGCCTCAATTTGTAAGCATCTGTTGCTGTGTTCTAATCAATAAGAGTTAACAAACATTTTATCAGTGAAGTATTATATTAAGGGCGTATAAATATACTAATACCAGTCTGTATATTTGTACGCTTAATTATTCTTGGTGTAATCCAAGTTTTTCTTCCACCCAAGATAGTGCTGTACATATGTAAGTGTAATTCTATTTCATAAGGGTACTTATATAGTGATCGATAGTAAGTTTTTGTTTATTCTTTCTGAAAATCTACTACAATTTATTGATAAATTAAAAGAAAGGGAATCAATAGCTAGAGGAAACAAAATGGCGATCACAGTATATATCGATTGATTTTTCCGTAATCCCCCCGTGTGTTTTTGGTGTATTTGACCGTATGGCTTTACTCTAGCGTGTATTGTTATCAATGGGAACTTGATAATTACATCATCGATTATCAATAACAATACGGCCTGGCCAGGTCAAAGGGTCAAGCTCTCTGGACCCGCTGTGAGTATTAGTAGCATCTTATTACGTCACCACACAGTGCCGACCATAAATAAACAGACGCACTGGGAGTTGATGTGTCAAACATCTTTATCAGCTTGGTTATTATCCTCATGTGTTAATAGAGGTCTTCTGTACATGATTAAAATACTTTGCTTTCCTGATTGAAGCGCTTAATATAAATTCGCAATATACTGATCGAAATGCATCGCAGACAAAACGCCCCTCTCACCCACCCCCCTTTTTTTTTTGCCTGTCAAATGATAACCAGATTTATCAAATCTCATATACTAGTAACTCAAGAATGCGAGGAATACTTTAAAAATAAACACACCGTCATCGGGTTTTTAAACTTTTTAATATTTTTTTCCCTTTACTCAGTAATCGTTCGAATAAATTTTCCCGGGATTTTAAAACACGTGATAAAGGATATACACAAAACTGTTTATGTTTCAGAACAGATCCTAACAAGAGCGCTAGATCTACGTGCCCACGCCCGCATACCTACAAGATCCTGTGATTACCAGCGTAGGGTAAGTAGGTATTTCTGCATCTTCCTAAAACATCTCAACATTGTCTAAGTTAAAATTTGCCAAATTCTAAATAATACAAAACAAATCACACATCCAAAAAACAAGTGATTTGATTGATTCTATTTGTTTATTTGTGTAGTAAACGTTATATATTCGGGCTAATTTTTTTTAACGCAGAGGAAAAACATGCCTGCACTATCCAGATGAGTGTGTATACATATTCTATGTACGCGCTATCTGTGGAATGTCTCATCCTGCAGTCTTTGTGTTTTGTTGATGCGCTCAGAATTTTCTTTCACCGTAGTGTACACACGAAATCAAAAATCTATTTTGGAAATTAACCATGGTGAAAATCGAAACTTAAGAGTTAATAGAATTTTTAAAACATAATGTGTTATATTGATGTAATTAACAAAATTATTTGATTTTTTTTTATTTCTTTAAGAGGGGGTGATGATGTGTTACTCAGTATGTATCAGAATTTGCAGTTTTTGTTATCGCTGTATGTGGAGGCACATATGTACAGCTGTAGGAAATATTACGGAAATGAGCAATATTCTAGTCTTCACCACAACTGTATGAAACTCAATTCTAGGAAACGACTTTTGATCTTAAAAAATGATTTAAAAAAAAAAAACTTAAAAAAAAAAACTTCACTGGTGATATAATAATTATTTTCCTGTTGGTAAAAATCTAACAACGAACTGAAGACTTTATGAGTAATCTGAGTACATGAAAAAATATGTATACCAAAAATACCCCCCAAAACCCCTGAATTTACGATTAAAAATGGATGAATTAAAACAGTTAAACTTGTTTTGCATTGTTGCTAAAATGCTTATGAGTAATTGTTTTCACTACTTTTTTTTCACAGTTTATGAGGATTTTTTATAATATGTAAAATGTATTTTCAGGTGATCAATGAATAAACTCGAAAACCAGACCTTGGCGTCCATCACGGACAGCGCAGACGGACGCAAATGGTGGGCCAACTTCGAGTTCTATCCGGAAGCGGTCGGCGAGCGGAACTCTACTTTCCGAGGTTACATGTATAGCGGGGACAATTACTTCACACAAACTGACTGTGTGGTCAAATTCAGCGACCCCGCTGTAACCGAGGAGGATCTAGTGAGACACGTAGAGGGAATCAGAGAAGTTCGTCGGTTGGCCGAATTGTTCAACGCAACGCAAAACTGCGTCAAAGTCATTGTCCTGTTGCCATGTGTTGCGATAATGGATAAGGTTGCGTCGTTTTACAACCGCGTTTTCCGTTTTCTGCACAAGAATTACAGTCGTGTGATTGCGGAGGATGATTGTGTTCTTCTTGAAGAGCGAGTTCCGGGCCAGTTCATTTCCTTCGTCGACCCCGACGGAAATTCGAGCGACGACTGCCCGCAGAGTTTACACAAGTTTGCGCATTTCTGCTTCAACGAAACCAAGGGGCAGTTGGCAGTGACAAATATCCAGGGTATCATAAGAGACAATAAGCTTGTGCTTTCCTCCCCTGTCGTGCATTCCGTGACACAGAAGTACGGACCCCGCGACAGGGGGATGCAAGGAATTGCCAGTTTTTCCAAGAACTTTTCCAAAACGTGTTGCGAAGATTGCAAAAAGAATCTGTCTTTTGTGAATGCGTTGTATCCTAGCGCCCCGCCTATCGTTAGCAACACTACTGATCACATGACAACTGAAAAAACAGCAGCTGACTTCATGTTGATGTTTGAAGACAGTTCGAGGCCCACCGTCCCTCCCAGTTATTTGGACATTGAGCGTATTGGGGGTAAGGAGAGCCCCCCGCCTCCATACGACAGTACTTGCTTTTCAGCGCTACCAAACAACCAGGGTCCGCATTTATTCGGTTCAAAAAATTCCTACATACACAATAAAGTTCAAACTGTTTGACCGACATGTCAATTTTTTTTTTAATGTTTTGTATGCATAAGGTGCTCGAAAGAGATGGATCTCAATATTTAAGTAGTTTTGCTTTCCAGAACTATTTGATAATCAAAAATGTACTTGCTTAGTTGCAGGTTAAAGTGTTCCAATGTGTTCTTACGCGGTGGTTAATTATAAAAGAAACCAAAGGGCAAACAAAAATTGAAAATCAAATTCAAAAAGGTCCCACAATCTATAATCTGACAATAATAGTTGACAACAGAGGAAAATAGTCGCTTTAGAATGTGTGTTAATTAGATGCAATTCAGCAAGAACTTAGAACTGGAAACTTTTTTCTAGCATTTTTTTCTGTTCTATTTATATATTTATACCCTGTGATCACTATTTACAGTAACATAGTTTATGTGAAGTTGGATATCAAATCTCAATTGTTTAGATCTGTATTAGTTTATCATGTTGTGTTTCTCAAAGTTTAATATTTAAATATAGATGCTGTGTTTTATGATTATGCATGTACAGTCTTTCTCCACATTCTGTTGTTTTTCTCGTCTCCATTTTCCAAATTACATCTATGTTTCTTTTATGTCAGTCTTAATTGATAAAATTTTTTTGTAGAGGCCAGTGCAATTGTTATTAAATAAAGTTCATATTTCATAAATCAAAATGTTGTTTTTATATAAAGTTGTATTTTTACATTTTCTGTTCAAGAAAGGTTAAATATTGTGTGTGATACCTGTAGATTTTTTTCCGCTGTGAATAAAAATTTGAGAATAAAAAACCTTTGTTGTTTTGTTACTTAAATCAAAAAAAGTATTTAAATGAGCACCAGGTTTTGTTGCACAGAGAGAGGACAGAGAGAGTACAAACCCATCTAATGCAAATCAAGTTTCATGCATGCACGGCATAAAGCAAAATAAGATTATTTTCTGATTAAGTTTTGGTCTATATGTATGGATTCAGGGTGTATCATTAACAGCTGCAATATGATGAAACCAACAGCTCCAGTTGATGAATATGTCCACAAAACACCACAATATTTTAGTAGCTTTAATAGATTTTTAGTTTGTATTTTATGCACACTGTCCTTATTCTAGCAATGTCGGGACGAAGAATTTCCAACTCTAGAAGTGTAAGTACATGTATATTTTGGTTGTAAGACTTACAAAATTATTTCATGCATACTGCATTATGGCTCTAGCAACACTTGTCATTATGCTATTTTAAATAAGTAGAAAATCATACGAAAAACAAACTACAGTCCATTGTTTATCGATCTAAACTCTAAACATTCTCTTTAATAAGTCTATGGCTGTTCACTTCTCTGAAGAGAACTTATCAATAAACACAGCTGCATGTTATATCCTTTTCCTCATTATAAATTTGAATGACATTTCTGCAGTAGTAACCGGAAAACTGACAGTCGGAGAGCCATGCTAGAAGCAAAATTTGCTGTGAAAAATTTAAACATGATAAGTCTGGTCTTCATAAGTATTTTTGGTGACATTAGATGAACGGAGATAAAACATAAACCTGTATTCATAGAGTTATTTATATATTTTTATAAGCCTTAATTTTTAACTACATGTATTTCAATACAAAAATAGAAAAGGTACTATTGGGCATGCGATTCCATGCATTGCCGTAAGTAAAAAACAAAACAATAAAATCTCTTTCTTAAAAGGTTTTAAACAAAATTATGTCACAGGGAAAGCAATTGATAGAATGGTTATAAAAGTTTCAAATGCTACTAAAAAAAAAAAATGGATACTTGAGTAATGTATCCAAGTCTCCGCTGAATAACATCAAACCACTCAAGGTTTACACACCTCAAGTCCAAGTCAAACTTTCAACATAAATACCACCATAACAAAGAAAGAAAACCATATTGATAAAAAAAAGTCCCAAATACTCTTGTCATCTTTACTAGTACTCAAACCTCATTCACAGAAGCCATAAAATACATTGAATCAGATATAATGTACATCTTCATGTAAACACACACACATAAACCAACTGTCAGTGGGTTTCTAGATTCACAGATTCCCAAATGTACACATATTCAAGATCATTTCACAGTTTAACACTTTGTCGGTCTCGCTGTTTCTTCTTCAGTTTTGGATTGTTTTTGTATGTGACAGGTATCGGCCCTTTTCCTGCCTTTTCCATCTCGATGGAATGAATACGCTCAAAGTCTCTTAAGGCCTCCTCATTTGTCATTTTAGATTTACCTATAACAAATAGATAATAATATAACAACAAATGAGTGGTTGAGTTTCTTTCTTTTCTAATTTCTTCTTTAACAGATTAATTTTTGTTCGCAGTGGATCATCACTTTTGCTGCAATTTGATTTCAGTTCTTTATAAAATTTGCCCTAAATATCCATGAAATTTCGGAAAGCATTCCTAAATTACGAATATATCATCGCATCCATCATAATATATTATTTCATAGTAAGAAAATAATTTTGAGTTTATTGTTAAGATGCCATATAATTCCACTGTTCTCCTAAAGATAAATTTTTAATTGTCTCTGCATGTAGGTAGATCACTTACGAGCAGAATCTTCTTTCAAATCTCGGTAGATTTCTTTTAAACTTTTGTTCCCTTTGTTGCTTTGTGGGGCAACTTGGACAGATTCCGGAATATTGAAAAATTTTTTGACGGGTTTCAATGTAAACAGAAAGGCTTGAAACAGAGAAATTAAGTTAGTGGTCACCCAGTAGCATCCAAGAGCCTACAAAAGAGAGACAACCCAGTCATCACATTTATCGCTGTCTACATTTCTTTAAGGTACCTCACTACACCCAGACCTATACTTTTTAAGACACATCGTCACAAGATGGCGATTTAAATGTTTTGCTAAACTGTTTATATCGTTCGATTCGGTTGTATATCGTCGTAGCTCAGTGGTTAAAGTATTGGGTTTCTGAACCGCAGATCATGAGTTCGAATCCGCCTGGAGCTTTTGTTCAAGTTTACTGAATTAAATTTTCTAAAATGTAATTTTTCATCCAAAATTGCACATTTTTTGGCCTATTTGACTTAAATACTTCTTATCCATTATGATATCTATCATAATCAAGCAATTTTCTGCTGATTTGAGAAAATATTTCAAGGTGTAGTGAGCCACCTTAAGAAGGATGACCTTCCATATTGTTTAGAAAAAATAAAACTAATTCAAAACATCTACAGAGGTTATTACTTAAAAAAAGATCGATTGTACCGGTATATCTTTTGATCTTTGCTAAGATTATAAAATTCAACAAATCAAAATTGCCTGAAGAACCAAAGATGCATAGATTGTTTAAGCACTATCTCATCATCAGAAAAACATACTACGGAGTAAAGATTGAAAATTGTCCCTGATGTCCAACATTAGGTTCATGAACATACACATTTATTTTTTTAAATAAATCCTCACCGCAGGGAAGTTCATAACAAATAAAAATGAAATTCCAGAAAGGCCCATTCCAATCTTCCTGGCTATTGCTGTAGTATTGGGATTCTCAGCTCCAATCTAAGAAAACAAAAACCACAATACACCAAAAATATATAATAATGTATTTAAAACAAGAGGCCCATGGGCCACATCGCTCACCTGAACAACAGTTCCTTGTAACATTCAATTTGGTATCGTATGCTATTTCTATTTTAAACTTTGAAACCCTTTCTGGGGCCCCAGTATTGGTCCAGGGTTTATGGTTAGCTTTAACAATTTAGAATCTACACTATTTGAGGATGCTTGCATAGTAATCTCACAAACTGTAGGATTGTAATTCCCGAGAAGAAAATTTTTAAACATTTTCCATATATATTTCTATGTTAAACTTTGAACCCCTACTGGGGCCCCAGTATTAGATCGAGGGTCACGGCTTTTATAATTTAGAATCTACACTATTTAAGAATGCTTACGTAGTAATATGACAAAATAAAGCAATGTAGTTCTCGAAAAGAAGATTTATAAACATTTTCCATATATACTTCTATGTTAAAATTTGAATCCGTCTTGGGTCACCAGTATTAGTCCAGGGGTCACTATTTTAAAAATATTGAGTCTACATTATCCAAGGTTGCATGCATATTAATCTCACAAATTGTAGCATTGCAGTTCTCGAGAAGAAGATTTTTAAACATTTTCCCTATTTACTTCTATGTTAAACTTTGAACCCCTCTTGGGGCCCCAGTATTAGATTTTACCAATTTAGAATCTACAATAGCCACAGATGCTTACATAGTAATCCCACAAACTGTTGCACTGTAGTTCTTGAGAAGAAGATTTTAAAACATGTTCCCTATATATCTTTATGTTAACTTTAAACCCCTTCTTGGTCCCCAGTATAAGTCTGGGGGTCACGGCTTACACAAATAAGAATCTTGACAATTTGAGGATGCTTGCATAGTAATCCCACAAACTGTAGCATTGTAGTTCTTGAGAAGAAGATTTTAAACACTTTCCCTATATACTTCTATGTTAAAATTAGAAACCCTTCTGGGGCCCCAGTGTTGGTCCGGGGGTCACAGCTTTTACAATTTAGAATTTTCACTATTTGAGGATCCTTGCATAATAATCTCACTAACTGTAACATTGTAGTTCTCGAGAAGATTTTTAAACATGTTTCCTATATATTTCTATGTTAAACTTTGAAACCCTCTTGTTGCCCCAGTATTAGTCCGGGGGTCACGATTTTAACAATTTATAATCTACAATAGCCAAGGATGTATGCATAGTAATATCTCAAACTGTTGCATTGTAGTTCTTGAGATGAAGATTTTTAAACATTTTCCTATACATGTTAAACTTTGAACCCCACCTGGGGCCCCAGTTTTGGTCCGGGGGTCACGATTCTACAATTTATAATCTTCACTATATGTACAAGCTTTTGTGTAAATATTGGCATTTCTGGTGCAGTGGTTCTTAAGAAGAAGATTTTTAAAACTTTTTCCTATGTATTTCAATGTTAAACTTTGAACTCCGCCTGGGGCCCCTGTTTTGGTCCGTGGGTCACGATTTTTACAATTTATAATTTTCATTATATATACAAGCTTTTGTGTAAATATTGGCATTTCTGGCGCAATGGTTCTTGAGAAGAAGATTTTTAAAAATTTTTCCTATGTATTTCTATGTTAAACTTTGAACCCCGCCTGGGGC
>WFKH01010931.1:41598113-41612341 GCA_016163765.1 Magallana hongkongensis
TTTCCTATGTATTTCTATGTTAAACTTTGAACCCCGCCTGGGGCCCCTGTTTTGGTCCGGGGGTCACGGTTTTTGCAATTATAATTTTCATTATATATACAAGCTTTTATGTAAATATTGGCATTTCTGGTGCAGTGGGTCCTGAGAAGAAGATTTTTAAACATTTTCCCTATGTATTTCTATGTTAAACTTTGAACCCCGCCTGGGGCCCCAGTTTTGGTCCAGGGGTCACAATTTTTGCAATTTAGAATCTGTACTATATATACAAGCTTTTAAGTAAATATTGGCATTTCTGGTGCAGTGGTTCTTGAGAAGAAGATTTTTAAACATTTTCCCTATGTATTTCTATGTTAAACTTTGAACCCCGCCTGGGGTCCCAGTTTTGGTCCGGGGGTCACGATTTTTGCAATTTATAATCTTCACTATATATACAAGCTTTTATGTAAATATTGGCATTTCTGGTGCAGTGGGTCTTGAGAAGAAGATTTTTAAACATTTATCCTATGTATTTCTATGTTAAACTTTGAACCCCGCCTGGGGCCCCAGTTTTGGTCCGGGGGTCACGATTTTTGCATTTTATAATCTTCACTATATATACAAGCTTTTATGTAAATATTAGCATTTCTGGTGCAGTGGTTCTTGAGAAGAAGATTTTTAAAGACATGCACCCTATTTTTTCTGTTTCGCAATTATCTCCCTTTTAAAAAGGGATTAGCCCTTTATTTTAGCAATTTATAATCACCTTCCCATAAGGATGCCTTGTATTAAGTTTGGTTAAATTTGGCCCAGTGGTTTTAGAGAAGAAGTCAAAAATGTGAAAAGTTTACAGACGGACGGACGGACAGACGGACGACGGACAACGGGTGATCAGAAAAGCTCACTTGAACCTTTTATGCAATGGTGGTAACTTTAAAATGAATCAAATAATTTTTGTACATGTACCTGCACTGTAGTGTTACAAATTTTGAATACAATTCAAAAGATACTAGGAAACACTATTTTCAAGATTGAAAAAAAATATTTAAATCAAAAGTAATTTTGATTAAAAGATACTAAAACATTTTAAAACTAAATCCATATGTTATTTGACCTGAAATACATGCACATGTACTAAGTCAGTTACTGACACTGAAGGGCCCTTCATTATTCCCCCTTACAATGGCCACTCTAAAACATGTAAAACCTAAAAAAATGTAATTTGACCATAAATGTTATACGGGTACATGTACATGCTGAAGCACCCTAGATTAGAAGCATGAGTCACTCACCCTCACGATGGCTGCTAGGGACAGAGAGGTCAGTACAGCCAGGCCATAGTATGGGTCCGCCTGGGTCAGGTCCTGGAACCATAGGATGCCGCCCGTCTTCATGCTCTCCACCGGGAGTTCCGCCATTCCTCGCAGACCCATGAACGTGGGGATAAACACTGTGGACTGGTGGAAAAAAGAAAAACCATCATAGTATTATCAAAATGGAAATACATTGATAGAGATCTAAGTAGGATATACATGTACATAGATACTGGCCTAAAAACCATTTCTTGCCATTGGTACCATATTGCTTTCTTGCCAGTGCAATGTTATGTCATTATATTATATATAATTTTACTTGTTGATATAGTGACATAACAATGCATTGGCGAAGAATGGTCATGGTTAATGGGCAAAATTGATATACACTGTAAGAGTTAGTGATATACATGTACGAATGTGTGAATATATATTGGTAAGTACGTGTGAATATATACACATGTATTGGTATGTTAACATCAAATGCTAGTAGTTTTAATATTTGAAGAGTTTTACAGTACATGTTTACTGAATTTAAAAAGAAAAGAAAAGAAGATCTACCAAGTCATGTAATAGCCTGTCTTTTGAGTTTTTGTCAGTGAATTTAATAAATAGTTACCTACATTTGTACATTTGGAAGTAATATTGTAAAAATATTGACTGGGAGTTGATTGAGGGCAACACTGATTACTTTGGAGTCAACTGTATTTGTGGAGACAAATTTTTTCAAGTTTATTGGGACCTAATCTTTTGGATTCAATAGTACATGTATCAATGATAATGACTTATTTATTGATGATTTAAAAAAAATATTAACCTCAATTTTTTTGAAACATGGTGACATTTCCACTGTTAACTATTTGTCTATATAAGTATATCCGGTAATAGTATTTATGAGACAAATTTTCCTGCAAGTTTTGAACCCTTGAGCATGATGTCACAAGTTGGTGATAAAATTACAGAGGAAAGGTATTTGACGAAACATTCTAGGATACCGGTAAATACTTCAAGCTATGAATTCAAACTACCATACACAATTCATGATTTTGTAACATACACGTATTACATGCATCATATAAAAGAAAAACAGGCCACTAATTGGGGAGAACTCTAAATATATGTTTTTTCTCCATGTATTCAGTGATACAATCTCCTTGAAAACTGACTGAACTGCTTATATAGAATCAATTTATTCTAATACCTGAACCAATAAAGGAAGGAATTGCTTATACGTCTGTATTCCATGCCTTGCTTGGTACTCCTTCAATTCTGTCTTGTATTCTTTAGCTGTTCAAAAGTCAAAATAATAATTTGTCATTCACAGTAATTTTGAAAATTATACAAGAAAGAACTAGATGCTAAGCCCCAATTTGATGGGTTTCAAGAACTATAATTCTATTAGATTTTCTAATATTTCATAATATTTCACTACATCTATCACCTTATCTTAATTAATTGAAAAGAAACCTTCAATTTACAACAAAACAATACTTTGTTAAGTATTAATGGGGCAATGTCACCTTTGTACAATAAATTGGGTTCAACTCTATACATGACAAAACATAGGTAATCACAGATTACAAAGCTCACTGAGACGAGACATCACCTTTATGGGGCATCACCTTTATGAGACCACCTTTATCATATGATATGAAAATCATAGTTAATGATCTTGGATATTCATGGAAACTGTTTTGACACAATATCGTATATCATATGTTAAAAAAATTGTATGAAAATCATATGCTCATTTCATATGGTATTATAAGATACAATGTTTATCAATACAATAATATAAAATACGATATTGCATCCTATGATACTTACAATATAGTATCATATAATACAATATAATACTGTAATAAATAATTATGCAATATAATATTGTAAAATATGATATGACATTGTATTGTGTCATACATTATAGTATTTGATCACATAATACAATATCATTATACAATATATGGTACAATATAGTATTACATGATACAATATCATATCACATAAAACATCACAATATTGTAAGATATGATATTATATTGTATAATATAGTTTGATATTGTATTGTATGATATTGTATCATATTTAATACATAATATGATATTGTATCATATGATTTGATACAACATTGCATCATATCATATGATAAAATATCATGTAATAAAGTAATATATTATATAATACAATATCATATTATACAATATCGTATCATATAATACAATATTATATATTACAATATCATATAATACAATTCATGTGATATAATAATGTTTTATATAAACAAAATATCATATTATACAATATCATGTTATACGATATTATATATTATACAATATCATATCATATGATACAATATTACATATTGCAATATCATATGAAACAATATCATGTGATAAAAAATTTAATATATAATACAATATCATATTATACAATATTGTATCATAATACACAACACTATACATAACAATTACATGACACAATATCATTTCATAATGTACAAAAAAATTGATACAATATCAAATCATATCATATCATATAACTTTTACAATATGATATAATATTGTATCATATAAAACAATAGTGTATCATATCATATACATGTAATACTATATCAAAGGAATCATGTTATATCATTTAACAACAAAGACATCTATCAAGCAGGTTTAAGTAAGGTAGGAGATTTTTTGAGCATCCTTGATAATGGAGATCAGGCTCTGCATCTGAAGCTACCTCTGCGATTCATTTATATTAAAGTTAAATCAACTATGCAAGTTTGAAATAGTACTATTATCTATTAAACATGTGACCTGTTCCAAAAAACTAAACCTCATTCAGCATCCGAAACCAATGGCTCAGATTCAGCATCAGGTGCATCAGTATCATAAGATGCACCATCCATGCAAGTTTGGTGAAGTTAGGACCAGTAATAACTAAGATATAATCATCAGAGGGCACCTGCTCCAAAAACTTTAACCAGCTCTAAAAACCTTAACCTCCTTCAGCATCCGAAACCTATGGCTCAGATTCAGCATTCATGCCCTTCATGTGCATCAGTATCATAAGACACACCATCTATGCAAGTTTGGTGAAGTTAGGACTAGTAATAACTAAGATATAATCATCAGAGGGCACCTGCTCCAAAAACCTTAACCTCCTCCAGCATCCGAAACCTATGGCTCAGATTCAGCATTCATGCCTGTCAGGTGCATCAGTATCATAAGATGCACCATCCATGCAAGTTTGGTGAAGTTAGGACTAGTAATAACTAAGATATAATCATCAAAGGGCACCTGCTCCAAAAACTTTAACCAGCTCTAAAAACCTTAACCTCCTCCAGCATCCGAAACCTATGGCTCAGATTCAGCATTCAAGCCTGTCATGTGCATCAGTATCAAAAGATGCACCATCCATGCAAGTTTGGTGAACTTAGGACCAGTAAAAACTAAGATATAATCATCAAAGGGCACCTGCTCCAAAAACTTTAACCAGCTCTAAAAACCTTAACCTCCTCCAGCATCCGAAACCTATGGCTCAGATTCAGCATTCAAGCCTGTCTGGTGCATCAGTATCATAAGATGCACCATCCATGCAAGTTTGGTGAACTTAGGACCAGTAATAACTTAGAAATTGCTATCAAAGGGCACCTGCACCAAAAACTTTAACCTGCTCCAAAAACCTTAACCTCCTCCAGCATCTGAAACTCATGACCCAGATTCAGCATCCAAGTCTTTCAAGTCCATAAGTAGGTCCAGATGCATCATCCATGCAAGTTTGGTGAAGATAGGACTAGTAATAACTTAGATACAGGACCTGCAACAAAAACTTTAACCAGGTCCGGACGCCGACGCCGACGCCGACGCCGGGGGTATAGCATAAGCTCCCCCCGACTTCGTCTCGGTGAGCTAAAAATGGATTACATTACAATTTATTTAAGTTTCAATCCTGCATTCTCTACCCCCAAAAGTAGTTTCCAGTCTTGAATACTTAATGATGCAGTAAACACTGTATATTGTATACATTAAGTCACACCATACATAAGAAATTCTCACCTGTTAAGTCGTCTCCCCTTAGTGTAGCTCTTCTGATTTTCTCATATAATGCAGTTGTTACCTCTGTATGATTTAAAGTTTTAATTGAAGCTTGTCGAGCCTTCACATACATAGGAGTTAATAAAACTCTAATAATAACTGTATCTGAAAAAAGAAAAAAAACAGGATACTGATAAAATTATTATCTCTTGTAGCAGTTCACAGAAATTAATTTTATGTTCTCTAACAATGTACCTTACACAATGTAAGAGACTCAGACAGTCTGTCTTTAAACTATTGTTGGCCCAATAGTCTACTAGGACCAGTAAATTTTGGATATGGGTTAATGCATTGTGAAGAGCACTTTTCCTTTATTTGGGCCAGTTAACATGGGTCTAGTTGGAATGTGAAAATTCTCAATTGGCCAATGGAAATTCTAGTTGTATGAGCCCAAATGACCAGTGAGAAATATAATTATCTTTATATTATTATTATTATTTTTAGCTTTAATAAGACTAAGAGTGACTTAAGAGCTATGACTGTTATTTGTAAAAAAAATTTGTTTGTAAACTCAAATTTTACAGGTATACATGCATGCATGCAATTTTTTTTTGTAAGATGGCATTTACTTCTCTTCAATTTAAGGTTTCCTTCTTTATAGTCCAGCTCAAGTGTCTATCACACAAGTTAATTTCCTAAATCATATCTTACATATGGCAATGGCTCCGAACCATGGAATATCCAGATTCACATGTATCATCTCCAATATCTGCTGTATAATGCCGATAGGGGTCATCTTTCCTAGCCCGAGACTTTTCAGTGACTCCTCTCCCAGGGCATTGAGACTGGCAGAGACATCAGTCAGCTCTGGCATCATGTCCCTCATGTTTTGCACATCTTTGATGATACTGCCATCTTTGGATATTTCTGAAGCAGCTTTGCTTAGAATTTCATCCACTCCTGTCTAAAAACATAGGAACATACAATTCAAGGTCCTCTAATATTGATTTATACCTTTTATGGTAATCTGTATTTTGTCTTAAAAATTGTTCTAATAATTCATCATGCTCTTTTGAGAAGTGTCCTAGCTAGCCTTAATTCACCTACACATGAACTTGTATGGTCAGGATAGATTACATATACTGCTTGTATTTCTTTCTCTAAAAAGCAAAATTATTGTTTTTTTTATATAATTTAAACAATTGAAATATGAGAGTTTTCAAAAGGAAGATGAAGTTTTGTCCAACCACTCTTCATTAAAAGAAGATAAATTAATTGCTAGTACTGCATGCAAAAGAAATACTAGCTGCAGTTCTGTAGCTCCAGGTCTGAAAAAATTCGGATGGACGACCTGGGAGCTACAGGGCCACCCATTGAAAAAATTGTATATTTATTGCGCAGAAAAACGTGCGCTAGTTTTCGACTTATTTACCTTATTTATACGCAAATTCTGTGAAAACAGCTAGTACCATTAAATTTTTCATGCAATTTACTACTGATATCGCCTCTTTATTTGCCTCAGACTTTCTCCGAAACACGCTACCGACCTCGGAAAATCAAGTATGTTGAATTTATATCGAGATCGAGAGTCGCCATTTTTACATGTAAACAAAGTGCACCACATGAATTTACGGGACTGGTGATGGTGTTTAAAAGACTATCCGAGACAAGTGAAGAGGCGATATCAGTAGTAAATTGCATGAAGAATTTAATGGTACTAATTGTTTTCACAGAATTTGCGTATAAATAAGGTAAATTAGTCAAAACTAGCGCCGGTTTTTCTGCGCAATAAATATACAATTTTTTCAATGGGTGGCCCTGTAGCTCCCAGGTCGTCCATCCGAATTTTTTCAGACCGGGAGCTACAGAACTGCAGCTAAAGAAATACATGTAAGAATGCCATTTACTAACTTGCTGACCAGCTATTATTTACATCCGTTTAAGTTTAGGCTAAAAGTGACTCGATCCTTTCAGTCTGAGATTTAGATAAACATGTGTTTTAGTCATCTCATTTTTTTTTCATGCTCAACATTAATAACTTGAGACAAATTTAAAAACAAAGTAGTTACAAACTTAATGTTCTTTGAAAGATTGCATCATCCTGAATTAGGTACCTAATGTCCTCCATTAAGGACCTAATGTATGCAAAAATCATACATGTATTTCACAAATAGCTACAATTGTAATATAGTATTGTTTTTATGTACAATTTAGATTAAATATGCCATGTCATTTTTTAGCTGCACATGAACATGATGAATGAATTTCTCCAGCAAAACATCACATCATGTAACATGCCGTTTGCCTTATTTAATAGATGAAAAAAAATGTATTTCCTCATCTAATTCTACACCATGTGACTGTACACTAATCAATATAATCAAATACATATTTTTTTTACCGATGTGCTTTTTGTTCTTGACAGCAACAGCGTGGAAGCTGAACTTGTTATCTGATGATTTCTTAAGATGTCAAATCTGGCTTTGCTTGAACATTTTTGAACACTGTAATATCTTTTGAATGTTGCCTGTAATAGAAAGAATGCACATTTCGAATAAAAAAAATTATGAGACACGTATCATTGATAGAAAAGTTAACTGACATTGAGATGTAACAGAGGAAATTCGAATGCATTAATAAATAAATTTTATCACTTACATTTGTAAACGGTGCAGTCCCTAAAATGTAAGGGCTAGATGCATACCGAAACACACAATGAACAGAGCGATTCATTGCCATTTTGTTATATCATAAACATAAAAATAAAAGTAGTTGTAAAACACGTAAAACACATGTTATAAAATTAAGTTCACAAGGATATGACAACGACCGAAGTGTTCCGAACGAGAGAGGTATTCCGATGCTCAAAATGGCGACAATAGTGAGGGTAAAACGAAAAAGAAACGCAGAAGCGGTCCAAAATATACTTGTGTCATGCAAAAAGGCCAAAATAGATGAAGCTGGGAGTAGAACAAACGATGACAATGTTTGTCAGAGTTATCTTAAGTTTGCTGGGACTGTCACGTCAAAGGTAATCTGTCAACACTGACCGAGAACAGTACTGCATCACACCTAAATGATAAAGCATGACTATCCTCTGCGCCGCTTTTCCACAAGGGATTCTCAAACAATACAAAAATCATAAAATATGGACTGATACTCACATTTTTCTTGTTAATGTTTTCTAATAGCGTATCCTATATATTTATTTTAAAAATATAGACATAAATGTAACTAGCTTTTTGTCATTGAACCATCATAAAAAGTTTTGTTTGATTTGCTTAGGGAGAAGTGATATCAAAGCACATCAGAGATGCGATTCGAAAAGAAAAACTACAGAAGGAATGCAAAAGCCATCAGTCTGTGACTAGTGTATTACACAGAAAGAGACAGCATCAAAAGGAGTCCTCAAAGAACAGTAGGTTTAAAATCACCTCAACCCTTCGAGCTTTAGATCTTGCAGAGCTTGATAAGGAAAACGGAGATGTTAGACAAACAGAGAGACCTTCAACAATGCAATCTCCTGAAGAAGTGTGTGAACAATGTTTACAAAAAATAGAAGATAAATCAGAAGCTCTTGAAAACAAAGTAAAGGAAGAAGTCAGTGAAAAACAGAAAGAAACAATTATTTGCACCTGTAAAAAGAAAAAGAAACCAAATGATGAAGACACTGTAGATAAAACTCCTCCTGTAGCTAGTCTAACAAATGGTGCCCAGGCAGCTGAAAAAGTGTATCATCTGTATGATGTAGAAGATACAGAGTCATCATTGCCAACGTTTCAGTCATTATTGCAGGTATATATAAAGATGTTGTTAAATGATATCTACAGTTTTTTAGCGGTCATAACCAACTTCATTGAAGTCTTTTGAGAATATTCTTATACGTATAAAAATTTAAGTATTTAGATCAGTATATCAATGCAAGTATTGCCAATCTTTAATGTTGAAATTAAATTTTTCAATTCTTGAAATGATTTTTTATTTTCAACATGAGAGTTGAAATTTTAATATTATAATAGTTACGTACCAGTATATAAGTATTACAAGTAGATTTTTGTATTGTTTGCAGGAAGCTCAGAATGCTAGCTTTGTCACCTGCAATTCTGAGCAAATGGTGCATGAGCAAGTGCAGCCAGACAAACAAGAAGACTATGTGTATGATCTTTATTACACCAATAGTAGAGATTTTAACCTCCAAATTCTTGAGAGCTCCTTATCAATTCATTCTCTAAGTGCAGACAATTTTGAGTATGCAAACAATGAGGAAGAGGATGACGAGGTGTATGAGGATGAGGATGATGAAAATGAGGAGGGGAATTGGAGGAATGATTACCCTGATGAGGATCCAAGGTTCTTTGAGAATGAAGATTTAGATTATGTGTATGGAACTGGTAAGTTTTTTTATTAAGTAATATTAATGTTTTTAATATATTTGATCAGTGCCTACTATCTATTCAAGATATATTACTATAGTCAGGTACTCTTTACACAATTGCACTGAAAAATATAGTTCTGTTCATGATCAGTAGATACAACATTACAATAAATCTTTAGAATATCGATGTATATATAATACATGGAAGAAAACAAAATTAACGTAAAATTATTTTGAAAAAATTCCCCACCTTAAGAAATGTAAATGTGAAGTATTCATATTCCTATGCTAGCTGCCTCCTCAGTCTTTTTCACGAAAATATAGGTCATTCTTCGATTGACAATTTTTTCACTAATGAATATTGCTTATATTATTACAATAATTATATTAATTTCATGATTATTGTTCGTTTGTTATCACACAATCTCTTTTAATGATTTGTTGTGTTTGAGTGTGTGTTATTTCTTTTCTTTTTTTTTAAATGACGGAATGGTTACGCAACACCTGCACCATATTTCTGATCGCACTCGTGTAGACTCTGTTTAAGCACAGATGTGTGCACTGTTTGCTAATTACCAGTGGCAGTATTTAATACGGACATGAAGACTATATACGCCAGTTTCTAAACAAGTTCAGTGATTTTAACTTAGAGATCGGCTGAGCACAGTGAAAATTCAAGTAATTTAAAAGTCGAATATCTTGGATATGGGGTAACCCATATCTATTCTTGTTATAGATACATGTTAAAGGGTCTAACTCATATTTTTTTGGGGGGGATGGGAGGCAATTTCATAAAGGTGCATAAAAACATGCATGTTTGTTGGTAGTTAATTTCGTGGCTTAATTTCTTAAATGAATTTTTACAGTTAAAGAGGCCTTCTAAAGTGTTGTGTTTAAAGGGAGCTAACTCTCTCTTTTACCGTAAAGTCTCGTGTATAACACACTTTTTTTCAGCCAAAATTTGATCAAAAGTGGGTGTGTGTGTTATACATAGGAACAAAATTTTACCCCATATTTTCAGGCCGTGATTCTGGATACCACGGGATCAAGACTATCGATATCGTGTGTTATGCAAGTAGTAAGAGTGTAAACTAAACTTACTTTGTCAGAAATACCTTATTCTTAATTTTATTTCCATGTATTAAAATATTTATCTACTCTGACCACTGTTCCTTGCATCAAACAAGTTCTCCCCATTACGTAACCAGCCACCTGTTGACTCGGCACATGGTGAATGTTTATTCAACAATTTCCGGTGTCAGTAGCATGCAACTGTCTCGTGTTAGACTAAACAGGTGCAGGAAGATTAGCAATTATTAATTGATTTAACTTAATACATAACCAGCCACCTGTTGACTCGGCACATGGTGAATGTTTATTCAACAATTTCTGGTGTCATTAGCATGCACCTGTCTCATGTTGGACTTCACAGGTGCAGGAAGATTAGCAATTATTAATTGATTTAACTTATTTACTTTGAGTCCCTTTATGCAGTAAAACATTATTGCTTTTCACAGACACTGCATGTTCAAAATAGATCGATCATTTGTACGACATGATAATGACGATAAAGACATACAAACATTTCTTTACAATGTTTATTTTACAACAATCAAAGAATTGGACTATATTTTAATCAATTAAGTAATTTCTTTTGTTGTTGTCTTGTTTAGATCTGCAAATGTTAGTACTTTTAAGCACTTTGATTACATTTTTAACACATGCATTACAATGACTTTTCAAAAATTTCTTTGTTTTTTGGGTGCGTAACTGCGTATACATTATACATAAGGAACATTGGTTTTTTCAGCATTTTACACCCAACTTTGGGGTGCATATTATACACGGGTGTGTGTTGTACACGAGACTTTATGGTAAATGAGTCAGCTTATTTTACAAAATACATGTAAAGCAATGTATTTACAACATAAAATATTAACCCCTGCAATGAAACTATGATACCATTTGTTTACATTTGATATTTACTAAGTATCATAGAAAGTTTTTGTAGTACAATTGAGCAAAACTTCTGAAATATAAGAACTGATATGATTGAAGGTGGGGATCAAGCATTAGTAAGCATACATCTTACAGCAAGTATTCAAATTTCTCCAGCATTCCAGGGAGGTGTTTCTAATTATGGAATTCAGTTAGCTTCAAAAGCTTTATAGATTTCAGAAAAAAATTCCTACATACATGTTTTATAGACTCCACCACATACATACCTAAGTAGATACCGTATATATTTTGTAGGCAGTGATGACTATCAGGTCTTTGATTATGATGACAGGGGTTTGGCCGAGTGGATGACTTCTGGGTGCAATATTGGTAAGTTTAGATGTACAATCAGAGTCGTTTCTAGATATATATAAGCTTAAACAATAAAACTTTACTTTATGGATATTTTTTTATTCAAAAAATTGCTCTATTTATTTTCATAAACTGTAAGCATGGATATTATTATAATAGAGTAAAATTGTTGCTCTTGCCCGTTTATTTACATTTTTATTAATAATTTACTGTGTACATCATAATTTTATTATTAATAGTTTTTATGTTATAAAATGTTATATAATGTTATGCAATATTGTTAATACTTTGTGTAATGAATTGCAATTGCATAGCTAGAGCAATTGCTTTTATAGAGGAATGAACACAACTGTGGTTGTAAGGAATATAGAGCGAGAGTGCAATAGGTATGCAAACATAACAACCGTAAGTGACTTTGTGCTTTGCTTTGACCAAACTTGCTGGGATGATGCATTTTGGGATGGATAATATCAGCCATGCTTCTGATGCATTTTTGGATGGATAATATCAGCCATGCTTCAGATAATGTACAAGTAACCTATTTTGTATTTTCCTGAAAATGGACAAGTTAATGAACTACTACTTGCACTGCTAATACCCCCTTGTAACTTTGTGCCATTCCTAGGCTATAACTGTATGGTCCAAGCATATATAGATATGTAAATACCAAACATGTCGAATGCAAATGACCTGGTTTTGTACAGTTGATGGGTTACCTTATTTAAACTCTGTGAGCAGGTTTTAGTTCTATTTAATATGAGAGAGAGAGAGAGAGATGCATGATGCATACAATACACATTACTTTGCTTTTTCAGAGGATAAAGGTTATGATTCTTCAAGTGAAGATACGGATGAAGAAAATCAAAGCACATATGAAAGATTTAAACGACGGGTAACCAAAGAGTTAAAGATTAATAATTCTTAACATATTTAGGATTTACTTCCCTTTATTTGTTACAGAGTTTTTAAAATTGTCTAAATAGAAATTAGTTTCATGTGTTAAAAAAGCAATTTATTTTCAATACTGTATTCAGATTTAAGATTTTTTCTTATCCTTTTATTTCTGTGATTACAAAGATATGTTTTGAAATTCATTTATTTTCAAAATAAACCTGTCAAAATATTCTTTAAGCAGTTTTGCTTCCTTAATAATACATGTGCATATTATGGTTTTGATGTTTATTTATTGCATTCAAATCATAAAGTATGTATATATATATATATGTCTTCAGTTGAGCTGAAATACAATTGTTCTGTAAACAACTGATGCAGAAAATCTTTTATTGGTCTACAGTATATGTTTATTGTTTAAATTAAAAAATATCACATCTTGTAATTTAAAATAATAAACAGATCAACAAAATATGTTGGCAATTATTTTTTGAAGCGGGTTTCAAATTACTAGTTGTTTTTAACAGAGACTTTTTATCCCTTTTTTATGCACATTAATATTAAGGTTTTAATTATGATAAAAAACCGAGTTTTTATTGTAAAGATGGTGTTTGACCTTGGACATACCATATTATTCAGTACAAAATTTATTTTTACCACTGAGCTAATAAAAAAATATAAAGTCCAGTGGTTGAGTCGCTCTGAAATTTATGACAAATGTAAATCTTTAAAGGGTTTTATCTGTTAAGTAAATAACTATATTTATTATATATACTTTCATGATATGATTAAAAAATAAAGAGATGAAAAGCACCCAGCTTGACTTGTTTGTCTGCAGCAACAGTATAGATAACACTTTGCTCTGGAGGATTTTTTAACAACTCTTAATGCATTTACTGAGGTTTTGATGAATCAAGGTTAAACTTAGAATTTTGTGTAAAATCCATGTCTGGACCACATGTTCTCTCCCTCTTGGCCCTATTTGGCTCATATTTCCTGAAAGTGTGCCATTGGTTCAAAGGTGTGCAGAGACCTTGAAGCAAGTTTTTTGCTTTTATATGACGTATCATAAAATTGAAGGTCACATCAGAGCTTTGTGAAAAATTCTTGTCTGGACCAAATATTTTCTCTTTCCTTGGCCCAATCTTGCACAGACTATCAATTGCAGAGACTGTCTGTAGGTAAGGGGCATGCACTGACCTAGAATCAAGAATGCTTGTGTAAGGAGCTAAGTCAGCCAGAGATTAAAGTTAAAGTCCTAAAAAATGTCTTTCATTCTTATGTCCTTTATATATATATATATATATATATATATATATATATATATATATATAT
>WFKH01010931.1:41612351-41647774 GCA_016163765.1 Magallana hongkongensis
ATATATATATATATATATATATATATATATATATATATATATATATAATATTAATTTACAAATGAGCTAGAGAATGTAACTTTAATCTAATGCAGAACATTAATTGAAATCCAAGAATGTGACTACCCAGTAATGCAATAATTTTAAATTCATATATTTTGTATGAATTACCAAAAGAGAGGATTTTTATACTGTTTTTTTATGACCATCTCTTTTTTAATCTTTTGTAAATTTTTCATATAAATTGAGTAAAAGTACTTCTAAATGGTATGTTAACTTTCATTATCTGGATGGAAGCGCTAAAAGTCTGTTGTCTTTACTTGCTTTCCGTTGTTTTTATATAACAGGTATTACTAAAACTATATGGATCTCGAAGTTATCCACAAAGAGTAAACTTCAAAGTATAAAATGTAAAGCATAATTTAACAAAATCAACATCATTTATTACAGGTATTTAAATAAACAATAAAATAATTATGGCATAATTTATCAAGATAAAATTATTTAAGGTATTTGAATAAACATTAAAACCTTGTTTTTAAATGATGTCTAACCATCAAAGGTATAACCTCATAATATACCTGAAGGTCATTTGGTCTGTTGGTTTATGTGTATGTTAAAACATGTATGTCATTGATCAAAAAGTATACCGGTTAGATATGGTTTTGTTTATAGACTGTTAACCGCTTTTTGGTTTTCAAAAGAAAGGAAAAGTCTATATACCGGTACATCATATAACTATAAAATACACATGGACTGTATTCTAAGCCAGCTTAGAATGCTTTGACAAAACTATATTTCTAGCCTTCATTGATAATAAATTTTGAACTATTTTTTCACATAGATGGCATACACAGTTAACATATACAGAGTTACTAGATTTACAAGGTATTATACATGAATTAATGAAAAATCATATAACAAGCTTTGTACAGATTGGTTTTGGTGATGGTCATTAAATGATAAAATAACACAACATATATATATGTACAAATTACATGTATGTCAAGAGGATAGAATGAAACTGGTCTATATGCATCGTCAGAAACCCACGGTCGGTCTCGCTTTTCTTACCTGGAGGTAAGAGAAGCGAGACCGACCGAGGGTTTTCGATGATGGTCTATATGTTAATATTTAAGTAATGTGGGGACATGTAAAGTTAAACACTGGACTCAAAATATCGGAGTTCCCTGGGGGTGGAGGAGGGGGAGTTTGACCCCTGTTTTTGTAACTCCACTGCTCCCCTTTCCTGCCCCTCCCCGGGAGGGGTGGGGGTTATGCTTCTTTGCTGGTGGACCTCAACTGTACAGACAATTCTGTTTTTGGAGGGAATTCTGGGAACATCAGACTGAGAAAGTTCGGACACTGGCTGTTTTGGTTCCCGTATGATAACTGTCTTTGACTCTGTGTCCATTATTTCAGAATCAGCCAATGAACTGCTACTGTTGACAGAATAAGCCCTGTTTCTGATTTCAATGTTTATTATATTATTTGGCTTGACATCAGTTTTGTTTTCTTCTTTAGATGTTATGTTGTTGACTTCAAAATTAGAAGTGTGGTTCTCTTTTGTCTGTTTATTGTTTTTAACTTTCCCATCTTCCAGCCTTTCTTCTTCATTCATTTCAGTCTTTCTTTCCTTTCCCTCCACGCCGACTATTTCGTTTTCTTCCTTTAAAGTTGCAGTGGGACCCTTATCACCATTTGAGTCCCCATCCTCTTTTACATTTTTACCCTCTGCATCCTGGTCCTCTTCAATTTTACTCAACAAGTTATCAATACTATCCACCTTAATTTCTTTTTCCTCAGCCTTCAAATCTCCATGAAGTTCAATACTTTCAAGACATCCATGATCCTTTGGATCAGCAGTGGGATCTTTCTTGGGATCATTGGTTAGATTGTCCTCAAAGAACTCAGCCAAATACCCCCCGTCACTGATCATCTGAGTATGAAGGGTCTGCTGCTCCACCCAGCTTCTTGTCTCTTCCAGGATGTCAGCAAGCTCTGTGGTTATTTCGGGGGTTATCACCGACTCCTTACTTTCCTTGTTGCTCATTGTTTTGGACATACTAGTTGTTGGACTGGTTGCTTTTACCAGCTGAACTCCTGCAAATAAACAAATACCGTTGAACTTCGATATCTTGAACACTGATATCTCGAATACAATGGATATGTCTAAGTGATTTGTAAGTACCAACCACTTATTTTTTAAGTATTTTACCCTTGATATCTCAAATACTCAGATATCTCGAAGATTTTAACTCTTTCCCTACTGTCCCATCTAGTTCGAGATAACGAAGTTTGACTGTATGTCATTATCATACATTTACTGTGCATTTCAATCAGTATGGTAAGCCCAAAAAGCATGAAAATATTCATGAACATAGTTGAGAATGAAAGTCAAAGAAAGCTACCACTGGTCACATATACAAAATAAACATTAAGTAATGCAAACAGCATATCATGCATATACTTGGTAACCATTTGCTGTCGGTGGTAACTTTTTAAAATTAGGCTAAGACGAAAGAGATTAAGAGCATTTTGATTTTCATTTTAATGCTGATGTTCTATTCTGTTTGTCCCCCCAATTAGACTCAAAGTTGTACAATTCTCTGCATCTATCAATGCATCTAACATGTCTTCTGTACTTTATACCTGAGTCTGCCGACTCCTCGCTCTGCTCTGTGGTGGTGATGTCCTCTTTCTTCAGTTTACCAATGCCTTTCTTCAGCGAGTTTTCGCGCCTGGGTCCAAAAGTGGGCACAGGTACCTCCACAGTCAGCATCTCATTATAAAAGTCCTCCACTTCCTGGTCTGTGGGTAGTCCTCTCCCCGTGGTCTGAAACTATACACATCGGTTAGTTCGTTTTGACTTGGGTTGGTAAAACTTTCAACTTGTTTATCACTGGAAAACTTTGTACCCTTGTATTAATAATACATTTACCAGTACTTGTATATAGGAAAAGTGTTAATCAGTTTGCTTCACTTGCACATTGAGTACAATCAAACTTATTTATTTCAAACTCCATGAGACCAAGAATAAACTTCGAGATATCCAAGGATTTGAGATACCGAGCGAGTATAAGTGGATGAAACTTTAAAATCTTTTAGAGTAAATCATGGTATTTGAGATTTGGATGTTTGAGATACCAAATTTCAACTGTTTATGTATTTCTTTTCTGAAATGCATATTTTCTAAAAAATAAAAAGAATAAGAGATGTAAGGATGTATAACTTATAATTAAAAAGACTGCAGTTTTTCATTGTGTATAATTGTATTGTTTGTTAAACAAGTACCTCCCCTGGGTGTTTTTTTGGTATGAAGCTAAGATTACTAACCTCCATCTCCTTTGTGTCTTGTGCGTTACTGCCATCACTGTCATGTGACTTGTGGCGTAGTTTCTTCATTATGTCAGAGTCAGGATCCATCACCTACAGAAAAATCAAAGTATTGAAATCAATGATAGAAATTGGTTTTTGTTAATCAACTAAAGAAACTCTTGTCAGAATTATTAAACTTTGTCAAAGATTTTTTGGGGGCAGATTTTCAGTTATGCATATTATTCAGCAGTATTTTTTGTTATTATTCATGCAAATGGATTGCATTGAGTTATTGGAACATAATTAAAAGTTTATAGAAACAACTTTTGATATTTATAATATTGGTACCAGTAAAATATATTAATAAACAATAGAATACATTACTACAAAATCATGTCAAATATCTCCAAGGTATACCTGCATGACTGTCTGCACCATTTTTGGAGTTCGGCTGATGGCCGATGTTGATTTGATGATTTCATCTACCTGAGAACTCCCTAGGGATTCAGCACTTTCTTTGGCTAATTTGGCATTCTGTCTTAACAATTTTCTATAAAATTCAATCACAAAATTTTATTAAAAATGATTTTTTTGAGACACAAAATATATAATTCTCAATATAATATTTACAATATGATTCATAGCTTGACAGTAAACAAATTAAAGAAAGATAAAGAAAGTTAAGTACTGTAGCATATAATTTTGATGAAAAAAAAAATCGAAATATTAAATAATAGTATTATTTCAACACAGTATATAACATGAGAAACCAATATTACATTCTTTTAGGTTACTGATGAAAACAGGTAAAAATGTAAATGCTTATAATGTGTTTTAACTTTTACGCATTAACCAACATCACCGAAAGGGAATGAGGTGATTCTAAAGCATTTGAAGTGGATGTGCATTGAGAGGAATATTTCTAATATGCCCAGAACATTCCTGTTTTTCTGTCTGAGGGAGCATGAAGTTGCAGTGAAAAGCAATGTCATGGTTTGGAGGTAGTGCATTTAAAAACACACAGGATAGGGTCTTGAAAAGTGTGTGTGAGGCCCATAAGCTACAACGCCTACCTGAAATCACTTTGCTTTCATTACTTATTGAATTTACCGGGAAATATTCCTTGGTATTCTAACGTCATCAAAGGAGAAAGGAGGATTTTATAATGTCTAAATTTTTGTCTGTTTCTGGGAAAAGTAAGAATGTGTTTTAGGTTTTTAGAATTTGGATTTGTTAAGGAACAAAATAGTATAGATTTTGTTATCAAATCAAAATATAACTGATAACCAAATTGTTTACCTCTGGTGATAGGACATGATTAGATCCAGCAAACTGGAATACTAGCTTACAGCACAAACGAGATCAGAAATAACCCTTAAAATCTATGTACTTTATAATGTACTTCATAAGTTCAATCTGATATTAAGGCAGCAATTGACAGGTCATCTAATTATCAACAGCATGCAAAAAAGAATTCTTTTCAAAAACACACCATGCAGGAAGATGTTCCTACACAATTACACCTTACCTCTATTTTTTGGCTGATTAAATCCTGTTAACTACTTTCATTAACTGATAACAAATGTATAAGGGAAGAATTTACTTCATGCACACCAGCCTATTTAATTTGGTTATAATGGTGATTTTTTTTCTTAAGGGAATTGTATTCTCATGCTGTACTTGTGCAAGATGATATAAACGTATATAACATATTCTAGGATGAAAATATAAAATATGAAGTAACTTGTACAAGTCAAATGATTAGGTTAATTAGTTCATAACAGTTTCCGTGGATTTTATTGAAAAGTCTATACATGTAATAAAATGTATATTGAAAAGTTATTAAGTGATACAATTTTAATAATTCTAAAATTATTTATAAATTTGTCATAATTCTCAAAACCATATTTTACTTAAAATCCACAAAATCTGATGCAGACAAATATTAATAAAATCAAAGAATCGATAATATCAAATTTGATAATTAACAAATTTGAGTTTAACAATTATTTAGCATTTTTTTGAGTTTAATCATCCTAATTATCTGACAAGTACTTCATATGACTACCAAGGGGTTTCCATTATCCTATGTCGTAACAATGGGTCAACAAATCTAACATGGCCGCCACAACTGCAGGGATATCAGCTGATAATACCATGCAAGTCGATGGTAGTGCAGTTTTTTGGTACGTTCGAACTGGAGTCTGATTTCTATATATATATATTGTTTCTAAGTCATGGATGTGCTCATATGGGGTTAAATGTGATATCATTGTACTTACATTCTACAAAGGTACAAGAAAAAAACACAGATGATTTATTTTCATTCATAGAATATACTTAAGTATTTTATCTGAGTTGAAGAGATTAACTGTGAACATAAATTTATACTTAGATTCAAAGACACAAGAATCATCATGCCCTGTAAAACACATGGGTATCTATTGATTATTTTAACATTGTTATTAAAGACCTCTATGATCACAGAAAGAAAAAAATAAGATGCTGTAAAGTATTACATTTGGCTGTGTATTCCAAAACAGTTTCCGCTTATGACACAACCATTTTTTAAACAAACAAAAATAAAATATAAATTCCATGACTACACTATATACATGTATGTATATAGCTGTGATTTACCAGTACATACTATTTTAGTCTAAATAAGTTACTCCATTTGATTTTTCTTGCAGAATAATTACTTAACAATCCCTATTAATGTTCCCCTTGGTTTTGGTTACACACTGCATGTACCAGTATTATAGCTCATATAGTTGAGGGCAAGGCCTGAAAATTCCAATCAATCAGCTACATGTAGTACTATACAACATTTTAGACTGAAACAATTCAACAAAATTCAAACAAGAAAACTTCTTAAGACAGTAATAGAAAGATGGCCAGATTGCAAGGCTTTGCTTAAAATATTCTGTGTGCAAGGGTGTAGCTTGCCAATTTAACTAAAAATGGGCTGTCCCAGAAAAATATAGTTTTTAACTATTCGTAATACTTGTAATTTAACTTATATAGAGCTCAGCCAAATCAATATAAATATAATTTTTGTCCATTTTTTAAGAAATTAATTTTTAATGTTTTGTAGATATCTGTTTTTAATCTAATTTCTTGCAATCTGACCATGCAAAGACGATTAATTAAAGTTAACAGAATAACCACAATGCTAGAACTCAGACAGTAACCACTACCACAGTGTTAACTGACTTTTCATGACGTTAATCTGAAGATGCTTGAATGAGTATAACTCGAGCTCCAACAGTGGGGACTTACTTGGCCCTCTTTTTCATGTGTCTGTGAGCCTCAGGATATTCAGACATGGCCGCCTCAAAATCCCCCTTTGAGAGAATGAAGAGGTTGGTGAATCCCTTACAGACCACATCTGCTGTCCGTCTATTGCCTTCACCTCCACTCAATGCAAGCAAACTGAAAAGGATTAAAATTAATATTCATCGAAAATTTTCGCTTATTTACAGACTCGGTAGTTCATTAAACTTGGTCTGCTAAAATATACTGATACAATTTACATAAAAGCATAACAATATTGATGCATGAAAACTACATGTATCTGCATTTTCCAAAAAAACAAATTATCAAACCAGACCTTATTTCTCCAAAGACACTGCCCTCTTTGAGTGTTGCCAAGACGATGGAATTGTCTGGTCCTCCAACTACATCCACCTGACCTTGACTCACAATGTACATCTCCTTGCCCACTTCTCCCTACATAGATACATTGAGATCACACATCCATCAAAAAGCAGACATTTTTTCATGTAACAAAATATAACTGATTATTTTTCTGTGGGTGCTTTTTGATTTCAGAATAGGTACCAGCACATTTATTTTTTTGCAATTTCTTAAAAGATGACTTTTTAAATTAGATTAAACACATTTTTTTCAATCAATTTGGGGGAGGGGGGGATTATGATATACTTCAAACTTTTAACAAAATCAGTTGCCCACTGGCAGAAAAATTCAGTTATACAATATTTAATATTCACATCTTCAGAAATTCACACATATATATTATGAAGGACCTTTCTGCAGACATAGTCCCCTGGCAGATAGAGGATGGGCTTCAGTTTTAGCACTAGGTCAAACAAGAGGGTCTTGTCACAATCTTGGAACAGCTTGACTTTACTCAGCGTGTTAAAATGAACGTGGATGGCAAGATCTGTTCGTAGGTTCTTGGGCAAGGTGTTCATCAGTACTTTCTCATCTATAAACAGACAATGAGTGTGTTCAGAATGATGCTCATTAAACCTGGTAGATGATTTCTACACAATATACAGTACTTCTGAATCAGAAGTTGTTCAAATTCTATAAATATAGAAAGACACAAAATATTATAAAACAGGTAAATATAAAGGTGGCGCCGCCTTAATAAATACTACAACATAGTAAAAGAATCTTTTTAACACTGTGCTTTTGAACACTGCAATATTAAATCATGCATTAGAACTGACATGAACTTTTTCCATGAAGTTGGTAGCTATAACCCTTACCTAATATCTTTTGCTGCTGCCAGTTATAAATGAACCAGGTCCTGACTTTTTCTTGGGTCTCTCTGGGCAGATTCAAGTTCTTGACATACCAAATAGCAGCATCCATTCTCTTGTTGTAAAGGGCCTTAACTCTGCCTGCAGCATCCACAATGTCCCGGATCTGAATAGAAAAGATTTATAATTAAGGTCTTGTAATCAGAGGAATCTTTTTTCTTAACTTAATGACTCCATCAAAGGAATATTAGATAAAGTTGATATTAAAGATCATGAGAAATGAAGACAATCCAAATAATGTCTCTAAAAAGAGAACGTCTGTTGATTTTGTTTTATAAGTAGGAGCTAATATAATAGTTTATGCTGAAAATATTTATATGTTGAAACTAGTAAAAATGTTACCAATCTAAAGCACTGTGTGTAAAGATGCAACTACAAACCTGACCAATCAAAAGAGCAAAGACAAACACGCCTGACACCCAGTACACAGTCATAAAGACATACTCCATCACATTGGTCGGTTGAGGGTTGTTCCCGATGGATGTTGCCGTCTTTGTAGCCAAATAAAAGCACCGAATATAACTAAAGAAGAAAAACCAAAAGTTTTATCCACTATACTGTTCTCAATTTGAATTACTTGATATCAACTGGATGCATTTACAGTATGTCTATTTCTAAAATTGTACGGCATTTATTAAGATTTATATGAAACAGCAATGTAAAAATAATCATAATTGAATAGTCTTATACACTAGGCTAATGGTTAAAAGACTTTGTTTTTCCATACATCTGTCTGTAACAAGTTCTTGGGTGATCACCACAAGATTCGAACTTGTAACCTTCCATTCAAAGATCAAATTAAAGCTCTACAAACAAAGGTAGAAGATAAAAATCTAACTGAATGGATGTAGATTTCATACAAATCAACAAAATTACATACGCATTGCCGACTCCATTATAGACCCATCTGTTACTGCCGATCCCCTCGTACACAGACATTGCGTAATATCCACAAGTCTCCACATGAATCAGGAACAGCATGTAGATCATAGTCTTAATAATCCTGAAAAATTAAAATAGATATGTTGACTTATTATAAAAATCTGTGATAAGATAAATCATCATTTAAAGTCACAGCAAGAAAATAAATTACGATAACACACCTAAGAATATGAGCCGATCTCACAGCCTGATCGCAGCGCTCAAAAAACTCCCAGAAAGTCTGAATCTGTAAATGAAGATCAATAAGTAATTTGTTAAAGAGGATGAAAATCTTTAACTCCATGTAAAGGCTTCAACTGATTTGAATAGGACATTCATATGTGTATTTTGCATGTATGTTTAAATGCAGTGCTAACTCATGATAGCAAATGTTTTCAACCTAGAGGTACTCTCAATTTCACAAACATAGTAAAGGTGTAGTTTTTATAAATTAAACAAGGAATTGCATGATTGTTTCTACATGCAAAGAAAAGGCACTCACTTTCAGATACCTGGGCAACCTAAGCCAGGGAACAACTCCAACTTTGAGGTAGAATAGATCCAAAGGCATCAATGAAAGAACATCAAACTGAAATCATAAAAGGGAGGTAACTACAAACATACATATTCAAGTTTATATGCACCTTGCATTATTCTAAACACTACAGTTATCATACAATAAAAATAGATAAAATAACACACCTTAAACATTTTTTTCTTCATATAATTCTTTTTGGTTAGTTTCATGTCTCTCTACAAAAAAAAAATGATAAGACATTTAAAAAATCTTTCAGTTTGAAGACTAAATTTCAGTAAACTACGAACATTGAATTGAGCTTTGCAGACAAAATACTCACCTCCAGTAGACCACTGTTTAAGAATGTCAGTCTTGGTTTAAAAACAAGAATATCCAACAGGTACACTAAATCACTGAGATAGTCACAGATGAGCCAGTACGTCACGTTACTTGGAGTCTGGTACGGGAAGATTCCTCTCAGCGGAATCACGGACACATTGTAGGTAAAACACAAGGTGACCAGTGCAAGCCAGCACATGTATATCTTACCTGTAAAAACCAAAGATATTAGGGGTACTGTATACAGGGTTATTTTTGCCCTGGGTACGGTAATTATCACCCTTCTCCTCTTGCAAACAGTCTCTGCCTGTCTTGAATTTGCCCAGACACAGTTGTGTTTAAAGAGAGATAATTTGAGACATTGGAATTCGCCCAGTCTTAAATTCGCCCGCTGGCAACAAGGGCAAAAGGGACGAAAATAAAACGGGGGCGAATATTTCCCTGTATACAGTATTCATATTGTTGTAGTGAGCATCATGTTTATATATTTCACCTTAAGTAGCTAGTTCACAAGCAAATCCCAAATGATAAACCTGTGTCAATCAGTCCGTAAAATGTTAATGTGACTGAATTTATGAACTATGCCATTCAGGAATCTTTTAGTTAACTGAATGTCAGACACTGTGCTTCATCATGAGTTCAAACATGTATTAATACTTTGAGTCAACATCTACCAAAATGATATGATCCTTAAAATATTCTGCGGTTCCATTAATATCTGTGGGCGTCAACCAAACATCACAAGTAAAACCTCTGAACTTACTTTGAGGCTCTAGGATGGATGGAAACTGGAGTTGTTTGCAGCAGTTGGGAAGGGGGGACTTGCAGCACCCCCAGTCCATGTAGAACTTGTCTATCTCCTCTTCTGTGGGCAGACCGTCCGGTCCCAGCTTCAAGTGGTCCGGGTAAAAATTGTTGATTCTGTTCTGTCTGGCCGCGTCATCCTCTGCCACAGATATGGCTGAAATATCAAGATAGTCAAAGAAGGTGATTTATTGAACCCTTATAATGATGATGATGAATTTCATCATAAAAAATAAATATGTGTAAATACTTGAAATTGTGTTGATCGATGCATTCAGTTGATCATCAAATATGCCTTCAAAGATATTGTACATACTGTATGTTTTCTGTTTGAAGTATTTAGTATTTTGCAGAGAAAGCTTAAATGGTATTATTTTATTGAGAAAGCCTAATATTTTACAGAGAACATTTGCTATTTTTACACATAGAGTATATAATATTACTAAGCTGTACCTGAGTTGGCCTCTGACAGTGCATCAACCTCTGACAGTGAGGAGGGGGTGGGGGGCTGGATCGTGTTTTCCTTGATCTTCTCTGTGCGGCTCGAGAAGGCACGTACCAGATCATGGAGGTACTGACTTAGACTGCTGCTCACATTGGATAAACTGTTACTTCTGACAAAACAATAAATTGAAACATTAAACTTTAAAATCTTTCAGGTATCATATCAAACTTATCAAAAAAATGCTTTTGTAGAATTGATGGACATCATAAAGTGATATCAAAGAAAATAACCTTGTGTCGGAGAAGTCGGCATAAGATGACCTTCGGGAGTGTAGTTTGGCCAGTTCACTCCAAGCCGAGTTAATGCTGAGTAAGCCAGGACTGGGAGGAGGTTGAAGGTCATACTTGGAGTTTCCATAGAAACCAGGACTAGCTGGAGGCAGCTGTTTAGCATCTGTAGGAGAAGTGTAAAGGAAGGCGTCAGTATTTCCATTAGGAATGGTCGGAGGGGAGGATTGGTTTAACAACTTGCTCTCACTGTTTAAGGACGTGGGATCACTTGGACGACGTACTTCTGATAAATAAAAAAAAGGAGTTATCTTTTAACGATCACCCAGACTTATATATTTATTCAAGACAAATACTGCTGGTTTAAAAAGATCTTAAATTTATCTCATTTAAAGAATTTTCTATCTGCAAATGTGGGAGGGCCAATTTTTTATTTAGGTTATTAATTAATTCTCTAAAATGATTAACAAATATGACCAGCTGCATTGGTTCATGCAGTATTGATTTCTTTACAAATGGAATTCTGGAAAAATTAGAAATTCTTGCTGTATAATTATACAAATCTCTCAACCAAGTAAAATGGCTGATATCTCAATCAAATAGCTTAATTGGTGGTTATATGAGAAAAATCTTTACCTAAATGAATGATATAATCCAGAACATCTTTCTGCATGCATTGATCGAGCTCTAATTATTCAATGGTTTTCATATAACTCACACCAACACAATGTTCCCCGGACAATTGCCTGACTACAATCTCTATCAAAGTACTTACAGTGAGGTAGTTCTTTCTCAACTTTGTAATTCATATATGGTCAAAACCTAAGACCACCACTTGCAATAAACATTTTTGATCTCTGAGAGCACATTATCCACCCTCGTCTGCTTGTATCTACCAAAACCACCTTGTATAAATTCATTGTAGAGGGGATGGGGATGATATCCTCTTTATAACCATGCGTCATTAATTCAAAACATATTATTACTACGATTATGTATTAAAACAGCGGAAAACAATCAAGCGGAATCCCTTTAGGACTTGGACAATGGATAGTGGGTGCATTAAAGGGGTTGTCTGCACTTGCTGCCTCAATATTTCAAATCTCAAAGTAATTTCATTCAAATGGCAATTAATCATTCTGAGATTCGCACTAGATTTTTTTTTAAATCAGAAATTCCCAGTTGTAATATTAGGCAAAATGTCATCTACTTTCTTTAATTCCAGCTACTATTGTTGAATTTTCAAGATATCAAACAGGTGAATTAAGTCTGAGTAGGAAGCTAGTAAATCAGTAATGATTTTTATTTCCAAAAGCCATTTTCTGTGATTTTAAAGGTTGTTTATAGTATGTACACACTATAAACTGATACTATATATTTTGTTTGTAAAATATATATTGTAAACATAATATATTTAGTGCTCATGATATTTGGCAGAAATTGGTTTTCCAACAAGTTGGTGGAGTTTTGATTTTGCACATTTCTGAATTGAATTTTATATATTTAATTTTACTTGAGCATGACATTTGGCAATGACTACTTTGTTTAGCGAAAGCTGCTTTTCCCCCAAAACGTTGAAAAGAATACACAGTCAAATGTAATGCATTTAATAGTAATTGGGAAAATAGGGAAAAACAGATATTTTTTAGTGAAAAAAACCCACAGATACCGGAGTAACTTCTAGAACTGTGCATTCATGTACATGCATGTTTGCACTCTGACTATACAGTAGCTCAGTAACCTTTCATAGGGCCTGAGATGGTTGTTTTAATCTCATTACAGTAGTAACTCTTGTCTCTGTTATAAATGTTGAATACATGCATGTGGCGCAAAACTTTGTTGAATATCGAGTTAAATGTATTAGATGTTCAATTTGCTCAACAATGCTTACATCCTATTGATACTAATGGTAACAGTTGCATTAAGGCTCTTAGCTTTCTCATCATGCCTGGAATTGCTGAGTTAGGAAGTTTAGATGAATTGAAATGAATATCTGCCATTCATTTTGGTAAAACATTCTCAGATAGGAATTCTTCCATTTCCGGTCAGATGAGACTTGGACTGGTTCAGAGTAATGAAATGTCATAAATGCTTGGCTCTGTTATCCATCTTGTAGGGGGTCATTGATTTTAGAGAATTTATATCATTTTACTCTCAGAGATTCAGGCGATGGACCCTCACAAAAGGACAATGATGAAAAAATCAATATAGCCTCCTAGAATTCAGGAATATCCGAGGAGGAATAAAATGATTCCCCACTTCAGGGAAAAAAATCACAAAATGACTACATTGCTTTTATCCCGCAATAATTCACCTGACACTTAAAGAATCTCTGCTGGAAAACAATAATAAAAATCTGTAACCATAAAATAAAAAAAAAACTGGAAGGTCTGTCATACAAAGTGGAAAGCATGCATTCATCATTATATTGGTAGAAGCTTGAATAGGAACAAGATCTGGATTGAATTCCAGTAATAAAGGTACTTTGTTCTGATGAGGGTTTGGATTGCAATATATCTGGCATACACAAAAATGCTTTAAAAATTTTTTTATGTTTAGTGTGTTCTTGGCAATGTTTATCAGATTGCATGACAGAACAAACAATTTTGTAAAAACAATACTTTCAGGCAACATGCATTAGCATTGCATGATTCTGTGTACTGCTTAAATCTTTTGCACAGCTTTAATAATCCTTGTTGTTTTTTGAAAATTACTGAGATAATTATTTCGTTATAACAAGTTAGTGTCCCATTATAATAATATGATATTTCATTTAAATGTTAACAAAAGAGTACCTCATTCATGACTCCGGTATATATATTATGAGGTTTTGATACATGCCCTCAATATCAGTAGTTCATGACCTTCATCAACCATGCCAATATGACAAAGGACAAGGTCATAAAATTATTAGTTCACACAAAGTTGGGTAATTAATGGATTGATATGAAGCCATTGTCGTTATGGTCAAACAGTAAAGTCATGCAACCATAAAGTTAGCTAGTGGATGGACTCAAAAAGTTAAGATTTGAAAACAAAACAATTCAGACGATGTTAGAGAGAATTCAGCTACATCCATACAATCTTTTCTTAAGAACTTTAATAACAAATTAATCATTATAACAGACAGTAATTTATGTAAATTGTTTTCTTCTATGAATGAGATTACTGTACATATACAACAATTACCTTTAAGTTATAGATTAAGCTGATGACACATTGTTTAGCCATATTCTTACACAAACAAGGCACAACAGTTTGACTTACACTGTCCCAATCAATTTACATTGCATTTATCCCTCAACTTAAATCATTATGATCATAGAACTCAAAGTCAGTGTTTCTGTTTTGAATCAAATGATGTACCGTAATCAGGTAAAACCACAAATCCAGTGTACCGGCCAATTTGTCATTTTCATCTGCCATATTGCTCAATTTAACAGGAAATCTTAAAGTACTAATATAGCCTAAATCAGGTATAAATAAGCTAGATTTTAAAATCATGTTCACTCTACACCACTTTAACAGTTTATATACTGTAAACCAACTTTTTTCGTGACAACTGTATTTCACGATTTGTGGGAGATAAAATGGTTCGCGACGACTAATTTTCGCTATCAAGATTTAGATTGTCTTGAAAATAATATACCAGAAACATTTGAGAACTGATTTGCGGCGAGATTAATATCGCGAGGACGAGGCTCTCGCAGACCTCACGATAATTTCTTGCACACAAATAAAAGTTGGTTTATAGTATTCCCTGTGCTTTTACCATACATAGAATACATGAGTTTTTGACCGGGTCAGTTCACTCTAGCTATACCACTTGTTCATTAAACATACTGCCTTCGCTTTGACTATACAAATGTATGTACATAATGAGTTTTCTTTTTACCTTCATGGTACTCGGACAAGAGGGGTATTCTGCTCTCAACTGTTTCAAACTCCTGCAAAGAAATTCCCTCAAAATCCTCCTCACATAGTCCCCAAGTGGCATATCTAACAGTCATGGCAGTGGGTTCTTTTCTGGGTCCAGCCCAATCACCAAGAGAAATGTCCCAAACCATTGAACACAGCAACAAGAACTAACTAGTAGTTGCTGGGCATGGCTCGAGATTTGGTGAAATAAAAAAATGAAATAAATGGTGGATAAATAAAAAAACTCCCAAATATTACATTAGCGTCACTAGAAATTATGAAAGCAATCCATCAATTGTTGATCCTTTTCGATCCTAAGCTGCCTTTAGAAATTCAAACTTTTTGGTAGACATTAAGATTGAGAAATCCAATACAGCAATAATTGTGTTTTACTCAAAACCAATTTACTCCCGTATCACAGTTTTGCTTCAATCACGCCAATTAACTTTCTTGCAAAGTCTCTGGGTTTTTTTCCACAATCCTCCACAAACAATTTTTCCATTATCTGCTGATAAAAATATTTTCCTTCCCTCGTAACCATTAAGTTACCATACTGCTGATTAACAAATTAATTCTCCCAAAGACTTGCATGCATGCCCACAAGATGACAGCTGAAATTCCAATGAATCGAATATAGAATATACGAAGGAGAACAAATGTCTTTGGTTAAGTCCAATCAAAATGTTTTTCCTTGCCACATGATTCTGTTATTGAACAATAAACTGCTGAAGCCTGAACATTATAGAAATTCCCTATTCTCTAGGATGCTGACCACTAATCAATATCTAGTAACAAAGTTTAGGTCCATGTGATAGTGATACAATATCAGTAGCTCTCTGGACTCCCTGCAACCCCCTAGCTCCGAAAAACAGATTCAAAATAACTGACGTGTCTATTAGGCTTGCTTTGTGAGAGCCATGTGTCATAGTGAAGACAATTCCATCACTGGTGGGATCCGAAATGACACATTCCAACACATTTTGTCTACAATCAATATTCTTTGATAGCTATTATGGGGGAACTTTCTGTTCTTTCAAAATGTTCTCTCTCTCTTTAAGTGAAATGGTATAAAATGGTATCTTTTTGTGGAGTCAATGATGCATGAGGATTGTAAAAACTTTGTCCTTTATTTCCATATATCGGTGCATGCACTTTGCATTATAATAAGCCTCCATGCTTGAATCATAGTTTTGAAAGATGTGTCCAATAGTTTATATCGCAATTTTTGCCCATATCTATGAAAAGAAGCAGCATTGTCATTTGCTACTTACCGGTAATCAACTGTCTTCTGTAGTGTTAGTTGTTGGCACTCAATGTTTAAACTTGTTTAGGATGCAGAGCATTATAATTGGTACATTCCAAGTCATGTATTGCAGATGTTCGGAGTATTAGGACTTTTTTTTTCAGCAGGTATATAGTCAAATTTTTCACCCCATTTTATTACATTTTTGAATGATGGAGAAAATATCATGTTAAAATTACTGGTACATACATGTATTACATGGTTACCATTACTGATTTCTCTTTGTTTACCACAAGGACATATGCCAAAAAATGCTGCCTCACTTAATCTAATGTAAAAAAAAAAAAAAAAAAGGGCCACATTAAAGAACAGTTTAATGCATCAGCAAGGTTTTCAAAAATACAATTCAGTTAAATCCTTCTCTGTGCCATGAAGACGTATATCCCCGGGTAAGGTCATTGCTTATCCCCAGTTTCCATGGTGCTAAGCAGATGCCAGAGTCATTGACTCCCTCTGGATGGGACACCAGTCCATCGCAGGTTACATGTAACTCCCATTAGCTGGTACCCAATTTCAGCTGGGTGGACTGAGACAATGTAGATAAAGTCCCTTGTCTAAGTGCACAACACACAACATTAAGTGACCACAACAAGGTTTGAACTAGCGACCTTTCGGTTACTGGCGTAATGCCTATGACCACTGAGCCATGTTCTCCATCTCTCAAAAATACAATGTACAATGCAAAATGATAATTGGCAAATAAATGGGAAAAAACTCAATATCTAAAGCCCCACATGTAATTACTAAAAACATGTATTTATTAATTATAGATTGAAATATAGCGTAATTCACTGTCATATTCTGGAAAGGCCTTTTCTATAATCATTGGACTAAATCTTTCATACTCCTGTGGGAAGTTTCCATTCCTGATAAAGTTTACAGCTTAATTATATCAGATAGAAAATTAACCAACTCTATAATGCTGTATAACAACTTCTCTACAATGCACATCTGAAATTTGAAGCATTATCCAAAATGCAGAACTTTTGATTTTATATGCCATCACTCCTCAAAGCTTGGAGATTTCAATGACTCCTGTTTTTGTTTGATGATTGCATTGTATCAGTTACATAAAACACTATCCTGACTTAGATTCCACATTAAATTTTCACTCTTTCATGGATTAATTGGGTTCGTGAAGTTCAAGATAAAAGCCAACAAGGAGTGAAAATAAGACTCTTGTGGTAATGCTGGGAAATTAAACAAGGAAATTAATGGTTGGGAGTAACAAGAACTCAATGAAAATTTTTGGTGATTCTTGCATTTGGACTTCTCTTATAAATAGTCTTTCTATTTACCGCCAGTAACAGCATGACTTTTAGAAACAAAGTTCGTTTAAGAATCGTTTGATGCAAGTCCCATAACAAGAAATGTGCACATTTATTTCACCGAAAAGTCACTGTATCATTGCATGTATGTTTTATGTCCTTGAAGTTCCTAATTGAAATTTACTAGAGTTGCTTATCATCCTGTAATTGAGAAATTTTCAGTTAAAAGCCATGATCGATCATCAGAATCCATTGGGGTTTCTATATACCGTGCCCATTACACTGCAGTGTAGTAGATAGGAAACCTGTAGTTCAGATGATGATTAAAAGTTAGTTTACAATAAATTTTCTAATTTTTTAAAATTGTTTTAAATTTCTCTCTTTTCTTTTAAATTGAAAGATGAGGTTTTTTATGATGGTAGTAAAAACAACAATTCACTTAAGGAAGCCTCATGGAAAGTAAATTGTGATATCAAATGACTTGAGGCTTTTAGAGTCAGTTCCTGTCGACCACTATTGATTTCAGTTTCCTTTTTTACAAAACTTTATAATGTTCTTTGAGAGCATCACAAGTTCATTGCCCTCATTGGACAGCTCACATACTATCAGAACCTTAATGTATCTACAGGAGAAAAAACCGCATTAACCACTCAAATCAACTCAAATTGACACATTACATGGCTTTCACTTATCTTGATTGATTACCTGTATCTCGAAAAGACAGAAACTTTATCTGGGAGCAGAGACATTCTAAACACAATAGAATTGGATTTGGTACATCCATTACAGTATATGTAACTTTTATTCAGAGCTTCTGCAGTACAACTTTTATTTCAGGAGGTTTTCAAGAACCTATTTTTTTGCAAACATTTCTTACCACAGGCTTATCGTACCACAAACCACTTTTTCACTGGTAATAATTAAATTATGAAAAAAAAATCATAATGAATAAAATGTCAGAGAATCCAGCATAGATATACAATCAGAAAATAGAAATCCCCCAATAAATTCAATTGAATCTATATTTCATGTTAAAAAAAAAAAACCCAATAAAGCAAATCTACATATCATGTCCTTATGAACTACAAATGTAACAGTCTCTTTAAATTCTGTTCAGCAGTTTCAGAAAAGCTGTGCTCACAAAAAAACAGGACTGACAGACTGACAAAATAAAAGAACAAGTGAGCAAGCTCACATGCCCCATTTGTATACATGTGTTTTACTGCCATGCATTCTTCCGAGAGCAAGACCAACTCAATAAATTAAAGCTATCAGGATTTTGACACTAAGATTTTTTTTTTTTTTAAATTAAAATTCAGAATCTATTTGAATTCATTAAAAAAAAGAAAACCTAAATAAAGATAAAAAATATTGAGGTTTCTTTCTTTTTTTAATAACATAGCAGTCCACAGTTTACTCATTTTACTGGACGCGATAGAATAACAGATCACATGTCACATGTTAACAATGTAGATGTTAAGAACATACCTCAGCAGCAGGAGAGGGTATATAGTTAGTTAAAGATACATTAGCACTCAGAGAGTGGTTTAAAAGCAATAGTTAAATGATGTCTCAGTATTTCATAAAACAATGGCATCAAATGATACCATAAAATAAATGCAAAAATTTAAACATGTTTGTTGAAAAATGTTTATACAGAAATACTTCAATTTTTTTTTTATGGTAATTATGTCAAAAAAAGCATTGATCAATATGTAGTACATGTGTACTACTGGTAAATCACAGTATTTCCTCTGTTGTTCAGTGTTTACATAAATAAAGTTCACAGGTATTCCTGTAATGACTGTATACATCCAAAATTTACACATTTATTTTGCAAATAATTTAATCTGTGATAAATTACAGGTTAAATCTGCATACAAAAACACAAATAATCTGTGAATAATTACCGAACAGGTTTAAATTTTACAGATTAATAAAACTCAAAAATATTACCAGAAGCAGCATGGGAAAATACCTGTTATGCGGTAGTAAAAAAGATGTTAGAAATTTATTTACTTGGTCATTTTTTGTCCATCAGTCAATGTATCTAAGTCGTGTTGTGATGAAAGGGAGGTAATTCAAACTCATTTCTATTTCGAGCCACAGTTTTCTTTCTTTTATTAGCTGAATCAAGTTTTGTTCAAGTGGTCAATGACAGATCAATCAACTTATTTATAATTATAAACAAAACTGTAAAGAAATAGGCAAAACAATTATTGATTGCTAATAAGTGTGAAATTATTTGTAAAATTCATTACAATGTATCAATTATAATAAAAAATAGAGTATATAATATCTCTAAATTAAATTTATTTATTTCTTTAGTGTATTGACTCCTTGTTTGCTGAAATCTTCAAAGATTTGATCTGAATTTAGAATGTACACAAAAAAGGAGCAAAAAGCAAAATCCATTCAAATGGAAAATGAAAGAGTGCTTGGAGAAGCACATTTTAAGGGGGATAACTCTGTAATTAATGCCAAACTCTGTTAAATGCTGGTTTTAACACTTTATTCTGTCTGCTCCCTATCCTCAGCAATATTTTAAAGCACTTACAAATCTGGTATATACTTATTTGTATTACAGATTCTGCTTTTATGTAGAAATATTTACATTTTCAGTGTCTTTGCCTGTGATAACACTATGTATCAATTTTGTACTATACAGTCCAATACATGTAGATTCAAATGACTTATAATTTGGGCACAAGCGGGGTTTGCTTACTTATATATTTAAATATTTAATTGTACAATTGCTGAAAAATATGTAAATATAAGTAATAAGGAATCATTCTTTGAATATTATGAGGTGATAATTTCGGTTGGGGCATGATCAAATCTATCATAAAGCCCTTCGGGCTTTATTCGATTTGATCACACCCCGACTTAAATTATCACCTCATAATACTCAAAGAATGATTCTTTATTCCTTAATTAACAGTGTTGTAATATTTTATAATTATGTTTGTATAAGCATTCACTGTATCATCAAACTTTTTGTGGATTGTCAATTTTACAAATGAATTTACAGTAGCACTGGTTGATTTCCAATGTTCACCAACGGGTAGAAACTGATGGGCTGGCTAGACTACTGGGTAATCCCTTAGTCTACACTGTGCACATTGCTCACTATGGACCAATGGTATGAGAAATCTAAGCATGAATGATGAATGCTCATATGTTGTGATTCTCACTGTCAAGAGCATATATTTTTTTTTCCTTTTTTCATATAACAAGTTTCTTGGGGAAGGGGGGGGGGGTTGAAGAGGATGTCAGAATTATTGTAAGTTCAGAGAAATAAAAAATTGCAAGTCAAAATGCCCTCAGGACTTTACAGTGAGGTAAAGAAATGCATGGTGTTTACAAGTCTTCCATAATTTATCCTATTTCCACATTACTTAACTAAACAGGTGCATACTTACCAGAAAATCTAGGCACATGGAGTTGTCCTCCTCCCTCGGAATTTTTGCTGCCGGGGGTCAAGACAGTTTTTGCGGGTTGAACACAAATGATCTTGTCCCCTGCTCTGAGTCCTTCCTCCAAGGACTTGCTCTCACTGTCATTCCTCACAATTCTTCTCCTCGTATTACTGAGCTCCTCAATATCACTGTCCTCAAAGGAGAAGATGTTGGAGGAGTTTCGAGGAGAGCTGCTGTCACTGGCATTTTCGATAGAAAAAGATGGATTAGCAAGGCCACCCTGAAGAGGTTTTAGTTGAACAGTCTCGAGGAGTTGCTCAGAAGATGTGGAAATGTCTGGTGCATTGGGGTGGAGGAATTCACTGATTTTGATACTTATGGATTTCTGGTGCTCAGAACTGAGGAATGAAGCATGAGTCCGAGGGGATTCTCCAGAACTTTTTGTTGATTTTGTCGACTTTTCAGCCTCTGAAGATGTTGCCTTCTGCTCCTCTGGTTTTTGGCTTTGTTGTTTCACTGTCTCTTTTTCATCCTTTGGTTTTCCAACATCTTTCTTTGCCACTTTCAACGGCACCACCTTATTCATTTTCTTAACACACCTGCAATAAAATTATGATAATTATACTCAATCTGTGATATATTAACAAATATTTTCCATTACCATCAAAAACATTGAAATTCAACATGAAAATGTGAACCTTACAAGTGTTGCTCATACATGCATCATAAAAAAAACAAACCCTAAACCAGACAAGCTTTATTCATTTTCACTACAGTTAATATCACTAAAAGCATTGTCAGATTTAAGAATAAATTGCCATGGAAACAAGTAATGCTTTAAAAAGTGAAAGCCAGAGGAGAAAATCGAAGCCAGAGAATATGAAGCAGTTTAATGAGAAACCTGGACAATTTGGATGTCACGACGTTCGCAGCAATGATAATACCTGAGGCCTCCAATTCATCAGCAGCTGCAGGTAGTGACAACAGAAAGGTAGCGACTAATGAACATTCCAATTAATAAAGAAAATCCCTGCCTCCATCCACTGTTTATGCTCTCCATTGTTGGCAATGGAAAAAGTATTTTGCCTACAAGGAATCAAACATGAAAATAATTGAAATTCCACTGTATCTATTTTTTGGACTATCTGCGATCTAGAATAACAAGCCTCCTTAAAGTCATTGGCTTGTAGAATGCATTATTCTGGGATTTGCTTAAGATGCAAGTTAATTAGCATTTTTTTTTTTTTGCCGTTGGCCTCCAGGGCATGTATCTGAAGTTTATAAGAGAAAATCAATTGAAGTAATTGATGATATGGAAAATAGTGATTGAGTTTGGGGGTGGGTTTTTTTTTCTCTTTGGGAGGGACAAGGAGAGTATTTAAAAAGAAAACAACAATAATCTAGATGCCAAGTGACTGGATATTAACATTAAAATTATAACTTGTATCCTTTAAAGTTTGATACAAATGAAGAAGATGTCAAAGCACAAATGCATCATCTCCAAATCATTGAAATTGTGGTAGTGTACATACAACAATAGGCTCAGTACAGCCACTTTCTGTTTTTTGGTTTACCCTTTGGCTCAGTTGGTAAAGTGTTAGTTTTTATATTGAAAGTGCAATTTTGCATTGGTTCAAGCTTCATTTGAATCATTTTTTAAAATTTTTATCTTCTATCATGGAGGCTATTTACAATCATTAATCATTTTAGATATTAAGAAGGGAAAAATCAAATTTGAACATTTTCAGCGTTCAGCTAAATACTGTGACCATGCATATACCCCTTTATTCACAGATTTATTCTACTATTGGTTTGTAAACGTATTAAAACTACTAACAGGCTACAAACATAAACATTATTTCAAAAACAAATATATGTTTTTATTGCTTAATCTTTTTCTGATTTTTAAAACACCAGAATGCATATGTATATATTACCTTTGCATCTTTCCTCGCTAAAAATTCCACAATTCTTGTTGTGATATTATACAAAGTCAGGTCTTTTCAATTCCTCAATTATAACATCAGTACATGAAGGGGAAGAAAAACGCATTATATCAATACTCTTTAGCCCAGTATATGCACAAGAAAACATTATAGAGATAATCCTCAGAGAATAGCTGGTAAAAACTTGTTTTCTCCACAGAAATACTGTAATCTTACATCTCTCTCTCCTCTCTCTCTCTCTCTCTCTCTCTCTCTCTCTCTCATATGGAAACAAAAATTAAATGATGCTTGCATAAGTTTTCCTAATTAAAAGCCAGAAAACTAATGAGGCTTATTCAAGTTCAGTGATTAAAGGGAAGTAACTTTGATCTGGAAAATGTGCAAAAGATCAATAAAGTCTAGTTTCGGTGGATTAAAATCAGTTGCTATGGGGATACATGGATGTAACAAATGGAACAGACAAAGCTATCGTGATGAAATATGCTAGATAATTTCAGGAATGTTTCACGTCTTACACAAATACGATGATTTAATCTATGTAGATATAGAAAATATTCAGCATTGTAACAGTGCAGTGTGTACTAGAAATTGGCACATACCGGTATTATAAGAAACTGAAGAAATGTGATTAAGAGATTATTCTATAAGCAAAGACTTTGTTAATATCTAAAAGCTGTGTAAAAATTACTTCAGGAATCAGTAATTAAGTTACACTACATATACTCTAAATTCCTTATTTTATGCGAGTACTTAATTCCGCAATTCTGCTGTTTTGTATGAAATCGCGAGAATATAAAATCGTGAGCAACAATTTTTTGTTATAATTTCCTATAGTTCAAAACTGTCTGAAAAAATAAAAGCGAGATTTTAAAATCTGCGAGGGTTGCTTCTAGCGATTTTACGCGGATATTAATTCCTAGCATTTAATTAGGAATCTACAGTAGTAGGTATCACGTTCTACAGTTTGTCATCTGATATGATAGGTATTCCGTAATATTTTTTTTTTACAACTTCTCGTCATTACAGTTACATGGAATTCGTTTTTGGGTGACAACAATCAGGCTATAAATTCTTTGTGTAACACTCAATTTCATACCTCTGTACAATTTTCTTATTAATAAAATCTTTTGCAATCTTTATCTTATATCACCAAGGTGCCAAAATTGTATTAATTTTCTCAACATGTACATGTACAGATTTTGTTTTTCCTATATGGGCAATAATTCAAGTACACACAACTTACAAATACATACAATACCAGAAATTGTAGATATGAAAATTGAAAAAAAAAAGGATTTAAATTGGTTTCTTTCTTAAATTGTTTCTTCCTACAGATCCAAACCACTTAACCATTAACAGTACATGCCCTTATAACTCTTGCGAGCAGGAGATAAGCCATCTGAAGACCGTAAATCCAAGCAGACTTCCAACGGAAATCAGCATTCATGAGAATAGCCTGTCATATCTCATTCCATTGTCTTAAGTGATGAATTTTTAATGGCTGTAGAGTGGCTTCAGAGTTTAGCTATGTGATTGCTGCATTATTGTGAGCCATATGGCTTAAAATCAAATTCAGACAAAAATAATACCAGCTAGCTTTTAGCCAAGAGGAAGCAAAGATTGCTAAATTGCAAATGCCATGACATATATGTATCTCCAAGGTGGCATATGAGATTTCTCACTCACTTTTACAATGATGGCTCTTTTAGGTGACTTTACAATATTCCTCCAATATTTATACTGATATTGACATCTTTTAAATCTGATAGCCACATGAAGATGAAGGGGTTTTAGTCAAAATAAGTTTGCTCTGGATTTTTACCGGTATTTGCTCTAAACAAAGTCTTTGAGTGTAAGTACAAACGATGTGTTCCATCCATCCAAAATTCGTGACACGTCAAATTAACTTATAACAAAAATGGGTACATTATATAAAATATTAATTGACATATCAAATTTTACTTTCGTTTTGTAGCTCTGGAGCTAGATATTGAACTAAAATCTAAGCATTAATTATGATACACACTTTACCAATTAAGAATTATCTTACCTGGACAAATTCCTGTTTTTCACACATTTTTTCTATACTAGATTTTCGAATGTGTGCAAAACAGGAACAAACTGTACATACAGCTTGCTTGCACCAATTTTAACCTTTTTCTCTTATACAATATATTACAGTTTATATATTTTCTCTTTCTTAATATCATCTTGGTGAAGCAAATCTATTATAAATGCATTTCTCCCAGATGGCTTCATCTTTCATGGATTCACCCAGACAATTTAATTATCTTGTCTGAATTCATATATTGGTTTTGGATTTTTTTTTTTTTTTGGGGGGGGGGGGGGGATTCACTTCAGAATCAAAACAATGTTGCAGTCAATTTCAAGTCTTCATAGATCACAAAAACCAAAAGAATTTATACCCTATAATTAGATTTGGTTATCATGAGAAGGAAATTTTCTACATTTTCCCTTCATTTCAGCTCATCTGAGGAATCAAACTGGATGTCTTATATATGTAATAATTCATACTTAAAACAACATCTTTTCCAGTTACTAAAATAAAGATTAGAAACTTTTTTTCTAATAATTTGAAGACTTTTGAAAATGGAAATATCTATATATAATATCAAATAGTTATATTAGAGTATTCAACATAAATCTATATAGATAATTATACATATAGTATGTCATCATATGATATCAATAACAAATAATACTAATATTTGAGACATTTCTGGATGTTCATGGCCTTGAAATGCCAATAAAATAGCTCATACAGCAATCAGGTACATATATACCAGATGGCAGTAAGTGACTTCATCATATATTCTAAGCCTACTTGGACAATAAAGGTTTCCATTTTTTCACCAAGCCTTTGACATATCAGAATATCAAGCACTTTACTTTCCAGGCTATTGTGCCTTGATCAGATTCTCTTCTAAGAATGTCTTTCATTAATCACATATGGGGTATGTGTAAGGATGAGGGCTAATCTCATGCACAAAATAAAGTATAGGTAAATAACAAGATAGGATAATATGAGATTAATAACTAGAGTTTTTACCGTATTTGCAATATATGTATCACTGAATTTTCTATTCCAGCAAATCATAAAGAAAACATGTCACAAAATTTCACTTCAATCATATTAAGCTTCCTTCGCTGGTATCCTTGTTTAACTAAAGAGCAATTCTCTGAATCTCCTCAACATGAGAAATGATGTTACTGTCACATTATTCCATGCTAGATATTGACCAAGTTGGTGATTCTATGGAAACAACCTGTGATTCTATGTCATAACACAGTGTCAACAATCTGTTGTTTCATTTCATCACAAAGACAGCTAGATCCATCATCCACTTATTGCAGCTTATTGCAACCACTCCCCACCCCTCAACCCCCCCCCCCCTTCCCGACCCTTACCATCCACTTCTTTTGTAAAAAAAAATTACACTATGTGCTTTTTATGATAAATTTTAAGCAATTATTTAAAGTTGCTCCCCATTTCAAAATCATTGCAACCAGTATGTATACAGGCCAGGGGGGTGGGGGATGGGGGGTGGGGGATGGGGGGTGATATGTACCGGTAGTAGTTTGTGATTTGACAATAATATTGTTGATGTTGTACATGTACAACTTTATTTTGTTTTTTAATTAAATCTTAAGTAAAATCTACAACCTTGGCAATATTTGAGGTTTTAACCCCATATAATCTAGCATACTAGTATCATTGCAGAGTCGAACACTCATTCTCAAAGAAACAAAAAAGAAATTCTACCAAAACAATTAGCCCCTGCATGGCCTTTTCTATATGATGTGCATAAAATTCCACTTACAAATTCTTCTCAAAATCATAATAACTTGTGATGGAGATAAATTTTATCCATTGATGTGAATCAGTTTTTGAAATATGACAAAATTAATAATTCAATGCCAACAGTCATAAGTAAACACTTTTCATTGATTTCTCTTTCTTTTGTTTTTAATTCGGTCATCTGACAACAGTTGCGGGGTGGGATTAGTTGTGTATCATTTTGTCCCTTAATTAAAATGCTAGAGACCATGATATATTTTCTAAAAGTTTTCCCAATGTAACCATTCAACATACAATTTATCTTATTGAAATCAGTGACTTATAAAAAGGTTGGGAAAATAAAAGATTATCAGATTATCTTTTGGAAGATGTAATTTTTGTTTAATGAACAACATGTTATCTTTAAATTACTTAATATATTTAGTAATATAAAGATAAAGCTTACATGAGATTTAAAAAAATTGTGTATAGTTTTTTTTAATTTAAAAAATAAACAAAATAAAAAACTTACCTTTGAGTTTACATGGCAAGGTTTTTCCTAAGAATTATTCATCTCTTTCCATCCAGTAGATACATGACTTTGTTCGATATAGATCTAAATATTACAAATACATAATCAATAGATTTCTAAGCTGCTATCTACCTAACAATAATTAATACCAAATCAATACAAAAGATTCACACAAAATAACAACCTAAATAAAAAGGGGCAAAAAAAAATATAAAAGAAAAGTTCACAGTTTTTTTCCCCCTCACTTTGTGAATAACTCCGTCCTTTGCAATTGTTTATAAAGCCCATAAAAAAAATCCCACTTGTGCTCTTATTGCTATTAGATGAGACAGTGAGTAGTGCGTAATTGTTTGTATTTATCCATCAGATACATCACTATTCACGGGATTTCACCTTGCGTCGGTTACCTGGGTTATTGCAAGCTGAGTATGATGGCTTTCCAGCATCTGATGTTGATATAGGCGGGATCAATACGACAATACTGAGATCATTAGTAGTAATATGTCTAACAATGTATTGATTTTCTGGAACATAAGTCTCAGATAAATCAGGTGTCACCAAGCGATTTCCTTCCGAGATTTTAATTAAGTGGAGTAGATTTCAATGTTTAATCAAGGAAAAGAAAATAACAATTTGGTAGATACGGGCATCTGATAAGATGCCTCAATATCAAGACTTATCCTCACTTCTCCATATCATTGCAAGGTTTTAAGCTTTTAACATTATATGTATATAAAAAAATTCAAAATTTATTGAATATTTGCTAAATGAAAAAGTCGATTAGTTTTTTTTTAAGGTCATGACCATGCACACGGTAACTTTACTTTTTATGATATTCCTCCAGGAAATGTTACTTTAAAGGCATGATTGAATTATTTATCCTATCATCAAGACTATTCAATTTGTTTGAACAGCTAGAGGTTAAATATAGACTTTTTGTAACAAAATTGAAACATATTTTTATTTTTACATTTATATTTCCACAAAAAATATATAATTTCCTTCATCTTGAACTATAGTGCATATACAATTGTTTAAAGACCCATTTCATGACCGTACGGTTACTGAAAAGTAGGCGGGGCCAAATTAAAACGGGTGTTATTTACCTTGAGTGACCAGGGTCCGTCGAGGTGCTAATTGCTATACACAATGAAATACATGGAACGTAAAAAATATTGAAAATATACTAATTGTGTATAGATCCATCCGTTTAAAACTCATCATAGATCAAGTGTTCTAAGATATCCATTTTTAGATCTATATGGCCTATACATTTAACAAACATTTCAATAAATGCAAAAATGTAAATGTTCCTACAACAGTGCAATGCCGCTCAAGTTAAATGATAGAATACAATCAGGCTTTGATTCATTTTCATAAATATTTACTTTTTTTTTAAAATAAAGAATACGGAACATCATTTCAAGTACATTCTGTTTCAAATAGTTCATAAAACTATCAGGTTCATATGATTTACAGAATATTTTTTAATTATTCTGTTGATTACAAGTTACCTTTTGAGAGGTTTTTGATGCCGTATACACTAATTGAAATATCTTTTCTAAAAAGTCTCCTTTTTGCGGTCAAGGCAATGATAAAATAGTTTTGTTATCGCTTTGTGGAGTCAACTATTGAGAGAAATAATTTTGATAAGTTGGAAAATGCGTAATTTATATAAAACTCGGTATATTCAAATTGTTATGTGCAACTCTATAAAATATTCGCATATACGGTTACCTAAGATTTATTGACATCAAGTCGAAAATATTCACGTAAAAATAGCATGCCATGAACATATAAAAATACATTTGGAAGATCATATAAATAGTTTAAGGTCATTCAGAAAATCAGTTGTCCCTGAATTAAACTTCTTTTTTCCCTTTTACGCCAAAACATTATCAAAGTACTGAAAGTACTGAGAGGCACAAAGCTTGGTCTGTGTGTTTGTGATGTCAAGTGATGATGAGTTCAATAACGAAATACGAATTCCCTCTGACGAGGATCGAAATATGACACGCTCAGCTCTGCATGGAAGAAGTTACAATAAGATGCACATTGGTATAATACAGCCCTTTTAAGGAAAGTTGGGATTCGTAGCTATAATGACATTTTAATACTCACAATACTATCCCATGCATTATCTTATGTTGCGTTTCAATAAGATTAATAAGAACATTTATGAAAAATATATGGCTATAAATTAGATTGTTCGAGGGTTGATCTAAATGTACATGTAATGTCACAGGGTGAACTGGTTTACCATAAACGCTATACTATAAATATGATATATACATATTCTATCAAAATCTGAAAAATCATAATTCTAATTCAGATAGAAAGTTTTATAAAATTTTCGTTGAATTGTTTTAATGATACCAATTTATAAAGTGTTACACATATGTAAACACAGCGTAGAAACGAAAGTGTATAATTTTGGGCAGAGCTGTTTGTCTAAGCAAGTAAACATGAAGCTCTGCGTACAGTCGAAGACAATTTATGTGATATATCCACTTGCCCTCTCGACAAACAGCGCTACTCAAAACTGTACACTTCCGTTTCTACAATGTCTGCGGGGGTAGAGGTAGATCTTGGTGTAGTGTAGTTTTATTTTTTTTAAAGAATTTATGCATTCTCACAATTTGACCTGTAGAGCACAAGAATCTCTGACAGAAGGGTCATGAATTTCCCAGATGATTTAGAAGCCTTCTTGCATACTGTAACTATGCGAAAAAACTTAACTAAATTTGTGTTGCAGATAGCTACATGTTGGAGGAGAGTTCATTTAATGCTAAAGATTGGATCAATATTTGCAGAATTTACACAAATTATATGGCCCCCAGAAGAGTGGATAAAGAAGTTCACAATTTCATTTAACTCATCCTACTGTTGGTACACACCAAAATTTGGAAGCTTAAATTAGCGCACAACGAACGACACTCGGACGACGGACAAAGAAAGGACAAAAATAGGTCACTTGAGTGACAAAGGAGATCCTTCAAAATCATACTCTATATCAACTTGCAGGCACGTATCTTCGGGGGGGGGGGGGGGGGCACCCACTTTTTCTCGCACCCAACATTTTTCTTAAATTGAATTACATTTATGAAGCCCCCCCCCCCACTTTTTTCGGGAGCATATACAAAATTGTAGAGAAATTATCGAAATTAACACGAAATTAAGATTATAAAATTTAGTATTAGGTACAACTCCCCCTCCCCCACGGATTAGGATTTTGAAGATTTTTAAGAATTTGTGTTTGGTTTTTTTTTTCTTTTGCTTTGTCAAGACTTCGGATAAGGCAAAAACGATGCTACGTGCCTGACTTGGGGTACGGGTGGGGTATTGGTAGCCTCATCTCTGATATGCATTTTTTAAATACCAAAACCGGAGGGGACTATAGTCTTTATCGCTGACTGTCAGTCATTCTGTCCCAACCTCGTTTTATAGACTTCTTATCGTTATGGTTTGGTAAATTGATTTGAAACTTCCTGTGTAGCTTTATAATGAGAAACTACAGATCAAGTTGGGTTTTATTAAGATTAAACCACAGATGATGAAGACCTTACATAAATTTTAAACGACTCGCTTTTTATTACTACTAATCGAGTTTGTTCTTTAAATAAAATTAACCGAATTTTCTCGAGACTTACTTAGCATAAAACGACAATTTTTTGGGGGGGGGGGGGGGGGGGGGGTGCGGGGGGGGGGGGGGATGTATTGCAATACTCTCAGATTGCTTGTTTAGAAATTGGTTTTCAAAATATGTAAAATAAATATGATTTTCTAAACATCTTGAGATATAGATTTGAGTGAAAAATCACTGAAACGCTTGTATTTTCTTTTATGTCAATTTAAATCCCATACAAGGTCTTCATTTGTATATAAAATGAAAAATAAAATAAGCATGAAAAAATCGGCAAAATATCTTAAATATAAAAGAAAAAAAAAAGATATTCTAGCTAGCAAATAATAATTTTGTTGAACTTTTCATCTCAGTTATCTGATAGGCATTTTATGATATTATTTTTTTTTTAAGAGAATCATAATATATAACATTTTGAAATAAAACTGTGATCTTGAGTGAATTGAAGTGACTGGCTACAACACATTAATTGATTAAATAACTTATTTCTGCGTTATAAAGTTTACCCCATAATAAACTTTTACGCAGGGGTAAACATCATCACAGAAACAAGGGCCTTTGGGATACACATAGGCCTACATGTTTTTGGTTTTCAAACTTTATCAACCTGACTTGACCTGGCTTGCTTCGAAAATAAAATAGGCAATTTAAAACACAGCCTTATACTAAAATCTTTATAATAATACCATCTTAAAAGTCAGTTGAAACCTAATCAACGTGATTCGGTTCACATCATACTGAGTATTTGTTGGTCGAGTATTCTAATCTTGAATTAAAATGATCCATCTGTAACCCCCCTCCCCCCTTCTTCTCGTAAAACTACCACGTCAGGTTTGTATTTTACGCACGCTGTTGTACTTCTTCTTTCGTTTTGCCTTTGATTGATTTTCGAGGCCTCTATTGGATCTAATTTCTAATTTCGGGTCGATTGGCAATATTGAATTTATTATCGAAAGAAATATGGAGTAACAGTTTTGGGACTAAATCATTGTAAATAATGCCTTCATATCCTGACCAAGAGGATCCAACTGAGCCGGAATGTATGGCGCATGGTTACAGATGGAGATCAAGATTTCATTGCATTTTAAATCAACTTCGAGCGAATAAAAACATCAGCGAATTGGAAAAATCTGATATCGATAGAATCCCGTATGCAGTATGTACTTGTTCAATGACACCTACCGGTTTGCAAAATGGTAATTTTTTGTGTATTTTCATAAGGATATGCATGAATGTCTATAAATAGAACCTTGGGCTACCCTTAATCACTTAACTTGGCAATGATGCTCTTTAGTTAGATTTAAAAAGAAAAAAAGAAGTCGGAGAGAATGACTCGTTCTAGTGCAATTTGAGTTTTATGCGATTTATCAGTGTCTTCCAGGGTTTATAATTGTAGATATCATAAGTCTATTTTTAGTTTAGGGGGTTTCCATTAGAACTTGCTATTTAGCGTATGTCGGAAAATGAAGAGCAAAACAAAAACGAAAATCCTTTAAGGTATCCCACTCCTCAATGTTGTTGTATCAAGAATTTCTTGAGAAGTATATCATTGAAATCTGTAGACAAACATACTTAAAAAATACAAAGAAAAAGGGGGGTCAGTTTTCATCCCTCTAAGTTATGGCCCATTTAATTTGACCTTTTTGCACCTAAAATGCAATTTCAGCTTGATTAGCATTTCTTGCAAGTATTTTTAACAAAGCAGAATTATTTCATCAAATATTGTTTTCAATTATGCACAATGATCAGACTGAATAGAGAGATTACGAAAAAAATTTGTATGAAGCTGCATAAATTTTTCCGTGACCTTTTTGCACTTAAAATATACAATTTCTTTGATAGTTACAATTCGATTTGAAATAAAAATTATTTGAATATCAAGAATTTTATAATATTATTCCAGTTTGCCTAGATATGTATTCAGTATTATTTTGACATAATAAAATATGGGGGTCAGTGATGTCAAATTTTAGATAGAGGGATTCAAAGGTAAAATTCTTGCAAAATTTGGCTTAAAAAAATTCAGACTTTTTCTAAATATTTGCATGATTTCATGCTAAAAGTCTATCACACTCTCAAGATTTAATTTTGTAAATGTCACACAGAACCTATAGAATAAGTAACAAACCTATCAAATGTTAAAAATGTGTGTAATGAATAAAGTATAATAAAAAGAAAAGTATATTGAAAATTCATAAAATTGCTTGGTTTTATCATTTTGGTCTAAAAAACCCTCCGCACGAAAATATAGTTCCCCCCAAAACTTGTTTGTTTATTGAATTCAAATGGGTTTTCTCTATGAATGCTGTGTAATTATGAATTAGTAATCTTTCTGTGATGAATAAGTAAATAAAATCCTTTTTATTTTTAATATAATGATCATGTGCGCAATGAATTCAAAACGTGACGAGTGAGATACCTTAAAAAAATTTTAATCAAGAATTTATTTTTGAATATTTATATTCATATCAATAAGATAATTTGCTTGTTATCTTTGGCTCACACCAGGTAACCAAACTTTTTAACGTTTAGCTCTTACACCTTAACTTGAGTTCGATCAGAATTTCCTGTGTCTGGTGTATTTGTATCAAAAAAGCTATTGTTTTCCCTCGGACTGAAATGTTACACTTTCATTGGTTTAAACATGACACATGACTGCTGGATATATCTCTTTGTCCATCTGATGAGAATTAATATTCAGCAATATGGCCGATGCTTCACCTACTCATCTCTACATTTGATAATATTTAAAATACAGATACCGCATTCCGTAAGTTCTTACAATATTTGGAGTAGTTGCCCTTTAAGGTATCCGATCCATAATAGCTCCAGATTCAATGAATCTGGATGCATAACAGATATGTATGGGCTTAATACTCGGAATACTTAGACATAATTTTCATGTTTAAGTATCAGTATGTAAGAGCAGAATGTGTTCTAATATATATGACCTTTTCCTGTTCTTGAAGAGTTGCCCATCTTTGCTTTTAATCTATAAAAATCAATTCTAAAAAAATCTATCCAGTTTAAAATTTGTTTTGAATAGTTTTTCTATTCCTAATGATTAAATACATCTTTCCACCAAAGCATTTATTGATATTCTTGGTATTACTTTTTCATTTTCAAAACTTTGCATGTCCCCAAAGACCTTAGATAATAACATTTTTGAAAATTTCTCTCAGTAAATCCTTTTCTACTCTAAAATGCTTTGAAATAATATCAGAGTATTTAATGCATGATGGATATTCAAGGTCAGAAAATAAAGTACTAATATGGATCGGATACCTTAAAATTACTTTTATATTAGAGTGTTGCCCTTTGAATTGACGTCACATTGTTGTGTCTGGAGCGGAATAAAATGGCAGCGTCAAGAGTGAAGATTTACTCAAACCTCTGTAAAGGAAAGGGAGAAAACATTTAAAATTAAATGGCAACAAAACATTGTAAGTGAACAAGGGTGCAGCAAAGATTTTCAAAGACAATTTGAAAGGTGAAAATGAGAATTTTGAAGAGTTCAACTGTGTTAAATTAGACAAGATGTAAGGCCACTTTTACATGGATTTTTGAAGATCATTAATTCTTGTGTAAAAATTATCTCACTTGATAGTCCTCAGGAAAACAAAACACTTATTAGATTTGTTACTGACTGACTATGAAAATATATCGGGTTGATCAATCTCAGAGACAGCTCGGCTTTGCCTCGCCATCTTTGAGATTGATCAACCCGATATATTTCTGTAGTCAGTCAGTAACAAACCTAATGAGTAATAATATTTACAGGAAAGTTTTAATATGTAGACTCAAGTTGCTTAAATCAATATTAAAAAACATTGGAGTTAAAGATTGAGTGTTCATCTTAATATTAAAATCTTCTCAAGATATGACATTTATGTTATAATTTATGATAATACAATGCAAGCATCATTACATAGTCTCTATTCAGAAATTATACAAAAAATAACTATGGAAAAATCTTCTTTTCAAGAGTTATTTCATTACATTGTGATGAAAAAGATGTCCAAACAACCAGCTAAGATTTCAGTAGCTGCAGATCTGTAGCTCACTGGTCTGAAAAAATTCGGATGGACAACCAGAGAGCTACAGTGCCACACATTGAAACAAGAGGCACAGGGGCCACATCACTCACTTGAATTTGAGCAACAATAGCCATCAGCTTTATTGTATCAAATACAATATATCTTGATAATTAAGTAGAGTATTTCTTGTTTAAAAAGATTTCTGAATTATCTCTGCATATTTTATGTTAAACATTGAGACTATTTTGTTGTTTCAGTTTTTGAGAAGAAGATTTTTAAAGATTTTTCTCTTTTTTTTCCTAAGTAAAATTTGAAAATTCACACACACCTACTCCCCCCCCCCCCCCCCCCCCCCC
>WFKH01010931.1:41658356-41696180 GCA_016163765.1 Magallana hongkongensis
GGTCGTATTTGGAACAGGCCACTGGAAGACGAAAATTGCAACAACTGATGACGTAAGCAAAAGAAGCAAGATGAAGAATTTCAAGCAAACACTCCTAAGTTTTGAAACCCATCCATATTTTTCTGTTTTAACTGCATCTTTTATCTCCTTAATGGCATTGATTTTATTAAAATCTGCTTCCGAAACTCCCATTTCCATGGCTTTCTTGTAGAGTCGTTTAAATCGCACCTTAGGGTCTTCTTCTTTGCTGCTGTTCTTTGAGGTTGCCTCGACACCATTTTCTTTAATCTCGCTCATATCGTTATTACAAACGGACCCTTGTTGGCGACGAAAGAGAAGTGTTGCTGAATTCATGCGACAGTAACAGAGAACAGCGGCAATATGACTGCGTGTGTATCAGCAACTTCATCTTGGTCGGATTTGTTTTACACCACCTGTACACAGCACGGAGACAAATCAATAGAACACAGCACGGCCAGCGCTCGCGCAAGGTGAAAGAGGACTTTGAGGCAATTAATAAACTATCACATTATAATTTATCATGCCATAATGCTTGTTTTAATCCAATTGTAATTATATTGAACGTACGTCGTAGATTGTTAAATAATCACAGATTTCTCTTATTATTGATGTAACCTTTATAGATTAAAAGGATCGACGTTGGTGCTTAATAATAAAAAAGAATGAGTAAATTCGCGAGGAATTCAATTAATCAGAATTGGATTTAATTAGGTATATATTGGTTGATACGAGAAAACACGTGCTTGGCTTTGAAGACAGTATTCCGGGATACTAGAGTATTTTTCTTTACAATTTTGTACCAAGAGTTGCGAAAAATGTTTGCACCATGACCATATATCTATAACACAGGCCCTTATAATTAATTGTTTCTGCTATGAATTTTACCCAACATTAGTTATTCTATAGGGTATAATCTTCATCGCAGCCAGTAACAAGTGGTTGTGCTTGGCCTGTGCCAAATAATGATGACTGATATGGTAAGAAATAACTATGTAAACAGCACACTACATGTATATCTACTATTTGGTAGTTCGATATTTACGAATGTTAGAATAAATTCTACGTACGTAATTTTTCGACATATTGATATTTTGAGGCGACGTCGATCATACGTACAATGTAACATGTTTTCAAAACTATAAGACAGTTAATTTTAAGGTGAATAATGATTCTTCGGCATAGATTATATGGATTGGCGCCTTCAGTGAAGGAATCGAAATATTAAGTACTAGTCGAGCCGAATCTCAGCCTTTCCAAGAAAAAGTAATAGTGTACGGTATGTACTTGAAGTCACAAAGTTACATGCGCGGATCTAGAGGGGGTGGGGGTAACTTTGTGACTTCAAGTTCACACCTAGAAAATTAAAATTTATTAAATTCACATAGTATATTTACCGAAATTTACCGAAAATAGACCTCGGCCCCCCCCCCCTCCCGGTAGACACAATTATCCCTCGGCCCCCCACCCCCATGAAAAATTTTCTGGATCCGCGCATGAGTTACATAAGGTATCGATAACTATCTACTTTAAAAATAAAACTCCGTTACTTCTGTGGTTTTTTTCCTGCGAGAATAATTTATCATATTTTGCGAATGTGTGGATTACCTACGTTTCACATCCATATTTTAAATGATGCATGTACACATGAAATCTTTTTACTCTGTGTAATTCATCGCATCGACAAAACGCCAATCTCTTTTATAACGTTAGATTACATCAATCGAAATATAACAGTGTGGTAGACAGGGAATACATCCTTTTTTTTTCAATAAATCATCCCCCCCCCCAAAAAAAAAAATAATCAGAAGGAGGCTAAAAATAGTGTAGTATGTGTTGTCGATATGAATTATAGACAATATGAAATATACCATATATGTATCCAACTATGTATAATGAAAATGGAGACTTCTCTCTGAATTTTATTAGATTTTTATAATTAGGTGTCAATTAAAAAGTAGAAAATTGAAGGCTTTCCAAATTCATTATAGTATCGAATGTTATCCGACACGACCAGTGTAACAGTTATCTAATATCACGAGCCCACTTATGCACTATAGAAGCTACTTTCTTTTTATCCAGTTTCTTCACTCGCCTTGAACAACATGTAAGGGAAAATACAACTTTTTCCAAAGACAAAAAATTCTTTTAAAGCGACAAATGAGATGTATTCATTCCGTTTTTAATGTTCTGCATGCTTTGACCGCTCTGACGCCGACTTGAGTGATTGCATCGCAGGTATTTTCCGATCACGACAGATGGACATTGACCATGGCGATTATGAAGTCAATTCGATCAAAGTTCTCCTACATTATAGGAGGAATTTGTGTTATTATTGGCATTGTAATGGCTGAGACATGGGTTCTTTCGCTAGATTTCCAAACAAGGGGGCGTATATTGAGGGCCCAGTTTGTGTTTTTTCTACAGTTAGCCTTGGTGGGCGGGGATTACTTAGTGTGGCGATCCTTGGCTTTGTTTTTCGATGCTTCCCCAAACACTCGTTTGCCCAAACTATGGAGATTTCTGCTATTTGTCTATATATGTCTTGTTCATTTGAGTTATTTGTGCAATGTTTTGTTTGTTAGGACGGAACCGATTCTATTTTCCATTGTATGCTATTTATGCCTAGCTGTTCATTTCCAGTTTGTATTTATCATCATTGCATTCAGAATATTTGAAGCACTTTTTAAGACTGTCAAAGGCCGATCATTTCATGGCAAAAGAATGTACTTCATAGCATTTGTGTGTACCATTGTCATAACTGCACTTGGATATATCAATTCTCAAAAGCCCCCTGTGATAAAAAATGTATCTGTACCTATAAAAAATCTACCACAAAAACTACATGGCTTTCACATTGCAATGCTGTCTGATATTCATCTGGGGGTAACTGTTGGGAAGTCCAAACTTGATAGAATTGTCTCCATGGTCAACAGCTTAAATCCAGGTAAATTTTTGTAAACATACATGCATTACATATGCAATCATCTTGATAGATAATTTGAAACTTAGAATTTGTGTATTCAGAGTATATTAAGTATTTTACGTGTAATACATGGCTAAATGAATTTGCATGGTTACAGATGCTGTGGTCATTGTTGGAGATTTAGTAGATGGCCCAGTCAAACAGTTAGAGGAATCCTCCAGAAGTCTCACCAACATCATGTCCAGATATGGGACATATTATGTAACAGGTTGGTTCATATCAAATATCATTTAATTAGTGTTACAGAGAGAGAGAGAGAGGTGAATATGGGTATACAAACTGACAGGGAGAGAGAGAGAAGTTCTGAGTGTACAGTAAATGTATACTGTATACAGAAAAATATTCGCCTCCATTTTATTTTTGCTCCTTTTGCCCTCATTGTCAGAGGCATTTACGATTATACAAATTCAAAACAATTTTAAATAACTCTGTTAATTAGATAGAGTATCTATTTTTAACTGTAACTGGGCAAAATCAAGATGGGGCAAAACGTAAGTCCTTTTGCAAGTGTATATGGGTGAAAAAAAAACCCCACAAATACAGTATACACATTTGCAATTGTTCATATTTTCTCAAGGGAACCATGAGTATTACACAATGGATGCAGACAACTGGTTGACACATCTGGACTCTCTAGGAATCAAAGTCCTACACAATGGTAATAGACAGATTCCTTCAGAGTGGGATCCGAAGGAGCAGTTGTGTATGGCAGGAGTAGATGACATTGAAGCTGATAGAATAATGTAAGCTTTATGTCAAAGTATTATTAAAGCTCTTTGTCATACATGTACTCTTATTTAAACATACATTAGCTGCAGAACTGAATTGAACATATTTTATTGTATATATATATAAGATACATATACAAATGGTTCGGACACAAGTTCTGAAAACTTACTATAGGTCTTTACCATTCAGAACTGTAGCTCTGCAGGAAAATTAGCATTGACAGAACTTAGAGCTACAGGTCCCTGCATGCAAATAAAATTGCTAACACATATATAACAGCAAAAGTTCATTTTGGACATCTTACAGTGTCTTGATATTGTATAGCCCTTGGTATACTAATACTTATCAATAGTGTCAGATTGGTTTGACAAAAAAGAAAAAAGTTCCTATATATAAGAGCTTTAATTGTACTCTAAAATATTAAGAAATACAGTAAACTTTCAATGTAGATTTTGCAGCATCAAGCACAGATTCAGCATGCTTCAGTAAGATGAAGACTGAAATTATACCTGGAATGCTGACATCAAGTAATCTGAGCACCTTATATTAATCTGTTTACTCAAAATCATATTATAGGCTGAAAAAATATCAGAAGTCAGTATTGTCGAGAGATTTGAACTGCTGACTCAGCTAAGGCAACCACAGGCACTTCTTTTATAGATAAATAGTTTCCTATACTAGTCTATAATTATTTTAAGTTTGGGAAATTATATACCAGTCCTATAAAAAGGAATGTTTTAATGAAAATTGTCTGTGAAGGAAACAGTTCAAATATCAAGATATGACCCAAGGGTGTAGGCCTTTTATTACACAATCATTTGCACACATGTCATTTACCAAATGATGGAGAAATATGCATAGTGGAGTACAGTCACTGTCAATTTCTAGTATTAACTACTATGGGTCATGGGTCACGTTGCTCACATAAGATCATGTGTTTAATCATCTGTAATGAATTTTAAGTAACTGTACATATCATCATAAAATGGTTAAGAAAACAGATTCATTCTAAATTTTATCTCAAGGTATGATGACCATGGCTTCAAGCTGGAGGAAGCATTAAGGGGATGTCATTCAGAACAACCTGTTATTCTCCTGGCGCATCAGCCAAAAGCTGCCAAGATAGCTCTACAGACCAGCCGCCATATAGATTTAGTTCTCTCAGGTAATCTACCGGAATTTACATGTAAATTTTATTGCATGGACTGAGCCATATTATCATACAAATGTACAATGATATGTTTATTTCAAGAATTTCAATCAGGAAATGAGTGTCTTATTGTATTCATGCATATGTTTTTCTATTTATCTTTATTTATTGAAATTTAAAGGATTTGCTATTCTGATCATAAACAATTATAATTTTTTTTCTTTAGGTCACACACATGGTGGACAGTTTCCCCCTGTGGTTTTTGGAGCCTATCTTTTCAACCCATTTTATGCGGGTTTATATCGCTATGGTGACAACAGCCATGTTTATGTTTCCATGGGAACAGTGTACTGGGGATTCCCAGTTCGTATTATGACAATGCAGGAAATTACATCAATAACACTGCACACTGTGTGAACAAACAGAATTTTTATTATTTATTATTGATCTCAGTATTAATCAATTCTCTTTTTTAACAGGTTTTGTGAAAAAATTATTTTTTCATTAATGAAGTTGTAATTGCATTCCGTACAATGCATCTTCATACATTTTTACATCTAAAGATTCACACTAGGACTTGGTATAAATTGTGATACATGTATGCTTTTGAAAGTTGTTCAGAAAGTTTATGGATACTCAGTGAGGTATAGAAATGTTTCTCCACAAAACAAGATTAATAGTAAACATATTTTAAAAGCTTTACGCTTACAGTACCTCATGTAAAGTAGAGGGTTGTTTATCAGTTTTCGTAATGTCATTGTGACAGTACCAGAATATATAAGAAATAAAAATTGTTTTTATGTTAAAAATTTAAATACATGAATTTGATCCATATAAATAAGATGCAGCAATCAGGTTGATAAAAGAATGGAATTCTGCTCGATTTTTAATCACAATGGTTTTTGTAAATGAAGGCTCTTTTGATCATGGATTTGAATAATTAAAATCTGACCCTTGATGCTTAAAATGTCAACATGAGGATCATAAATATTATCCTTGATGTACCAGATATAATAATATTTTACCTCCTGCTAAATTATAAGGAAATCATTGATTAACAGTAGTCATGTGGAGACCATGTATGATCCATACACCATTAGTACAAAATATACCTCCCCTTGAGCATTATGACATTATTTTAAGAGTATTAGGACATCAAATTTTGTACCCAAATTGAAACTTGTAACAGTGTTATAAAATGTTTTCTTTTCATTGTTTTATTTACTGTAATTTACTCAAAGGCAGTCCGTAAGATATATATTCGTCACATGGTTTGTAGTTGACCTAATATGGTTTATAAGTGGTCAGTAAATTCCATATCGGGTGAGAGCAGAGCTCCACTCTCCCCCATACGGTATTTACTGTAAATTCCTTATATTACGCGAGTACTGAATTCCGCGATAACGCTGTTTTGCATCAAATCGCAAGAATATAAAATCGCGAACGCAATACTTTTTCCTTATTTCTTATTGTTCTCAACTCTCAAAAAATATTAGCGAGATTTTAAAATTCACAAAGGTTGCTTCTCGTGATTTTACGCGGATATTAATTCCTCGCGTTTAATTGGAAATCAACAGTACTGACCACATATAAACTATTTTAGGTTAACTACAAACCATGTAACGAATATAAAAATCATTTTGGATTCTTGATCCTGAGCATCGAGATTATAATCAGATTGGTTATAATTTATATATACCTGGTACACTGTTACCTATAAAGTCGAACAATAATTTCAGTCTTTTGTTGCTTTTGTTTTGATGTTACCATGTTAATGAATAAATTGAAACAATCTTTTCAGTTTTGAATATTCTTTAATTCAAAAATATGCTTAAGTTATATGCTTATTTAAAACAGTGTTACTAAATGAAAGAGTTTAGAAAAAGTCTTATGTCAAAGACTTTATATGTAAGTAAGAAAAAATATGGAAGCACTCATCTAATCTATTGTCTTTTAAAATCACTTGTAACAGATAAAAATATTTGTTTTACATGCATATATATAATCAAACAGATGATATGTAATTAACTATATTGATTGTTTGAAAATGCAAAATAGTTGCTCAAAATTGTAAATACATATACTACAAGCTGAAAAAAGTTGTTCAAGTATTATAAAAAAAAAAAAGAATACAAAAGTCAAATATCCCTCACATCTCGCCAAAATAGTTGAAACAAATTTTAGTAGCAAAAATAACAAAAACATATAGAATGACTAGGTACATTTGAATTAATTAAGTCTAAAGGCAAGCATTACATAATACATGTACAGCTACATGTATGCAGCTTAATTACACTTACTGTGACGAACAAGCAACGAGTACTCAACAAATACCTGTATGAGAACAAAAGAAAATTAAATAATTGCACCATAACATGCAAGTCCAATCCACTATTATAACTATCTTGGCTAACAAACAGCATTATAAACTATTAATAATTCTACAAATGTCAACAAATTTTGTAGTGTATAAGTTGCCTCCCCTTGGTTGGTTACCCTCAAAATTCAATTAATCAGTTGTCTCCCTTCTAGTTAGGTTTGAGTGGGTCGTGGTTTGGGGGGAATTTTCCTCATTTCATAGTACTGGACTACTTGTTGTGGAACTTCTGCAAGCACATGACGGGCCAGTTCAGCACCAGTAGTCTACAGAAGAAATGGATGACAGTTTGTAAAAAGATTTCAGCTAAGAATGAGAATCTGTTTTAATTCATAGCTGAACATTTTATCAATGAAATGTCATAAGCAAATATAAAAAAGGGCATCCCTTTTTTTTGAATACATGTACAAATGTACAAGGATTATTCTGTGAATATTTATTAACTATAATAAATAATCACAATAAATACTCAAATCGAAAAAAAGTATTGGTATAAACACTGTATAAATAGTAAAATTACTTTTTTCTGCTTTTCAAAATAGAAAAGAAAAGAATACGAATTCTAGCTGACTACTTTTCCTGTGAGTAAAACTTCTATCTAAAACCTTGTCAATAGTGTTGCTGTAGTTCTGATTTTGATAAATCTTTTTTGACAGATGGGGCATAAGAAGTATATGCATTGTTCAAAGCATTTTCAAACTAGTTACACAGGTAGTAGTGTTAATATAACCCAGCAATTGTAAAATCTCACATTTAACTAGCAAAAAAAAATATAATGAGCAAATTAAAGAACTGCAAACACAGATCTAGCTGCAGTGGATGAACTAGTTTATTTAAGTATATTACATGTATTGAAATGAATGAAAAGTTCAAGATTAAGGATATATGTACTCATAAAGAAATCTGCGTTAACTAATAAAGTTTATACAACACAACTAGGTAAACACAAACTAAAGAATAGTAATGTCAAGGTCAGAAATTATGAAACCTCGGTTGAATTCCTCTCGCCCATATGTTTCTTTGTATGCATTTAGTTCAGAATATCTTAGACAGTTTAAATGCAAAGTGTGATGGAACGGTGGCTTAAAGATGGACATGACAATCATCATGTACATGTACTGTGGTCATTTCCATTTTGGGGCAAAATAAAACTTATTATAGGGAGTTTCCATACAAACGTGTATAATTTGAAAAATTTGAAATGCAGTGAGATACATGTATCATGCCCTATTCCTCCTCAAACTTTAAACTTAATGTGAGCTACATTTTGATATAAGCACCAACTAAACAAACCTCTGTTTTCATCTGCAAATCAATGATAATTTCATCCCCAAAAAGTTGGAAAAAACTTTCAGAGAAAATTCATCAAATGTTCAATTACATCCTTTTTTACTCGCATGTAATATTTGTTTTTATTTTGTAATCTATCTCTGCAGTTAGTGCCAGTTACCTTCTTGAAATCCCTGAAGGGCACAAACTGGACGATGTCCCTCAGAGCGGGTCTACCATTGGCCCCCTTCAGGACTCCATTGTCCCCATCCAGGAAGTTCATGTCAGTGAAGTCTGCCTCCCCCACCCCCACAATAATGAGGGACATGGGCAGACCTGAGGCATAGACAATGGCGTCCCTTGTTCTGTCCATGTCTGTGATGATGCCATCAGTCAGAAGTAGCAAGATGTAATAGGCCTACAAGAAAGAGCTCTGACTTATTACCGTATATCAGGTTTTTTCTGCGTCATGTTTTTTCCGCGAATCAGAACCTAGAACCGTATATAAAATTTTCACTATTTCAAAGTCGTAGTGAAAATATAATTCACGATTGTTCAAACCTGTGAAGTAAGAGGAAAAAATATCTAAATTGTCACTCTTGATAATGAAATATTCGGACCATTTACACGATTTCCGCAATGTGAAATAATTAGCGATAATTTTTACAGAGACGCAAACAATCATAGATCAATAGATCATGTACCGTTACATATACCAGTAGCTCAGGTATAATTAGACATCGGTTTATCGGTTCATTTTGAAAAATGAAACTGACCACTTTAATTAGCTTGTCAATGGATTATTAAATAAACAACGAGGCTTACATATCTGTTATCTGGCGCTTGTCCTCCGATCCCGCAATTTCTACCTCTATAACTAAACTAACTGAACACAGTTTACCATACTTTTACTTACATGTTTACTTTATAAGGAAAGAGAGAACTCTATTACAAGAACAAACTTTGTATCAAATTTACGCTGATTTATTTTCCGCGAGTCGGAATTCGTCGCAAACAAAGCGGAAATTGGATACACGCGGAAAAAACCTGATATACGGTATATATAATTAAGGGAAATCAGTTCTTCTTTAAACTTAAAAAAACCTCATTATTTCTTTGTTTTGAATGCATGTATGGTTTTCAGTTATAACTTGAGATGAAAGTATTCTTTCATGTCATAGAAAACAATAAAGATATTGTTGAATTATATAATTTAACGACAATACAGAGCACACTGTACTTATCAAAATACAAAGATACAAGTGTTAGGTTTGAAAATGAAAAATTCTACTTATTTTACTCTTAGTCATTACATTAGCTTTGTACCTGTAAGTAAGAGAACAGACTTGCTTGAAATTTATTCATAATTTACTGAACTGTGAAAGGCATTGATATTAATTTAGAGAAGATAAAGGCAACACCTACATGTGCCCCCTTTTCAGCCTCCTCTTTCTGGGCCTGCTCAGCAAATCTAGCCACATGGTAGATGATGGGAGCCACATTGGTGGGGCCATAGAGAGTCACCCTTTGTATGCAAGCTTTGTAGGCCTCAAGGACACCAGCAATTCCTTACAAATCAAAGTACTGACAATACAGAATGGAGTTCATATCTTTGTTTCTAGAAGCAGTACCATAAAGTCTTATGTATAGTATGCACTTTTTTTCAGCCAAAATTTGATCAAAAGTGGGGGGTGCGTATTATACATTGGAACAAAATTTTAACCCATTTTTTTTAAAGCATGTTTCTGGATACTGTTTGAGTATGACTGCCGATATTGCATGTTATGCATGTTGTATGAGTGTGCACTAAACCTTAATTTGTCAAAAAATAGCTGTGATAGCTAATTGCATTCATCCCCTACCTGCACAGTAAGGGTTGCCGGGGTTGAAATTAATTGCAAACTCCATTGACACTTGTCCATCTGGAAGCTTGGCTCCAAATCCTAGAGCTGGAAACAACTTGTCCCTACAAATTGTCACCCAGTGAAATGACAGTGGTCAGGAAGCCCTTGCTTTAACATTTATTGTTGACTTAACAGATGGAAATCACAGGAAAGAATAAATCATGGAATGTGTATTAATAAGATGATTTCAAAAGAGAATGAAATGCTGAACTGACTGGTGAAGCTAAAACTGTAAAATCCTTAATAAACACAAGGAATAAATATCCACGTAAAATTGCGAGAAGCAGTCCTCACAAATTTTTAAAATCTCGCTTTTATTTTCAGACAGTTTTGAGCTATATGGAATTATAACAAAAAATTGGTGCTCACGATTTTATATTCTCACGATTTGATGCAACACAGCGGAATCGCAGAATTAAGTACTCGCATAAAATAAGGAATTTACAGTACTTGGTAGCACTGAAGGGAGTGGTTGCTTCTTTACACATTAATAAACCTTTGTAAGTTGATGATTATAAATATACCAGTAGATAAAACATTTGTTTTGAACAGAATAATTATCACTCAATCCCCAAATTTAAAGAATTAATTTCAAGAATTAATTTTAAGGCTCTCAATAATCCAAAAGACAGAAAGAAGATTTGGGTTGTGATTGTCTTACGTGTCATAATCCTGACAGACATTGCCCACAGCCTGTATGGCTTGCATGTATTCATTGGGCTGATAAGGGTTGATGTAATGAAGAGAATTGGGATTAGCCGGGTTTCCATTGGATCCAGTAAAGTCAATTCCCACCTATCAGAAAGTTATGCCAACTTAATATTATTTTTAGAGGAGTGATGATTTTTTAAAGCATTTGTGCATTTCATACATGTTCTACATTTCTAAAGTTAATTATGCTGATTACTTACTGTAAAATTTATTTGCATGCCACCATACACAAATTCCAGGAACGATGGTCTCTGGAATATCTAAAATGAGATGGTTTATATAGTCATCCAAAACTTAAAGAAACAGGGAACGAGTACATACAATGAATACAAGAATATGAACTAAAATATACATTTCATCTTAATTTAAGTGCAAAACTCCCTGTTACTCAATGGGATCTAATAATTTGCTTTCATGATTATAATTTACCTCCTAAAATGTATCTGAAGTTAAAAAATTCAAGCATACCTACGGTAATATTGTTAGACAAAATTGACCAAAATCAGTCTTTAACACAATGATTATGGAATATAACAGAGTACACATTTATTGAAGTGGTTTATTCCAGTTTAAAGAGTTACCTCTCCTATCAGTGGTAGTTTGTACCTTAAACAACCCATCTTACCTTGAGCTCTGTAAGGTGTATAACTCCTGAGTTCTGGTACTTCTTCTTGGACTGTTTCTTAGGATTAATGCAGGGATACTGGGCCTGAATAAAAAAAGTATGATGAGAGTAATGCTTAGAATTATAAACAATTGGTTCAGAGTCATATACTAATAAGTTACCTATAGACCTAAAATTCAATTAATTAAATCATTCTTTCTTTATAACCATCACTGTGCCTTAATTGATTAAAATTAAGGTACAACATACTAGCACTTGTATCATATGTGGAGTGGGGTGGGGTTGGGGAGTGTGGGTTGGAGTTTAGTTTATTATTGACAAAAACCAATAACAGATATACCGGGTAAATACACATACTAGTATTCTAGCAACATTCAAACTGGAACACACATGTATCTGGGAAATTAGTTTGAAGTGATTGCATTTTTAAGGTGGCTCACTACACCTTGAAATACTTTCTCAAATCAGCAGAAAATTACTTGATTATGATAGATAGCATGACGGATATGAAGTATAGAAGTCAAATAGGTGGGAAAATGTGCGATTTTGGATAAAAAATTACATTTTCAAAAATTTAATTCAGTAAATATGAACAAAAGCCCCAGGTAGATTCAAACTCATGATCTGTGGTTCACAAGCCCAATGCTTTAACCACTGAGCTTTGACAATATTCAATCGAATTGATTGATACAAACAATTCAACAAAACATATAAATTGCCATCTTGTGACGTAGTGTTTTAAAAAGTATATGTCTACGTGTAGTGAGGTACCTTAAACAGGTAATTATCACATTGGTAGAATACTTGTAAAACATGGCTAAAATCATTATCAATGCACTGATACTAACATAATAATTCAATTATTCAACATCAAAGTACATATATACTACACATACTGGCTGGGGTGTGTAATTAAATCAGCAAAATCACTTGAATCACTTGAGATTTCAATTTTTAAAACATCTAATTATTTAATAATATAAAAAAAAAATTCCATGAGTAAAAGAACTTGATTTGGAAAATAGAAGTTTTGTTATAATTGTGATCTCACTTTCTATAGTCAGATTTCGATCATTTAAATACCTGTAAGCACACCAATTGAAAGTGAACAATTTGTGTTTACTGGTAACCACATGTAAATATTAACCTATCACGTAATAACAAAAAAATGATTGAAATGTACCGCATAGCCTGACAAACATCAAGGGAGCACAAATATTGAATTTTAAACTTTTACAGTTCTACATAGTCCTTAGTTACAAAAGTGCACTGTATCTTATTGGGTTTTTTTTTTCAATAGTTATATCTGAATCCTAAAGAATAAGTTTATTGTAAATAGAATGTAAATCATACCCAAGTTATATTTTTACTTGCTTTGACTTAAAATGTGTTGTTAGATTAGATGACCATAATCTAAATCAATGTTTTAAGTAGGATAAGCAAACACGGCCATTATATTTCAGTGACCTACTCAGCATTCCCAAGTCAAGTAAAGTTATAGCTATAAAAGCTTTAAAGCTATTTCATGCAACAATGCCTACACCTTTCTCCTAGTCCTACACTTTTCTCAAAATCTACCTTCCATCTTTTGAGGCATTTACTTCTTATTTTACAGTAAGTATCCTTTTATACTCCTGCCTGGGGTTTAAAGTATTCTTGTACATGTGTTACGATGTGTACTGATGATCTTGCCATAAAATTTATTACCGGTAATTTCTTGAGCATTTTTAAAAACGAACAGCGAATGTCATGCATCTGATTTTTCTTTTTTTAAAGTACCACAGCACCGGGCCTTTTTTGTTTACCCACTCAACAACAGCATGATCATTCAATAGTTTCCAATAAACAGAATGTGGTATAGCAAAAAAAATTAGAATATAAAATCACAATGAGTTTCGATATCAGCTGACAATCAGTCGGTGACCTTACAACTCATGGTGTGCATGGTTCATGTGAGGTTCTCTATCCCAGATTAAACGAATTATTAACCTGCGTAAATATTGGAGTGATTTCATTTCTTTGTGTTATATGTATATGTGAGGATACTAACACCAGCTAATGTAAGTACTGGTATACATAAGTCTAACGTTGATCCACGATCTTGATTTTTCTTTATGCACAAGGGTGGGGTTATAATGCTTGATAACTTTAAACAACGTGGAGGGGAAAAGAGTGTAACGATTGTATTTAAAATCAACCAAAAGCCTCAAAACTGTGTACTGGTCCATAAATACTTAATCTGACAAAAACTTATTAACTATCTAGGTTTATATACATGAACATGTACATGTACCTGTTATATATATTTGAGACATGTCCTCCTTTTAAATGTTATTCAAATTTTATGACGTTTCACTGAAGTGCCAAAGTAATAGAGATGCAATTACCAATGGTATATTATATGTTCATTGACAAAAATTCTCCAGTTAAATTAAATCCCCATCCCAGAACACCTGAGTTCATTAACCTCCAGGTATGCAAGTGAATTCCTTATGATCTCTGAAGCTACACAGTCAGTGATGAGTCGATTCCAGAGCCACACTCAGCTATAACTATATAGCGTAGATTGTTTACCCAGCACTCTGAACTTGTTGACACATTTTTATTCAGACATGAAGCACACAATACACTAGGTCGGTGCTGTTTGCTTAATATGGTCAGCTCTGGTTGACCGTGTATGGGTGGGGCCTATGTGGAAGAGATAATACTGCCTTGGACCTTTCATTTGAATATTGTCATAGAGATCTTATAAACATCAACAATAGAGGTTGGAAAGGAAATTTCATTAGCATATTTAATGTTGGACTGCAATAGGATTTACTAAAATCTGATTAGGTAAGCCATCATTTACAGGGATTCTGTCAGACTCCATGCAAGCATTTTTTCTTTCTTTAAACAGTAGTTTGTAATGGACCCAAGTTTCAATGAGTCATTGATAAACCAAATTCAGAACTTTATGGTGTAAATTCTACATTTCATAATTACATCAATCTCCATCAACTCTTAAAATTATCATAATGACAAATTTGGCAGTGACAAAACATAGCAATTCATAAGCAATTTAATACCTCTATAAACATAGATGTTAGCAACATAAATTGACAATCAAGATCAATATCTCCAAACAGCTGTTGACAGCATATCCTAATAGCTCCCGGACAAAAGCATGGTAGGAGCAGGACAGAAAAGTCAATTGTTTTCCTGCTTCATCACTGACAATTTACAAGTAACTTAGAGCTGCATTGTGCATTGATCAACAGTGTTTTTATTCCTTCCTTCAGCTGCACCTTGAGTAAGTACTGTTAATTCTATAGGTGCAGGCATTACAACCTTTGTACTTTCCTGACTTAAGATAATTTGCATTAAGATGTTCAAGTACGGTACTATTCTCTTCAGAGAAGTGGACATGTATAGCCTTAATCATGATGAAGGCAATGCCTGTCCACTTCTCTAAAGAGAACAGTTGTTCAAGTACTTGCAACAAATACTGGTACTTTAAATGACTTGAATTGTTGTATCACTGAATGCACGTGATTTTCATCAGTCAGTGTCACCTGCAGGCTAGAGGATCATTTGTTTCATGACCAAGGGCAGCTTTTCAAAACACCAAAAGCTTTGGTTATAGTTGATTTTCCTTGATATTAAACTAATTAACTACATCAATTAAATTGCATGGATTTTAAAGCTTTTTTTAAACGCACTGTATGTACTGTACAAATGCTTTAAAAATTAACCATACAAAAAGTGCACACATGTCAAGTATACGCATTTTGCTATCTCACATCTTCAACATTTCTAAAACAGATGAGAATAACAATTGATCAATCTTTAACAATTACTGTATACCAGGATATTTTCGCCCATTTTATTTTTGTCTCTTTCACCCTCATTGTGAGCAGGGGAATTTAAGACTGGGCGAATTCATAACAGTGTTTAAATTATCGCGTTAATTAGAAAGAGTATCTATCACACAAGTGTGCCTGGGCGAAATCAAGACAGCGCAAAACCTTTTGCAAGGTGAAAAAAACACAGGGCGAAAACAACCCTGTACTGTAGATTCCTTATTTTACGCGAGTACTTAATTCCGCGATTGAACGGTTTTGTATCAAATCGCGAGAATATAAAATCGCGAACACCGAATTTTTATCATAATTCCAAATAGTTTACATCTGTCCGAAAAATTAAAGCGAGATTTTAAAATCCGCGAGATGTGCTTCTCGCGATTTTACGCGGATATTAATTCCTCGCGTTTAATTAGGAATTTACAGTATACGGTATTTTGATTGTAAAGAGAAAGTCTTTATTCTTTTTACCAATATCCTTAATCTTAAATGTTACACCCTACCCCACCCTTCCCTCAACCCCCATCACCCCTCTGGTTCAATTTACAGAGTTACAGTAGACTGTGAGCTGGGTGAGACTATAGCAGCCCAGCATGTTGATATGTCTACCTAACAACACCCATTCTATGTCAACACAAGAAATATCATTATCTCATTGAAAGTTAAGACCACACCTTGTCAACAGGTACAGTTAAAGTACCTGGAATTCATATCAGATAATATCAGGTTGTCAAGTTAATGGCTCAATGCCCATCGCCCCCTCCAAAAATCTAAAACACACCTGCATCTTTGCTCTTTGTTATAAATAGGTATAAATAACTAATATTTTGATACAAGACAAATTAACAGCAGAATAAACTAAAAGAGAAACTTCGTGTACATACAGTAATGATAAACTCTCTTCAATTTCGTTTTCAATATTTTGTGTTTAAATTAGTAAGTAAATGTGATAGAAAGCCCAGGTACATACAGAACAATTTTCATTTTAAACACTGCATACAGATTAATCCCCTAATCCAGAAATTTCCCCGTTATCAATATGAAAAATTTCCTAATATCTTTCAGAGAACCTTATCTTCTCCAACTTTTCCTTAATTCCATTAAACATCGACCAGCATTCAAATAAAAACAGGGACTGAATTATGCTTTTCAAATATTTTTGAAATGATAAAAAGAAGAACATTTCTAAACTGTCAAGTAATCATGAATATCAACTACCAGGTACACAAAGAATCCTGTGTTAGAGGCATATCCACTGTAATTGTGTAAAGGTGTTTGAAATTTTTCTTTTTAAAAATCATATTTTTACCCTTAAATTAAACTGAAGGAAAACTGAAACATACAGCATTAAAATTTTAAGTCAGAACCAAAGTTTTACAACGCTTGTAAAAAGGATTTTTGCCGGATACAAATGGAGGATTTCTTTCTCTGAAAAGTGTGCTAAGAAAAGCACTTTAACAAGCAGTCATTGTAAACCAGTGCATGCATCAAACCCTCTCCAATGTTTATAAAACACTACACTGTCACTTTCAAACTAAGAGCTTTGTTTGCTTAAAATATTTCATAGATCAATATCATCTGAAAGGTATATTACACCTTATATGGATACATGGAAAATATTTCTGGTAACTACCTGCATTAAAAATCTAAAATGTTTATTTTTCCAATATCAGACATGGAAATCATACAAATATTTCCCAACCAAATCAATTCTATTTTGAATCAAATTTTTTGATGTCGATAAAAACGTCCTGGTCACTAGTTGGTACATCGCTGTTTGTCTTATAGGTAGGGTAATCTTTCTTTTATCTGACCCTATTATAAAATTCATAAAACTATTCTAACCAATAGTTGCACCCACAAAATTGGGAAAGCATAAAATCAAGGTCATTGATGGAGTCATGTAATACTGTGGGAGTAATGGTAAAAAATTTAAGGAGCATGCTTAATGTTTTTCTTCTTTTCCAGATCACCACACAGCTTCCAACTAACAAGCAGCTTTAATGGGACAGGGTGAGGGCAGTGGAAAGGGAGGGGGGCTGTGTCCCGGCATCCTGTGGGCCATCCTGTGGTTCCTGATTCTGTGGTTCCTAGCCTGGCCTGTGGCGTTCTTTATAGCCTGGCTGTATGTGCTCCTGATACCGTTCTCCGCCTGTATTGAACCCATGAAGGGTGTGTGCGAGGCCATTTTGAAGGTGCTTCAACTGCCACTGACATGTGCAGAGAACATGATTGCAATGAAACCATTGTGTGGAGGATAAAAGGACTGACCTTCATAGGAAATTAAACCTAGAGGACTTTTAAAAAATTTTGTATGTGCAACTGTAATGAACACAATAGTATTTTTTATAAAAATATGCTATCACCATACATGTGTTAGTAAAATTGTTAATGTTTTAATGCTTCAAAAAGGGCTGCAATAAAGTCTAAATTGATTCTTTGATTCTATTATCATACAGTAATACCATAAGTTGTACTCATAAGTACATGGTCATAGGATCAAATTCCTGGCTGGTAGTTAGATATATATTTTGTGCCGAAAGACAGAATTAGTATTTCCATAGTCCTGTTGCACAGGTGCTTGAGGACAAGACCACCACCCCCCTTTATCCACCACCCCAAAGTATAGACCCCCAGGACTTTATTCCTTTAGTCCTCAAGCACCTGTGTCCTGTTAATGCCTAGCATCTTATCCCAAGAGTTAATGGGACTGGTGTCTCATTATGGGGGCAGTAGGGTGAGGGAGAAAGATCTCTCAGATTTTCATCCCCACTGAACTTCACTCAAACAACAATTTTTCATAGGGATGATGATATACCAAATATACAGACCATATTAGACTATGATGGTCTTCTCCTATAACAAATCACCATTAATCAATTATACCAAATGCTACAAATTATCTACATATAGTGCAACAGCTTTCATCCTACATGGATTGCAACTGAATAAAGTTCATAGACATTCATTGAAAGCACATAGTGTAGTGTAACCAAGGACATATATTTCTGCCTTCTCCTGAACAAAAACACTACCAAGGGAAACAACTCTTCCACCATGTTTCACATACCTCTTTTCCTCCCTGAGTTTTGGACTCCATGTCTTCTAGCGTAGTGGTGAATGCACCAATAAAGTCATGTGACCCATCACTGTCATAATCGTAGCAGTCAAACTACAGAAAATCAAGGAAGAAACATTGATGACACTGTAGAACAGTTACATGCACAAAGAACTCACTTCTTTGGTCAAAAAATTTGACTTCTGAAATATACATGTACATACATTTCACATTCAATGAAACAAAAGAATTGGCTTTATTTAAATAGAATAAGCAAGCACTTGTAATATGCTTAAAAAATCTTTAACCAAGAGTTTAGATAATATAACATGTCTGCATCAAGATTCATGATTTCAGACCAATAAAATTAAATGTTTTTTGCACAATGTCATAACACAAATTCGGTTCCAAATATCTAAATCTTTCTTTTTATGCTCTTTTTAATTTCCTGATGAAACTATTTTTTTGTGATGCACATCTTAAAATGTACAGATCAGGGGTTAACTTCAGTTTGCTCAACCACCGCAGTGGAAGAATCCTCATACTGTAAACAGATATTTGTTGGGAAGCAACAGCCATTAGTTTCCTACAGAAGTTAAAGGTTTAGTCACACATTAGTTGTTAACACTATCAAGAATCCCTACTTTTAAAAGACTAAGAACATACATATACCAGTATGTATATACGGTAAAACATGCTTGTAATGAAGTGCCAGGGACAGGCGACTTTGCTTCATTATAAACGTAATTCCTTATATCCGTTAGCTTCACAACATGTTTAAAACCAATGTGAAATGAAAATCACTTCACTATAAGCATCAATTCATTATGAGCGTGTTTGCTATAAGCGTGTTTTACTGTACCTGTATTCAATTGTCATCTACTAATATCTTTGTATGAGTGGTCAATTCTAGAGGGACAGAAGCAGTACCAGTACACACTACTAATCAATCAGTCAATGGATATATATGGACATGGATTGATAGAATACCTTTATCTCTTGGGATTTGTTTCCTCCACACAAAACAAAGGAGGAAAGGCAAAATGGCCGCCACACAGGATTTAAAGTGTTCTTTATAACCTACAAAAAGAACAGTGCTAAATGATAATTTTCATCCTAATTTTAATAAATATGAATAGGATTGTTTCTCCATGAAAAAAAAACAACAGGGTTTGTACATTACAAAAAAATCTTTCAAGTTTTTTTTATTGAAATGTATTGAGCCTGACTTACTTCAGTCCTGTGAACGACTTGCCATGATCCATCTGCAGCTCTCTTTGAAATTTCTAGATAAGGATCTGACTTTCCAAGGAAATCCTGATAGAATAAAAATTATTGAATGAAGAGTTTTCCATTTTTATCAAATTTGCCTCTTCATAAATTTTAATCAGATACTAAATCATTGTACTTGAATGTCGACCCAGAACTTCAGTTACCACTAAACAATTGGGTAAATTGGGTACAAATCACCCACATTTATTTCAATTTTCCGTCTGTAAATCTATGATGTTTTCTAGGAATCAGTTCAAAAAAAACCCCCCCAAACCTTGTTGTCGAGTTTGGTGGCACTAAACTTCATGTGAACCATTTCTCCTCCCTCTCTTACTTCTTCAGATCTGATCTACAAACAAACACATGCTGGTAAAAGGTAGCAACAATGGTTTAAAAAAATGGTTTCTTTTTTTTATTTTGTAACCCTTTTTGATGTCGTTATTCATCCACAGTTCGAGAATATGGATTTTTTTAGGCTATAAGGTTTTTACTTATTACTGTAATATGTTCCAGGATATTCATTGGTTTTGCTTGAACTTTTTTCAATCCACTCCAATACAGATCAAACACAGATAATCATTGATATAACATATTCACTGCACTTTGCTATAATATTACATTCAATTTATTGTATTTAAAATAAAAGAAAAGTCCTACTGTGATTGTGGATCCTCCCATGGGTTTTCCATCCTTTTTCAGCAGAGGCGCACTGAAAGGATTTCTAGAAACTATCTGCAGAGGAAAGGGAGATAACAATGCAAAAATGACGTATACTAATGATATTTTATTATACTTTTATGTTAAACACTGAAATCTGATTGGTTTAGATGCAGTTTATAATCCGTTCTATTACCCTCAGCATTAGCAACACACTTGGCAACGGGTAACACAACGAATTGTTACATGCGTGTAAATTATGCGCGTACGGTTCGCCGTAGAATTCACGTCATTCCTAAAGAAGTCAGTTAAGTTTTCTTTAAAATTACAAATACCAAACAGGCACTATTTATATAATGTCACACTGTGTAATTACTTCAATTGATGGGGATTCTGATTTACTCAAAACTCTTTGTAAGAGGGTAAACGAAGTAACCTCAAATCTACAGGTAAAAGGGTAAAGGCTACCATGTACAATATCTGAGTAAGAGGAGGTAATCACAGATTCAAATGTGTGAAGGGGTAATGGGTAGGAAGGTAAGTCCAAGTGTTGGAAGGTGAGAGGTATATACAACATCTATAAGGTGGATGGCATGCATGGGCTATCACAAAATCTATTTGTAAGAGAAAAAAGCTTTCCACAAAATCTAAGAACCCTTATCTGCCCTACAGTTTTAATATTTCCTAGAATAAGCTTAACATCAGGTATATATTTTACTTACCACTCCTAAATTGCATTCAATCATGCCCAAAAAGTCATCATCTGCAAGGGTTGCTGTTTCGTTATCTAGGTCATACACTTCTACTTTCACTTTTTGTACTTCCTCAAAGAAATAATCCACAGTGAAGGCATGGGCAAACTTAGGGTCATGGCAGTTTTTGATCAGCTCTGTCCGTCCAATCTGTTGATATTCAACTGTTACATAAATCTGTGTCTTTATATATATATACATTGTATCTGACTAACCTATCCCCTCTAAGAATGAAAGTATACAAAATAATTCACAATTTAAATTTTAACATATGTATCAGGTGGCAGTTTTATGTGAAACAAGACATAATTAAGATAGTGCCTGATCATCTGATATGGACCTGTATTTATCAAAGAAAATTATGGTTAAAAGGGATTTGCAATTTGACCTTAACCTTTTACTTAGCTGGTCACTTAAAACCCTTAACCTTCAACCATGCACACACTTTTCACAAAGTAAGAGCCAGATAGGGCTGAAAGGAGAGATAATATGCTCTCGAAAATGATTTTCTTTAGACCAAGAAAGTTAGTCCAATGTCATTGCACAACCGATACCCATGAACCTTTTTTGGGTGAAGCATAGACAAAGTTAGGCCAAAGGGAACAGAAAGTATGTCGAGAACAAGGATTACACATACCATACAGATTGTGTACAACACATGTGATGTACAATATTCCTAGGCCCTTAATGTGCAAGATACATACAGCATTTATGTAAGAAAATGCTAACCCAGTAGAGGGTAGTATTATTACGGTACATAACTCATTACACACAAGCACAAAAAAAAAATACCTCCTCCCATTTCTGACTTTTCCTAGACAGCACATACAGAGCAGCACATGGGTCGGATTTTGAGAATTCATCCTTTTTCTTCAGATCTTTGCACTCGACGCGTAGCTCGATGCGAGACACCGGACCAGCTGCCCCAGTCAGCGGGGGTACTCCTTGTGGATTCATCTTTTTCTAAATTTCTGTATATGGTAAATATAAAAAAAAAATTAGCATTATAGATGTCTCCCTTATAAATCTTGTACATGTATTTTTAAAAAAAAAAATATATGACTGGAAATTCTTTAACAACCTTAATTTAATGATTAAATACTGTATTTGCATAATCATAATGATATATATACCAGCTAGTACATGCATTATTGTTAGTAGCAAACAGGCCAAATAAAACAGTTCTGCACAATACAGTGTATAGATCTGGTATTCTAAAACCTGACAAAAGACCACTTTCATGGCTGAAACAGTGTTTGTCAAAAAATTAAGATGTCATAAACAGTTTCATTCTTTTCCTTCTTCGAAATACATTTATGCCTCCCTTAAAATTTGGATGCATGAACTTTATGCTACAATATGTAATGCAACCACTAAAATATTTTCAGACACCTTTGTCATGCTCACGGTAAGAAATTAATTATGTACTTGCATGATTTGGTATGCTCACGGTAAGAAATTAATGATGTACTTGCATGATTTGGTAACAATTTTAGCAGCTAGCTAGACTGAGTTGCAATTAATAGTAACCCAGGTTCTTTCCCTTTCAAGGGATTAGCAAGTAATCTGACAACCCTTAGTGCTATTTCCTCAACTAAGTTAATTAAACAATGAATAACAAAGACTCATCCTCACAACCTTATAGATGGCAATCCCTTAATTCACCAACTCTGTGCAGATGAAGGAAACAGGTTATCAAGTGACAGTGACTGTCGTACATTTAAACAACTACAGTCTGATTTGTTTTCTTACCCCAAAATCTGTAGATATATGTTTTCTTTCCTTACTTGGTAAATATTTGAGTTTATGATTACATTTAATCAAAACATTACATAAAATTTCCTCATCTCTACCTTAGATAAACATTTCTTATTTGGTAAACTTATATTAAATTGGGCTTTTAACATTTCAAAAAATAAAAACATGGCCACTGATCAGTAACTGGCAGGATTTGAAACAAACATAAGCATTAGCCATTTCAATCCAATGATAAAAGTAAAACCCTAACCCTGTCTGACGATGAAATGGTTGGTTTCAGCACTGTTCATGAGTTGACAGATAGAAGGTTAGAAGATAGTCACTTTAAAAAAATCAACAATACTTTTTTAAACTGTTGCGATTCCATTTTTAGTACAGTCATCCATTTTTAACTCCTAGAATTCTCAAATTTGCATGCGTTTCTTCTCCAATCTAAAATCTTTCTTAACTTGGCTAGCTGTCATTTCACTGAACAATTTAAAATCTGCATATTGCTTCTGTCTAATCGGAATGAATCATCAGAAGGTATATAAGCTTATATGCTATAATCTATCCCAAGTTATTGCTTCCATCACTTTTTGATGATTTTTAATAAAAATACACATACCTGTGAAAGAAACACAGTTGAAATCGATAAAAGGGAAAATATTCAAGATACTTCATTGACACATTATCATTTTTCACTCATAAAAGTTCACAGGAACGAAAATAAATTTCTTACAGAGTTTTATAATGGGAAATGTTTACATCTTTTCACCATTTGGAAGTCACTTGGAATACCTCCCACAATTTTTCAATGTTATCATCCGGGCTATTTCATGGCTGATGCAATGCAAAATCCCTGTAGACTTTCTATTTTGGGTTGTGTATTGAAGCCTGAAGCGGTAGAGAGGGCGTTTCAAAACAGATAATCTGAACATTTTTCATATTAGTAGATGAACGTAGTTTGAGCACAAAGGTATTTATGATTATCGAAATATCAAGTGAAAAGTGGTGGAAGCAAAAACTCAGGACAGAGTATAGACTGGCATTGGGTTTTTGTCAACGAATTCCATTATTGTTTATATCAATGTCATAACATACTTGAGCAGCTCTATTAATAAATAATAATGATGACAGGATAAATTATTAAATAAAGCCCAAGGACGAAAACATTATCTATCAGCTGATACCACATATATATCGCATAGCCCCCTAACTCCGTCACTACCCTAACTCCGTCACTTTCGGGAAACTTCTCGCCGTTTGAAATCAAGTGCGATTATGACGTCATTTTTTGCATGTCTAAAATCTTCAATCAAATGTCAACAATTTACAACAGTTAAATTTAAGAATGTGTTAAAACATTACAAATTAACACCTTGTTTATTTTATGCACCATTAATTGCATGAAATCAGCTAACACTTTTTCGCGGGTGCACTAAAATATCAATATTTCTGACATGCAGGCCCACTCGATTATTTACGGTGGTCAGTCATTTTTAGAGAGATCAAGATGAAACATTTCAAATGTAATGAATTTTTGATTAAGGTTATTAATACATTTTTTTTAGTCCACAACAGCGTTAATGCACTACACTTGATGATAACGTTAAATCGCTCATGCCGTAATTTTTGCCTTTTACAGGGTATAGATAGATACGATATGTTGCTATTTAGAATATGCTACATTTTTTAAAAAATGTAATAAATAAATAATATAAGCATTAATATATTCATTAATGATATGAAATATTTGAAATATGTAAGGAAAGAAATAAAACGACATCCATATATTCTGAAAAGGTCATTGTGATTCTTGTTCCAATGACCAATTTTTTATTCTGGCGATAATTTCATTTCGATGAAATTAAATAGGGCCTACCATTTAAATTGTATGCTCCATTTTTATTAATTATAACTTGGCCTAGATACAAATTGAGCTTAAACTCAATTGTTAATATGTCTTCATTCCCTGGCATATCATAGAGCATGTGGGTGATGGAGTTAGGTTCATAAGTTATGATAAGCACGTGTGATAAACGTCGTATTCAGAGGGCTTATATAAATGATAATAAACATATTTTTGTTAATAATTTTATAAATTACAATGTTTCAGGTTATATTTAGTGATTGCAAATGATAAAAACCACAAAAAATAATTTACAGAGAAACGCGAGATGTTTTCTGCTTATGGTGACGGAGTTTGGGTACTCGGGGATATATGATATAAAAATGAAAACATAGGTAATCACAGATTACAAAGCTCACCGAGACGAGGGCATCACTTTTATGAGGCATCACCTTTCTGAGACCACCTTTATCACATTATATGAAAATCATCGTGAATGATCTTGGATATTCATTGATACTGTTTTGACACAATATCTAAGATCATATGTTAAAAAATTCTATAATCATATGTTCATTTCATATGGTATTATAAGATACAATATTTATCAATACAATAATATAAAATATGATATTGCATCGTATGACTTACAATATATATCATAAAATAGCGGTACTGTAATAAATAATGATGCAATATGATATTGTAACAAATGATATGACATTGTATCATGCTATACATTATTGTATTTGATCACATAATACAATATCATAATATATAATAAACATAGGATGCAATATAGTATTATATGATACAATATCATAACACATTATACATCACAATATTCTAACATATGTTATTATATTTCATAATATAGTATGATATTGTATTGTATGATATTGTATCATATTTTATACATAATATGATATTGTATCATATGATACAATATAATTTGAAACAACATTATATCATATCATATGATACAATATCATGTGATATAGTAATATATTATATAATACAATATCATAGTATACAATATCATATCTCTTATGATAAAATGTAATTATATATTACAATATCATATAATACAATTTCATGTGATATAATAATATATAAATCAATATCATATTAAACAATATTATCATATGATACAATATTCTATATAATAAAATATTGTATCATACGATACAATATTATATATATTGCAATATCATATGAAACAATATCATGTGATAAAATAATAAATAATACAAAATCATATTATACAATATTGTATTAATATAATATACAATACTATACATAACAATATCATGATACAATATCATATCATAATATTCAAAGAATTTGATACAATATCATTTCGTATCAGATAACTTTTTACAATATAATATATAATATTGTATCATATAGAACAATAGTGTATCATAGCACCATCCATGCAAGTTTGGTGAAATTAGGACCAGTAATAACTAAGATATAATCATCAGAGGGTACCTGCTCCAAAAACTTTAACCAGCTCTTAAATCCCTAACCTCCTCCAGCATCCGAAACCTATGGCTCAGATACAGCATTCATGCCTGTCAGGTCCATCAGTATCACAAGAAGCACCATCCATGCAAGTTTGGTGAAATTAGGACCAGTAATAACTAAGATATAATCAACAGAGGGCACCTGCTCCAAAAACTTTAACCAGCTCTAAAAACCTTAACATCCTCCAGCATCCGAAACCTATGGCTCAGATTCAGCATTCAAGCCTGTCTGGTGCATCAGTATCATTCGACGCACCATCCATGCAAGTTTGGTAAAGTTAGGACCAGAAGTAACTTAGAAATTGCTATCAAAGGGCACCTGCACCAAAAACTTTAACCTGCATCAAAAACCTTAACCTCCTCCAGCATCTGAAATTTATGGCCCAGATTCAGCATTTAAGTCTTTCAAGTCCATAAGTAGGTCCAGATGCATCATCCATGCAAGTTTGGTGAATATAGGACAAGTAATAACTTAGATACAGGACCTGCAACAAAAACTTTAACCAGGTCCGGACGCCGACGCCGAGGGTATAGCATAAGCTCCCCCTGACTTTGTTTCGGTGAGCTAAAAAGGGATGATCAGCAACGTTATTAAAGCAATGGTTAACAATATCTTAATAGATTTTGGACTTCAAGGTAAATGGACTCCTCTATTGGCCTAACAGTATTCTAGAGAAGTGGACATGCAAAGTCATCATGCAGCCATTTTGATATATGAATACACTAAAACTCCACACTATATATTATTTATTTTTGACATATCTACGGTAGGGATAAGTTACCATAAATTCATGTAACAAAAATATCATATAAAACTCGGTGCATCTGTACACGAAAAAATTGGTTTAAAAAATTAAAATCAAAGAACATTTCTCAGCACAGTTTCTTACCAATTCGATCACTCTGCAACTTCCTCTTGATACTGCGCACATAAATAAACAAAGGAATAAGGGGTGTGACCTATACCAATCCTACTGATTCAATCTAATGCGAAGTTAACTTCATCTTAACCAGTGGTATGAAAGTAGTATGCTATTTCATTGACCATAATAATGAACTTCGATCCCGAGGGAATAATAGTATTTGGTTCTCGTCGTACTTTTAACTTTCTTTCACACATTTGATGATTTAGTGCAAAAATGGATATAACCTTTTTGTATATTCTGTACTTGTTTTTTTCTAATTTGAGAATATTTTGACACATTCCTCTTATAACCTTAACCCTATAAACAATAAAGGTGGCTGTATGTACATGTACTACAGGGCTATTTTGTTATTTACATGGTGATAAATTTTGCATAACTTTATTTGCGAGAATTTTCTAAAGTGACACAAATATTTAAACCTTTAAAATAGGTAAAATTGTTAGCTCACCTGAGCTGAAAGCTTAAGTGAGCTTTTCTGATCACTTTATGTCCTGCGCCTCTCTGATTGTTTGTCAGTCCGTCTATAATTTGTCACATTTTTTAATATATTCGATCAGGGAGATAATTGTAAAATTACTGAAAATTTGTTGGTGTTTCAAAATCTATTTGGCCAGAAAATCTGAAATTTGGTGTGTGAAAGCATCCTCATGCAGTTAGTATAGATTCAAGTTTGTTCAAATCATGATCCCCAGGGGTAGGATGAGGCCACAATGGGAGTTGAATTTTTACACACAAATAAATAGAAAAAATCTTTTATAATCTTCTTTTCAAAATCCATTTAGCCAGAAGAGCTGAAACTTGCGTGGAAGCACCCTCATATAGTATCGATTCAAGTTTGTTCAAATCATAATCCCCGAGGGTAGGGTGGGGCCAAAATGAGGAGTTGAATTTTTACATAGGAATTAACAGAGAAAGATCTTTACAAAAAAACCATTTAAATTGGCCAGAAAAGCTAAAACTTGTATGGACCCTGGCATCCTCAGGTAGTGTACAGGTAGATTCAAGTTTGTTCAAATCATGATTCCTAAGAGAAAATGGGGCCACAATGGGGGTTGAATTTTTGCATATGAAAAAATAGAGAAAAATCTCCAAAATCTTCCTCTCAAAAACTGAAGCAACAAAAGAGGCTCAATGTTAAAGATATATGAATATGTGTCCAAAAAAAAAAAAATGAAGAGCTTTTTAAACAAGATCTACTCTACTTAATTGTAAAGATATTTTGTATTTGATACCATAAAGCTGATTTGAGAAGAGTTATGGCTACTGTTGCTCAGGTGAGCGATATGGCTCCTGGACCTCTTGTTAAACAAGATACCTGAATGTGAAATGTTTGAAATCAAAGCAAATACTTAATCAAAGGAACAATGAGTTTTTGTTTCATATTTTTAATTGTAAAATAATAAAATACATGATATGTCATAAATATAACACAACTTGTACAGCTGTACACAATCTATACAGTAAAATATATACATCTAAAGTAAGCTCTAAAATTGCTGCAAAAGAAGAGATATACAAATGTAAATGGATCAACATCAATATAAAAAGAGAATATGTGTTTAAAAATTAACCATAACCAATAACATCTATTTGGTTTCATACAATCCTGTACAAATTTTCTCTTCATACCAATTTTGGTGCCCCACCAGGATCCTGTGAATGGGGTAGAAAAAATTGTTACATTTTGCGTACAACTGGTACATATCACATGTTTGTTTCAATTTTTTCTTAATATTTATTGAGCTGTTGATTTAGAGTTTCATTGTAAATACTGTCAGTCTGCATACATATAGTTGACAAAATATGAAAGCTAATCATTTGTGTTTTTGATTCACTCTTTTGTTCAATTTTCTTAACTCCATCTGAACTACATGTACATGTATTTAGTTTATCATGTAGTGTAGGTTTGGAAATTAAATGACAACTAATTCATGTATGTATCAAATAGGACAGGAACTGGGGGAGGGAGGCATGGTCTTCAGATTTTCTGTGTATAAATTGCTTTGATATCCCAAGGTATCTCTACTTTTCCTCACAAAACTACATTTAATATCTTAGAATTTTAGTATCCTTTTTTATGTACTATTATTATACAATGGCAAGCGTGCCGTACAGAACAAAGCTAAGGGTAATGAGGAAAACAGTTGCAATTAATTTCACAAATACAGCATGCAACAAAAACAAACATTCTTAACATCAATATTAATCTTACTACATCTTAACTCCAATCCCCTTATTTATACTAGAGCCTAGATAAGCCAGCTACTGTGGGTTTTGAAAATCTCCGTCTCTTCATCTAGGCAGCTAGCAGGCAACATACCACAAGTGCATAGTTAAGATATTAAGCAAAGGACATCTCAAGATCCATGAAGTTTGAAACATTTTAAAAGCCATGCACTTAATGAACTTAATGCTATAAGGAAGCATTATAAATTAGAATAAAATTCTAAATTATACATGGATGAACACATGAAATTGAAATTAAATAATTTCATTGTTTTATGTCCTTGAATAGAATGGATATTAACCCCTTATAAAATGGGATGGCACTGAAATGTGTAAAGTATTGCACTTTGATCATATCATTTCAAATAAACAGGCTTTGTACCAGTATACTAACAGACTACTGAAAAATAACAAATTTAAAAAACCTGTTAAATTCAACAAACAGTCCGTGTTATATTAAAAAAGTATCAAAAAAAAATTATCAAGAGTTAAACACACGTAGATGTGTAAATGCAAGGTCATGAGAATTCTTAGGCAAGTTGTTGGTTAGGATCAACAGCAGTAATTCGTCGTTGGTTTGGAGGGATGCGTCTCATTGTAAAATAATTGACCACTTGCTGTGGAACTTCTGCCAAGACTTGTCGAGCCAAATCTGCTCCAGCAAACTGTCAAAATCAAGGAGAAAAGTCAGTGTTAACCATGGTCCTCACATAAAATACATATACTAGTACTCTTTAAAAGGTCTTAAATACCTTGTAACTCTAATCAAAGTATTGCTGGTACATGTATAGAATATAGAATACTTTATTTCCAATCAAGGGTCCTGGCACAGAGAGGCATAAAAGAGTCACCCAGTAGATTATTGTAGACTTGCAGGGACAAAGATACTGATAAAATGATTACTGTAGTTACATTAAAATTGAATACATGTAAAATGTTTGTATAGATACAAAACAGGTCTTATCACTTTATAAAAAAATGATGAGAGGAAACTGATGTCAATTTAAACTTATTGTGGTGCTTGTTAGAACTTGAGTTTTACTTTAACCAAAAGTCCAAAGTTTTGTTAAAATAGCTCTAATATTGGTGAACCAGTAGCATACTAAGCCCCCCCCCCCCCCCCCCCCCAAAAAAAAAAATTATTTTTAATGTTTTTTTACACCAAAAATTCAAAGTATATAGTGACAGACTGTCACACTGCAAGATTTGCAAAGGGGAATTACTCAATTTATTCAAAAATATAAAATTGAGTCAAATGATTCATTGTGTGGGTACGTTGCATGCATATATTTACACTAACTAGAACTGGAGACAACTAGCGAAAAACTTCTATAAATAAATATCCTTTATATCAAAAAATAAATATTCTTACTGCAGAATATTGAAAATCCCTGAAGGGCACAAACTGGACAATATCCCTCAGAGCAGGTCTGCCGTTGGCCCCCTTCAGGACTCCATTGTCCCCGTCCAGGAAGTTCATGTCACTGAAGTCTGCCTCCCCCACCCCCACAATAATGAGGGACATGGGCAGACCCGAGGCATAGACAATGGCGTCCCGAGTCTGGTCCATGTCCGTGATGATGCCATCAGTCAGAAGAAGCAGCACATAGTAGGCCTGCAGTAAACACATAAGTACATGTATGTATTAAATCAGAAGAATTTTGAGCTCTGTATCTTGCTTATAATCCCACAACTGACATTCAAAATTTGGTTATGTTTTAGAAATAGATGTACATGTACTCTAGTTATACAAGCATTGTAAACATTATCGGTAATAAAAAATGGAACTAGATATGTCATAATGCCACAAATGCCCCCGCAGGCAGCCACTAATGCCATATTGTTTGCACAGATTTCTTTTTTTTCTAAGTTCAAGGGGCATAACTCTGTCAAAAATCATCAGACCTGGACCAAATTTGAACTGGACCTGCATATTCCTATCTTGTATCCATATACATGTATTAAATTTTAGTTGACTGTGTGCAACTGTTGCTGAGATAATGAACAGAAATTCAATGATGACAGAATGACGGAAGGACGGAATAAGATAACATTATATGCCCCCAGCCATTTTATGGCAGGGGCATAAAAAAATATTTGAATATTTTCAGCTCAAATTAGGACCATGCCCCTTTAACAACCTAGGGAAAGAATACAAACATGTGCCCCTTTTTCAGCCTCTTCTTTCTGGGCCTGCTCAGCAAACCTGGCTACATGGTAGATGATGGGAGCCACATTGGTGGGACCCCATAGTTGAACATTCTGAATTGCATACATGTAAGCCTCAACCACGCCATTTATTCCTGGAGAAAAAAAAATAATTACATGTACACACAAATCTCAAAACTTGATTACATCATTTTGAATATAATCAGAACTCATTGAGTACCTGCACAATATGGATTTGATGGGTTGAAATTTAAAGCAAACTCCATTGAAACATTTCCATCTGGAAGCTTAGCTCCAAAGCCCAATGCTGGGAAAAGCTTGTCACTATAGATGAAAATATAAATGATTTATATGCCTAAATAAAATACCATATATCCAGTTTTTTTGGCATCACAAAATTGGGAAATATGTGTAGCATTTTTATTTTGCATCGGTCTTTCTGCGATTTAAAAAGTTTTTTATAGATGATAATACATGATATAATATCTGCGTATTCAACAATTTGCGATGTAAAAGAGATCCTGAAAAAAAGCGAAAATTAGATCATCAGGAAAATTACAGGATATAAGGTATCTCTATCAAATTATTTCTTTATCGTATTTTGGTTTAATCAATTTAAAATACTGTACTCTACCCTAACTTCATAAATGGAGCAGATATACATGTATCAGTTGTTGACCTTTCTACATATTATTCATAATTGTGAACAATTGCTAGTCCTAGAGATGAAAACCCAGAATACATGATTTTCTCACGTGTCATATTCCTGGCAGACAGATCCAACAGCCTGGATGGCATGCATATACTGGTTCGGCCTTTGACCTGTGGAATCAATGTAATGAAGAGAATCCGGTCTGGAAGGTTCGCCATTAGATCCTGTAAAATCGACACCTACCTATAAAATGAAATATTTCTAAATTATCAGGAATCTGATGAGATTATGCAGCTAAATTCATCAATATTCAAGCCAAAATTTAAAAATCTACTTTTTGTCACAAAAATGCACTTGCTGTGAAATTTATCTGCATGCCTCCATAAATGAACTCCAAAAAGTTTGGCTGTCTGAAAATCTAAAAGAAAAAGAGTTACCCAATACTGTGCTGTAAATGACATTTTCTAATACAATATGTATCTGTATCATGTGTTACTCTACTTGTACTTCAACTGAAGATAATGAAAATAAGTGTATATATATAAGTGTATATACCCTAACTTCTGTCATGTGAGCCACTCCAGAGTTTGTTTTGCCTTTCTTGTAGTTCTTTTTGGGATTGATAAATGGAAATTGTAGCTGAAATAAAGACACACCAAGAATGCAGAAGAAGAGCTTAATACAATAAGAATCTAGAAGAAGAGCTTAATTATCGGTAATATGGAATTTCAGTTACTTTTCAATGAGTCCCGTCTTGATTAAATCTTAATGAGGCCCTACAGTTAACTGAATAGGATGGTGAAACATTCCATTTGTTTGTTATTCAACAATACATGGCTCACATAAAATTCATAATTGAAAACATGCAAATACCTCTTTTCCAGTTGCTGCAGCTTGCTCCAATTCCGCAATAGTGGTTGTAAAGGAGCCAATCAAATCATGGGAGCCATCACTATCATGGTCACTGCAGCTGAACTGTTATACACAAAAACTGACATACATGTAGTTACCGAAATAAAATCAGTGCATCAATTACCACGGATAATGTAGAATACCGATCAACGCAGCAATACTTTTGTGTACTCTTCTAACAGACCTGGATCTGCTGGGTCTTGTTTCCTCCACACAAAGCTTGAACTGCCACTTGAAATGGTCTCCACACTGGGTTTAGTGTGTTCTTGCAAACCTTTATTAATCAAAACACATGAACATGTACTTTGCAAATAGCCTATTAATAATTGATATATTATTTACATGTAAGATGATTGTACAAAGAAAATTGTCAAGGTACAAGTTTCAGGAGGACTACCAGTAGTCTATTTTACAAGTTAGCAGTGACCCTGAACCCAAACTGGTAAGGATATTTAGGTAAAAGGACACACTATTGTTATCTAAACAATGTAATGTTAACTGATATGTGCCATGATTTCTGTATGTATGATAACATAATTACTATGTACTTGTTGGACTGACCTCTGTTCTATGTACCACCTGCCAGCTCCCGTCCGATGCTTGTCTGGATATCTCTAGGAACGGATCCGACTTTCCCATGAAATCCTGCAACACAAAAAAGTGACGGCCCATTCAGATGCTGAAAATACTGTGCATCAGAAAGGATATATGGAACTTAATACATATCCAAATAACTCTCCAAAGTCATTTAAACAAATGGGAAAAACTCTACAGCATTTACTCCCAAATGCGCAGGAACATTTTTGCATGAACTAAATTCTAATAATTCTCAAATTGTCCATTCTCCTTCACACTAAGCATCTTGCTGAACAGTAAGAATACATGTATAGTGGAATCATTAAATTCTTGGTTGCTCTAGTACATAGAATTAACAATTTTTGTCAAGTTAATGGGTACGCAGTTCTGTGGATTTGCTGTTTAAATACTGAACAGATATACTGTATGTCCACTATTTGCTGAGGATGCTAAATTGGGGCTGAGGGGTTCTCATGAAAACCAAGAAAAACCGATCCATGAGACCATGAATTCTAAAGATTCCACAATTTATTAGTGCATAAATTGACATGAATTCCAAAAGCTACCTTGTTGTCTACTTTCGTGGCTCCAATGTGGAGAAAGACCATCTCACCTCCTTCTCTCACTTCTTCAGACCTTACCTACAAGAAAGCTGTTTAAATTTCAATTTCATACAATTTGTGGAGACATTAAAAAACAAAGGTTTAAAAAAACTGAAACAAAAGGGAGCTTAATTTATTGAAATCTCATTTAACCTTTGAATATGATTTGGATAAATATGTTCTTATGAAAACCCAGTGTTTTCTCAATAATAAAAAAAGTATAATGTACATAGTTCAAAACTTTTTGTAAAAGCATGCAGAAATGATTTTTTTATTTTGATAAATTATCCATAAATTATATTTTAAACAATCCTTACATAAATAAGAGAACCTCCAATTGGTTTTCCATCTGTTTTTTCCAAAGGAGCAGAAAATGGGTTGCGTGAAACAATCTGAAATAAATAAAATGTCCACTTTTTTAAGCCCCTCTCAAAAATTAAGTCTAAATTTGATTCAAATTACTGGTACTGTAGCCATATTTAGCATTGCTACATAGTTAATGTGAAGAAATCAATGCATAATTATTGAATTTCAATTTGCACAGTATGCGGGGACCTAGATGAGGGGGTCTGGAAAGGGAGACAAATTACTGATCACATGACTTGTTTAAGGAGGCTGGGGGTCAACAAATTAACCATCAGATCTACCTTAATTTTTAAAATGTTTTGTTATGCTATCACTATTATTTAGTAAAGAAAAATTCCATAAATTTTAACTTTAAAATTTGAATGTTTTCCTTTATCTTATACACAGCTCTTGACTATCTTAATACAGAGCTCTTCTTCTAAAGGAGATTTATATAGTCTAAAAATGGCCATAACCATCCAGCCATCGTAAGGAACCATTCACTTTTATGGGGATATAAATAGGGTTGCATGGTCACATCCTATAAAGCCCCTGGGATTTTATGGTAAATTTGATCATGTACCAATTAATCCTATATATATCCCCAGAAAAGTCAAAGAATGATTCCTAATATTTACATTACTTGAATAAATACATAATCAATTTTATAATCTAGTATATTGACTCCTACTTAAGGTGGTATGGGACATCTGTTGATATTAATGTGGATTAAAATACATTATAATTAGAATACTTTCACCGGTTTAGAATTTTCAAATTTTACAATATTTAACCCAAATGTAGCTTTTGAAAATATTTGGAGAGGTAAAAAATGTAAAACCCCCAACAGGATTCGAACTCATGACGTACAGATTTGTAGTATACCCTCTAACCCACTGCGCTAGGCTGTTAAGTGACAATGTTGGGAAAGAAACTACTTATATAATTACACTTTATTTTATTGTTTATTTCGATAAACAATACGTCACAACATGGAGGTGTCCCATACCACCTTACATAAAAAGGGAGAAAGCAATAAATGCTATAATTTTGTGTCTTGTAAATTGTAACACACTATGATATTTTTTCATATTACCTGTGCCAGATTGCATTCCACTTTTCCAAGAAAGTCGTCATCAGTCAATTTGCTGGTTGCATTGTCCAAGTCGTAGACTTCAATTTTCACCTTCTGAATTTCTTCAAAGAAATAGTCCACTGTAAAGGGCGTGACAAACTTGGGATTATGATTGTTCTTAATCTGCTCAGTTCTTCCCATCTAAGAATAAATGTAATCAATAAAAAATCATGCAGGTTAGAAAAGTACACTGCACCTTCATTAACTAGTAATGTACCTCATTCAAAGAGTTAGTTCCCCTTTGCTGCATGTACAAAACGGCACATGGATCAGATTTAGAGAATTCATCCTTTTTCTTCAGTCCAGTACATTCCACTCTCAACTCCACTTTAGATACAGGACCAGATTTATTAGGCTGACTCATTATTGCCTGTGAAATATGATAAATATATCTAGTATGACATTCTCTAACAATGAAATCTGAGAGGTTTGGCATGGTTCACATCCAGTTATTGACTATTTTTAATAAAATCCTGTTGAGATTTTAACTCCTTTTTTTTTTAAATTATTTGGAAAGTCTACAATTAAAAGTTCAATCTATTAAAATGACAATAAATGGCCACTAAAAATCACTATATTCATCAGCTGGATAATTGTTGGAATTTATCCTAAGTATGAGAAATGCACTCTAAAGAATACTTATATGAGGGTTGTTTATAGGAAAAGAGGAATGAGCATATAAATACACTGAAAACATATGGCTGGACCGGGAATCGAACCTGGGACCCCTGCAACTCTAGTCAGGAGCTCTACCACTGAGCTACCCAGGCCGATATCCACGGTACATATAGCCCAAACTACTACATTCCTCCCTCCTTAAATAGTCTTTGACCCCCAAGACACAACACAAGTTCACCTTGTCAGGACTTTATATATATTATTATATTTATATTGCCTGTACAAGGAAGGCCACTGCACCACCTGTAGTAGGAAAGGAGGAATGAGCATATAAATACATATGGCTGGACCCCTGCAACTCTTGTCAGGAGCTCTACCACTGAGCTACCCAGGTTGATATCCATGGTCCATATAGCCCCAACTACTACAATACTGTAAGATTGAAGCAGAAGAGACCCTTTGTTGCATGTCCAGATTTTCCCCCCAGGAAATGACCAAAGTTTTTTGTGTGCCGTAAATTGCAATTTTTTAACATGTAAAGAACTGTAGCTATCAGGTAGTCCATCTGAATTTTTTCAGACCGGGAGCTACAGACCTGCAATTAGCTGGGTGGTGAGAGAGGGGGTAGTGTCTATACGCACGACCGTCGTGTATATAAATCTCTCAGCAGCTATTCGCACGACCGTCGTGTATTCACTCTCATCAGCTATTCGCACGACCGTCTTGTATTTACTCTCATTTATTTGCTATTTGCAAGACTGTTGTGTATTTACTATCTCGTCGGTTATTCCGTCGGTTATTCGCACGACCGTCGAGCATGTCATTTTCAGCGGACGTTTCGGTAATGCATTGTTTCATCCCCAGTTAAGTTGGGCACGCAGTGACTGTTATACTACATGGAAAAATACAGGTGCATCTAAATGCAGTGTATATAAATGATGAAGAGGGATTTTTATAGGGTGTGTAACGTATTCCAACGAAATATACATGTACGTAGGTCGTCTTAATCGTTGATTTCGAAGACTGTGACTTTGCATAATTTGAGTTTTGAGATATTCGAGTGATTGTATATGACCCTATTTAATTTCATTCATATTGAGTTATTTTTTATATCTAGCTCTATCGATTTGCATTAAAAAAATTAAACTTACATAATATTACATCCTTATTTTTCATTAACATTTATTAAATTAAA
>WFKH01010931.1:41696190-41719871 GCA_016163765.1 Magallana hongkongensis
TTATTTTTCATTAACATTTATTAAATTAAAAATATGAAGTGTTATTCAAACATTTATTAAATTTATTTGCATGCAAGGAACACATTACATGGTGCAATAGTATTGGAAATATCTGCTATTCGAACATTTATTAAATTTATTTGCATGCAAGGAACACAATACATGGTGCAATATTATTGGGAAATATACATGTTTTCATACTTTTGAAATACAGATCCTAATTTCCTAAAAGGTTCTACTACACTACACGCTCGCTAAACAATGGTACATACGTTTTCACGAAACGCTAAACGCTTTGCACAAATCGCTTTTAAAAATTATTTACAGAATTAAGGAGGGGGATGCTAAGCGATCAAATTGTTATTATTATTATTTTTTTTTTAATCATGCTAACCGCGTAGAAGAATATGTCCCGTACATTAAACCAGGGAAAAAATCAAAACTATAAGATGATACGCTTCGAGAAAAAAATAAAGTTTCCGCAGTGTATTACTGTTTTTAAAGATTTTCTTTTTAAAAAAAATCAAAACATTGTATTGGAAAGAACAAAATAACTGATTTAGATATCAGACCCAACTTTTGTATAACAGCGTATTTACCACATACTTTTTTTTCCTGAGTACCATTCACATAAATTTCTTAGTTTAATTGCTTGTACACGTTAATTGTAATCATTGTGATTTAACATATACTTTTTATATTTTAACCTGTTATTTTCCGTTAATAGAGTTGATAAGGGTCAAATAATTACATGTACGTGTAAAATCATTGGATTTTTTTTATATCGGGATTACAAATTATTTTCTTCTCTCACATTTCATAGAATGTGAACATTCAGTATATTTTTCACTCTATTTTTTTTAATTGCTGAGTTTCCTATCATACGCGGATCTAGAGGTGGGGTCGGGGGGGTCCCGACCCCCCCTGGAAAATGAAAATTTATTAAATTTACATAGTAAAGTTATCGAAAATATGCCTCGGACCCCCCTGGCAAACACAATTATCCTTCGGACCCCCCCCCCCTGGAAAAATTTTCTGGATCCGCGCATGCCTATCATTCGAAATTGTGTACGTATATCAAATACTGCTGATTCCGACTGCTTTACCATCACTTCGTTTCTATTGGCTGTTGACTTAACAGAGACGCGTGACCATCCAATGAAATCAAACACTCAAAATTTGATTGACAGGTTCAGCCAGTTAGCCAATGTTCTCTCGAAGGTTATGGATGTTAATTGTACACAATCTAATCGTTTAAAAAAATGCATGCTTATTCAACATCAAAGTGCCACTTATTGTTGATTTGGATTTTTTCTATAAAAGGCTTATTTTGTTAACTGTATAAAACATGTTGATGGATTGTGTATTTGAATATTGTACCGGTACGGAAACACCAAAGACGAACTTTATAGATCCGCAGTCTCCGTTAAATATGTCTTATTCTTTGGTTTGTTGAAAAAGAAAATAAAATTTGTTTAAAAGATACGTACAATGTTTATTGTTTTCAATGCGTTAAATGTTCCTAATGAATTCTCAATAATCCGATGAAACATTTCACACGGTTCTCACAAGCTTTCCTCGTAAGTTACACGCTTGATGTGACACGCAATTCAAGACTTCGCTGTAATGGTAACAAAATTTTTTTCATGCAAATATTTTGCTAATTAAATTCTTTAAAAGGTCTGTATACATAGTGTATACTGGTACACTGTACATATATATATTGGATATGAAACAAGACAATTTATAATATAGGAGGAAATGTATGGTTTTCCGATAATAAAGAAAATATAATCATAACGAAACCTTGGATATGTTCAGTGTTGGGAATCAAAGAAAAAATTTGTTACCCCCATGTTTATATTTTTATACACAGTGACATTTATACCTGAAATTTCAGTGATTACAGCTTTACAGCAGAAAATACCTTTCCCCATCAGATTTGTACCTTAATATTATAATAAGGTGAACAACAACAATTTGTTAAAATAAATCAATTTATAACAACTGAAGGGCGATATTTTCCAGTGTGGTGCTTTATTCATCAGCTTACCAAGAAGTTTAATCAGTTTATAAAATACACGTTGCGCGGATGTAAACACATTGGTCGGGTTCGGGATAACAGAAATTTCATCTAATATTATTAATCAAATAAACTTTGACATTTTTATAAAATCGTCATTTACTAAAAAAAGATTATCCTGTATATATCTTTGCTACATACAATAGTTATTTACACGACGGTCGTGTAAATAGACTTCATTAATTAATTCACACGACGGTCGTGTGTATATCATTGTATTTAGTAATAGCTATTTGCACGACGGTCGTGTAAATAGACTTTGCTTAGTTATGTGCACGACGGTCTTGTATATATCATCGGCCGAGAGAGGGTTTGACCTAAACTATATAAAAAAAATTTCATTGCTTTATACACATCTTCACAGTGCAGATTTACATGTATTCAGTTGAAACAAATAAAATTGAAAATATTTTCAAAGACTTTAAGTGTTAATGCTTCAGATAAAAGTAAATAAATGAGGAAAACAAGCACACTGTGACAAATCGAGTTACCTCTGTAGTGGAGTCTTCAACTAGCCACGGGACACTCCTTTATTCCAAGAATAAAACATATTAACCATGTTAATTATACATGTGTATATCCCTTTCGGAGATAACTTGCAAAATTGTATACAAACTAACACTTACTTTCCTTACTTTTCTGCGTTTTATTAATTTACCAGCAAAATTGCCCGTTTGCACCTAGAAGCCTGGATGTTTTTGTTTTATTTTCCGGGTTCGTCAGTGTACCTAAAAAAAACCCACTAAAATGCAATAATAACAGCAAATAAATACATAAACGTTAAAAAATTAAAAATGTTGGTAATAATTTCCCTACACTACAGTCGTAATCAGTTCCATGTTTTTTTAATTAAAATATTTATGTTTTAAGTTTTGGACTTCGAACCCAATGGAAAAAGAAATCAAATATTGTAAGGAAAATCAACAAGAAAAACATTGCAGCTTTTGCTTTAAAAATATTCTCTTGTGTTTAAAAATAGGCAAGTTATAATGTGTTTTTTAAAAGAGCTTAAACTGATATCTTTGTGCATGCATAATTTTTCATCGAACTCGGCCTTCAAGAAATTTTCAAACACCAAAACATTTTGTTTTTAGAAAAGTGGTACTCTGTAAAGTAAGTCAAAAGAAAATAATTCATAGTGGCGATATTTAAATGTATGCTTTATACATGAAACACATAGCTTTAGAAATTCAAACAAAATTTATGTAGACAGTAGTGATGCAGTCTCTCTAACCATAGCCATCATAATAGATAAGGCCAGATTTACCCCATTTCATTTATAACCAGTAACAAGGCTCTGGTTACAATGGTTACGATAGTTACAGCTATATTCTCTTGGTGACAAAAGGTGACAGAGGTGACAAGCCTTTTCCTGTTTAACAGGGGGTCATATTTTATTTGGTTACAATGGTTACAGCTTTATTCTATGACATAGGGTAACAGTGGTGACAGTCATTTAAATGATTCACAGGTGGTCCTTTTTATTTAGTTACATTGGTTGCAATGGTTATCCTAACCCTAAACTAACTCTAACCCATACCCTAACATAACCCTAACCTAACTGTCACATATATATTGAGTCAAATGTAGTACGAAATATCTGACGTTTTCCTGGCTTATTTTAATTTAACAATTTTGATAATTTACTTGCCAGGAAAACGTCTAGATATCCTACTTCATTAATTAAATGATTATTACCTGACTACTGCTACTTGGAACAGCTGCATTACAGAAATATTAAGGCAGATTCAGTGTCACCTGATGTAAACCACTGTATATGGTACATGTATTATGTCAGTTTAACTCATGTCCTTTACAGGGTTTTCAATGACATCTTTTTTATTTGGTAAGAGTTTGTTTGAGTGTCAATCAGTTTTGGTATGAGTTCACATTGAATCTATCACGTGTGATGGTCGGACCAGTTTGATCTGGCTGGTCATTATTTATCCCATCCCGTTACAATTGATTAGTACTTGCAGCTCTACTGGACAATGTTTTTCAGGAGTTGTAGCTTTTCAGCCTGGAGTTCAAATAAAATTTCCCCCATATTTTTTTGTGTAAAACCTTTTAATTTTTACAAATATTTCCAGGTAGGATGCCATTATCACCTAGAAAGGTGGCTCGTCAGCTGCTTCATCAACAACACTCCAGTGGAGCTGAAATGCCTGACAATGTTCCAGAAAATATTTTACCTTTGATGGAGATGTCATTAAAAGCACAAAACCATTTTGAGAAAATTGTGATGGGACTTGACGATCTGCGACGTAAATCCCTTCTCTGTGACTATACACTTAAAGCAGATGACGAAAGCTTTGCTGTTCATAAAGTTGTCATGGTGGCATGCAGTGATTACTTTCAAGCAATGTTGACAAGTAACATGAAAGAATGTCAGGAGAGTACTGTCGAGTTGAAAGGAATCACAGCTAATGGTTTGAGAATCATTGTTGACTTTGCATACACAGGAGAACTCAAATTAAACACGCAAAATGTTGAAGATGTTCTATCTGCTGCAACTCATTTACAAGTTAGTGATGCAATGAATCTGTGTAGCAAATATCTGGAAGCTTCGATCTCTGTCCAAAACTGTGTTGATATTCTGAACATTGCTGAGCTTTATTCGTTGGAACCTTTGCATCTTGCCTCGACACGATTTATGCTCCACAACTTTGAGGAATTGGCAGAGTCTGAACAGTATTCAATTCTAAATAGTGTACAATTATCACAACTTCTTGCAAAAAACTGTCTTCGTGTCACATCAGAGTTTATGTTGTTCAATCTTGTGTTGAAATGGATTCGGTTTGACCCAGCAGAAAGGGAGCAGTTTGTGTCGGAACTGATACAAAATATCAAACTCCCTCTGATGTCTGGAGAAGAACTTGTTGAGAAGGTCAGTAAAGTTTCCATCATGAAGCAACACCCTGAATGCTGCAGTCTACTCACAGAAGCCAAGGATTATCACATCGTTGTCAGCAAACAACCTCTACTCCAAAACAAGAGGACCCAGATCCGCTCTGACACGCCTGTCCTTGTCATGTGCCATGCTTCAAATTTAGAGACATTCAATTTCAGGTCTAACAAGAGAGGTTATCTTAAGGAAGCAATTGTGCCTCTATATAATCCATCAGTGGCTGTGGTGGATAACTTCTTGTACACCTGTGGAGGAAAATACGAAGGGGCTGGAAGCAGCACAGACATTGCAACGGCCCGCTGTTTTAGATACGACCCAAGATTTGATACCTGGTTTGAGCTGGCCTCCATGAATGAACCCAGGAAAGACTTTGTCTTGCTGGCTTTGGGAACAAAGCTTTATGCAATCGCAGGACAGGATGAAAACAAGGTGATGCACACTGTGGAATGCTATGACATTATGAGCAACGAGTGGGGAATGAGGCAGCCATTAAGTCGCCATGTCTATGGACATGCAGGATGTGTGTGCAGTGGGAAAATTTACGTGTCAGGGGGACAAGTTTTTGCAGGAACGTGGAAAAAACTCTTTGCTTATGGTCCTGAGGAAGATACTTGGGAAGAGCGAGCTCCAATGTTGCAAAACAGACTGAATCATGTGATGATGGAAGTTCAAGAGAAAATCTACGTCATCGGTGGAAACATAGAAGACGCATATGGGTTTCCTATTCCAATAACAGAAATTGAGAAATATTGTCCAATTGCCAACCAATGGACGGTGTGCAAGGCCAAATTCAATATTCGGGAGGCAGGATCTTGTGTGTTGAACAATGACATTCTTATTGTTGGGGGAATAGGAGGGGAGCATTACTTGTCAGAATATGTGCAGAAGTATGACCCTGAGAAAGACAAAATGGAAATTGTGGAACATTTTGCTACCAGAATTAATGGCAAAGCTTGTGCTGTTTTAACTCTCCCTCACTATATGTAGAGACAGACGACAAAAGGCCTTAACTAAATCTCAAGTAGAAGTTGTGAATTTAGCTCAAGTAGTAATGGCCCTTCCAGATTTTTAAATATTCTGAATACCTTTGATGTAAAAACCAGACTTTTAGTTTGAATACATGTACCTTGCACATTTTAAGATCCAGTATTATTTGTAAAATTCACTGCAGTAGTACAATTTGTAATCCAGAAGGATGAATTCAAAACAAATTACCTACACTAAACTATGTTAGCTGGGGTTTTTTTTACAATCAGGATTACATGCATTAAATGGAAAATTGATAGCGATTTTAATCTGTTGATTTCAGTGTCATTCATTTGATAATTTTTATTCATTTACTTTTGACAAATGGCAAATTTAACATGTACCAGACTATCATGCACACATTATATGATCAGTTTTAATTTTACATGTACTGGGTATATATATATATATGTCCGTATATTTTCCTAACTTGTTGAAATTTTAGCTCAGTCAATCTTTTTTTTATAGGTTTTCTGTTCTGTGTATGAAGACTTCTATACAACTTTTTTCTAGGAAAAGTGATGTATATGATACATTTTTTTTCTCAACTTCATGGATGTTTGCTGTACATGTCACCCTGTTACCTCTTTACTCAGTAGTATATCAATGGTTAGGTTGTATCAATCCCAACAAAACTTCATTTAGTGTTTTCTCCAGTCTTTTTCCATTATTATGTGCTGTGTTAGATAATGTGACTTACAATACATGTATGTTTTTGTTACAATTGAGTTGAATTTTTTTTTTTTTTTTTTGCTTTACTTAGAAAAAAAATGCATTGGGTATATGTACTAGTTTTCTTTAAGTACTAGTCTCTTCCAAGAAAGGACCCAGGGACATAAACTTTAACCAAATATATGGGGGCTTAGCCACATGCATGTAGTCTTCAAAAGAATTAACATGTAGTAATTTCTAATGTATTGTATTTTCCCTAGATGTTAGAAGTTGATTGTACTGTTTTATTGTTTGCAAACATTTCCCCTTATTCTATCTTGGTTTGTTTTGTGATACATTTTTTTTTTAGTTTTTTTTCCCCTTTAAGAACATTGAATGAAAACTGTCAGATCTGTCAGAGAAAGAAATAAATATTATAAAAACATGAGACCCTTTATCTCCTAATAAGTTCTGATTTCAAAGCAGTAAAAACTGAAGGTATGAAGTTGATTGGACACTAACATATATCGTTTGGCTTGTTGTGAACAATATTATTTTTACAGCGATACAAGTAGATGTGAAAATAAATTTATCACCATTTCATAAATCATGATCAATATATTTTCCGAGTACCGATATTGTATAAGATTGCAGGTATGCTTGTTTTGGTGTATTAAAAAATGACTTTAAAAAAAAAATTGCAAACTTAAATAAAGTCGAAGGCGCTAATAAAAAAGTTTGTGACTCAATTTTTAGATTCATTTCTTGAGGTACTCAAAAAATATACCGTCAATGCTTCTGATTTACTTCCCGATCTATGTCTCTATTTTTTCGATCATTTCTTAGTAATGATCAAGAAATGAACGTGAAATAAATGAGGAACTAACACGCGGAATGAAAATTACAGTAAAACACGCTTATAACGAAGTGCCAGGCATGGCGATTTTACTTCCTTATAAACGTAATTCGTTATATCCGTCACGGTTACAACATGTAACCAAGTCACACGGAATTAAAATCACTTCGCTGTAAGCATCAATTAATTATAAGGGTGTTCGCTATAGCCATGTTTTACTGTACATAAAAATGACAATATCATTAATCTTATACAATGATAAGAAATATTAACAAGGGAATAACGTAGCCTAAATACATATTTATGGTGAAGGGGGGGGGGGGACTGTTCGGCGTAAATGTAAATACTTGTAACAACGTGGATACAATGAATTTATCACCATCATAACCCCAAAGCTTGGGGCAGTTACAAGTACTGCATAGGTAAACCCTCAGGCCTTCGCTATAACTGACTTCTACAATATATAGAGATTGTATTTCTTGGTATAATCAAGTCCAAAATGACACCACATTCTACTGTAGATCTCCCTCATAAATAATGTTATGTCTATATAAATTCTCTGGCTCTCTATTACATAATCACATTCTTGAAAAATATGTAGGCACTTACAGAATATCACCTCGCTCAATTCGTTTATAAATCATTGATGATATTCATGGGAAAATGTACATAGTCCCCAAAGTCCCCAATTACAGAATCGTTGTATACAATGAGACGGAATAAAAATGACAGAATTATAACAAGTAAAGAACACTTCCCTATTATCAAACATGCCCAGGAACCAACTGGTTTACTCTTAACATTTACCACTGTGACACAGGAGAGAGGCATGGAATAGTTTCTCAAGTACAGTTCAAAATCAAACTATTTTTGATTTTTTTAAAATTAATTACAAGGTTTATGTAAGAGATGGCTGCATAACTGCAGGGTTTAGATTGTTTTGCACACAACATAGCTGAGATTATGGTCAGAGAAACAGTGAATGAGCGGACAATAAACAAGGAATTTGTGAACATGTTTTTAATGGAACCCGCGCGGCGTGGGTGGGGTGGGGGAGGGGGTGGGGGTACGAAGTACTCCTCGTTTCTAATATAAATTCCCAGATTAGAATGAGAAAGTTAGGAAGACTCTATTATTGTAATTTTTTTAATAAATGAAATAGCCGTCAAGTACTATTAGGTACGAAGAGCGACCAAATCTCATATTCATTGCATGATAATATGCGAAAATATTTATATCGAAGATGAAATATTTAACTTGATGATTTCTATATCATATACTTGCTCACGACTCTGTGTTGTTTTAATGTTTTTATATTTCTTGCAAATTTTAATGTGTTTTAGAAATTTTAATTCCCACTCTCTACCATTCTCAAATGGAATCAAACACCTATGTTTGACATCATTCAAATGTATTAAAGAGAGCACTAATATTATATTAAACATAGAGGCTTGAGCAAGTCTATCTCTTTCACAGAACCCAGGGTTTCCTTTGTACGTCCTTTTAAATAGATTCTTTATGTGATAAGGAGGCTTTCACTATGACAGGAATATCCCCAAATCATTCATAATTATTAGTATATTGTGCTATTGTGCACTTTAGTAATTAAAGTACGTTATGCAACTTTTTGCGTACATCAACTCTAGTCAAAATGAATTAACAAAATTCCAACTCATCCACCCACCCTTACAAAAATATATCAAAACCCTCCCCTTTTAGAAAGATTTAAATTAAAAGCTTTTAGTCACTTAATGTACTGCATTTGAAGACAGTTGCCTTCAAATGCAGTCGGAAGTGTTTTAAAATACTGGACACGTCTAGTTGAAACTATAAAGATTATGATCGAATACACGGTTTAAATAAAATAATTCTATGTTGGCAAAATCAAAGTAGTAGCCCGGTAGTTTTTACTTTTACCTTTTTCTTGATTTACTAACGCGTTTTATTTATAGTACTTATGATATTCTGCAATGTTCATTCCCACTTTATCCTACTGTAGTAGCATCTTCGCTAGCCAAGGGTTAACGATCCACTCTGCTCCTCTGTAGAGAAGCAGAGTGGATCGTAAACTCTTGGATAGCGAAGATATAGAGAAGCAGAGTGGGTCGTAAACCCTTGGCTAGCGAAGCTGACTGTAGTATATGTAACAACAAATAGGTTTATAATAATTTTAAAGGTGTTTTTTTCCTGTTATCTTTAAATCATGAAAAGAAAACAAGGAAAAAAAAGGAAAGAGCATGTTGGGGACCATTCATCCAGTGGACGCCCATACGTCTGTTGAATTCTTTAACCAGCAGACGCCGAGACCGGTTTTGGCCATTACTGACCATTTCGGATACTCAGACACTTGGAACATTGAGATTATATATTTAAATGCTATCACATTCGATCCTAATTTTTTAAAGTTTAAAAGTTTTACTACTACTGAATGTTGACCCTCTACTAATTGCATTTTGGTTTTCCCACAACAAATAGATCTAACTTGACACAGATAGAGTACACAAGTGTAACGCTAAAATCAATTCTTCCTTTTAAATTTCAAGTGTTCATGTACCAAAAAGCTATCCATTTTTAAATTCTTGACCTCTTAGCGATTTCACCCGTATCCAATACATTGAGGAATATTTGGAGCTTTTTGCTAGGTGACACTACACATTACGGAAAATAAATACCGAATTATCAGAATCATACAGTTTTAAAATGCGCATTTTTTACGACTGATTAATCACAAAATAAGAGGTTCTTTTTATTTCAAAGAAATAACGAGGAAATTTTTTTATATAGAGTAATTGACACCAAATGTATGTATCTTCTGAACTGTAATACAGTTGTTTGAAAATGTTAATGAAACATACACGTCATATGCATGATTACCATAGATTTACAATTTATTAAGATCTAGCATGATTCGAAGGTTTCAAGCAAAATGTTGATTTTGAAATCAGTTCGTTCGGACCTTTTTATTTCAAAATTATCTTCTTGGGGAATAATTAACACCTTTTATAAACAGTTTAAAAGTTAAAAGAAGTATTTATGTTAACTTAGAGATAAATAATGTGTATATATACACAAATAAAAATTTTAAAAACTATTCCACTTGACGACATTCATAACAAATTTAAATTCATCAACTATCACTTAAGCTTTTATTGCATGCAAATACATGTATATAAACATGATAACACATATAACAATTGTAAGTGTGTCTTATAAATACAACTCGGATCCATAGCAGACGAATAATGTACAAATAAAGACCATATAGCTTCATCAAGGTTATAGTGTGTAACGTTTAGGATTCAACATAAGCTTAATGTAATGTAATGTAATGTAATGGGGTATACAAAGCCCGAAATGAGACTGTTATAAAGTTTTGGAGTCTAAGAAGTCAATTTCTAATTCACCATTTAAAGAAGTGAATTGGCATTTCATGAACATTAATCGTTTTAAGATAGTATAACAGTTGCTATGGAATTTTCTGCAACATATAGCAATCGTTGCAATGGATATAGAATTTTATTTAATTTTGCATGCCAATTAAAGCACCTCTTAAACAGATAACGTGTCTATATTCGCTAAGTGGCATACATGTACATGAATCAAAGAAACATCATTTTGGTAATGCAGTACGCGATGCAATCAATGAATAACAACACAAATTTGAACGTAAAAATTGACAAAATATTGCGATTTTGGATATTTATGATTCAAAACATATGAATCGCACGAACGCTTAGCGAAATTCATGTATTGCAACAGCCCATCGGAAGCCTAGCTCGCAGCTACTTTCGTTCAACGCTGGACCAAATTAGCTCGTTCAAGTTCACGAACAAAGTCAGTATGTGTGGTGTGAACCTCGTCCCAGAACATCTGTTGTTTGACCTTGCTAAGCCAAGATTCCACCTTGGGCCACATTTTGAAACTGAACCCCGTCCACTCCAGAAGTACGAGAACAGAAGCAGCACAAGAATCCGACACGGTCAGTTTATTTCCGGCGAGGTATTTAGACTTCTCCAAATATTTGTTCTCGAGGATTTCCAGTTGAGTCGTTACCTGGCGAAGACCTTTTTCGATGACCACTTCGTTGGCGCTCTCGGGGGAGAAAGAGTAGCTCTCCAAGAATTGGGGAAACACGTAAGTGTAACCAACTGCCCTGCAAGATAGTGTAAAATATTGTTTAATTTTTGTGAATAAAGGGGAGGGGAATTCTTTTGAAAAAATGAACATATTAAAATTGATTTCTCCTGATTATCTGTATTTTTGGAACTGTCATAGAAGAATAAAGGTTACCTTAAAAGTTCTCCAAAGGACCAAGAGATCACCGATTCGCAGAGCATTTGATTTGGTAACGACATGCCAAACCCAGCGGAAGATGTGTATTTCATGGAGAGGTACCGAAGTATTGCTGGTCTGAAAGTAGAGAAGAACGATTATACTTTTTACTTATACGCCAACATATATCTGTTGAGTGTTTCAGAGGGAAACAACGGGAGCTTTGCATGCATATATAAATTTCATAGAACTAAAGCTGTACATTTCAAAAACTTAGCTACATTTTTACATTAAGTTTGCTTTATACGCTTCATATGTTTTGTGTAGCTTGTCCTAACAACTAAATTAAATTGTTTGTTGCTAAATTTGTCTAGCAGTTTTACGTTGTTCCAAAATATGTTGGAACACTAAGTACCATTTCTTACCATTGCAATGAAACGTGACTAATACGAGAATTGAAATTTTGGCGAGAATATGGGTACTCGATGAGAAATGGACAAATACTTACGCCTCAAACACCACCACATCGCCATCCACGAGCAGGGGAACCTCCTGGTGGGGCTGGTTACGGAACACGGGGGGTAGGTGGTTAGGTCCCTTGGAGAAGTCGACGTCAATCAGAAGGTGGGGCAGCTCGTTCTGTAAAAACGTCATCATTAATATTTTTAGTATATGCAGAACTTCAGATTTCGTAATCTTTAAATAATATAAATGTTGTCGAGTGTTCGTGCTTGCAATGTTAGAGCGGTATTGTTTTAAAGTAATGATGATGTATGATAATCTCTCTCTCTCTCTCTCTCTCTCTCTCTCTCTCTCTCTCTCTCTCTCTCTCTCTCTCTCTCTAATGCTCTATCGTATGTTTTCGGGGAAACATAGTAAGCAATGGATATAGTTGTTAACTTTGAGGGTGGTTCTCAATATATGCAAGCAATAATTTGTGCACTATCAGATACCTAATTTTGAAGATATCGTATCTTGTAAGTGCGCAATTTTCATTCTTTCCAAAATTTTCTTAAAGTCACTGAATGGATTTAATAAATTTATTGCATTTTTAAAAGCCCACGTAGACTATGAACTTGAACATAAGAGTTTATTTTAAGTATACAGTTCTACAGTTCCCACATGAACTATTTTCATAATTTTAGAAATCGTAACCTTTACTGTTGAAATTTTACAAGTAAAATCAATGTCTGAACATTTTTTAGACTCCAGTTTCTTTACACGAGAAGTTTTTCATGTCTATAAATGTGTACAATTGATGTTTTCTCATATCACCTATTGCAAGAGTACATTCCAAAATGAAAGTTCAAACGTCTTCAATGAAAACTATTGAGTGGAAATGCTAATGTAAATATAAACAATAGCATGTACCCTAAGATACGTTCACCTCTAGGAAAAGAAGTTGACAAGTATGTTCTGAAGACCTCTTAACACTGACCATAAAAAGAAGGACCCGGATGATAAGATTTTCCAGATAAATTTTTAGATATTCAGAAAAACTAAAGAGGCTTTTATCACGAAAGCACTGGAGATTGGCGGAAGTTCAAAAGTCTTTTGACAGGTGACCTCTCGCTGAAATGTCTGATTTATTGGTTATATCACCACCAATGGACAATAAATATCCGACGATATGTACTCTCAGGGGGTACATAGCGCTTGAGTGATTAGTTGGCGGGTACATGTATGCACTTAAATTTTTAATGTAAGCCAGCATGAAAAAAAGAAATGTTTAATGTTTGCTTCCTTTTTTTTGCAGCGAGTAATCTCTGCAGAACAGACTTGCATTAAAAATATTTTTAAAAATACCACCCCCTTCAAAGAAACGTTTTCTTTATAAATGAGAAAGTCAGAAATGTATTATGTATACATATACATAAAAGGGATTACAGAGATATTCTAGAAAAAGGGTGTCGGACAAATGTAAGAAAATCGATGATATCTACTTTGTTTAAAAGAAAACAACCAGAAATGCGCCTGAAATCCCAAGAACTGGTGGTATACGGGTATTTATCTGTCAGTAAAGGTATGCCTTTTCTTATCCATGGAATCTGGATAATGTGGGTACCTGTAAATCTTTAGGTAGATTTCTCATAAAATGGAATGAATAAGAAAATTGAAAAGCTGGTATAAATAAAACGCTATTTAAATGGGTTTTTATCTGATGCACAGTATAAGATCAAGTAACACAAACAAAACAAAAATAGGAGAGAAATTTATTTAACTTTCAAGGCATTATTTTATCACTCCTTTGCTATATTTTGCCTGATTTTTTTTTTTTTTGGGGGGGGGGGGTAATATATGAGGACGTTTCTGTCAAATACTAAGATCCCACACATCGTTTGCTGTTCAATACACGGTAGGTATGTGGACTACGAAGCTCACCTGGTATCAATACTAAAATTTGAATTCCTTATCCTTAAAAAAGAATAATCTAAACATTCTGATTAAAACGTATCTGTCAAATTACCAAATTGCCATAATGTTTTTATTTGATCTTTTCCGTAAGTGTGGGGATGGAAATTAACAGGGAAACCCCGCTTAAACAAAGGACATGTACAGTGTTTGAATTTCACTCTTAAATTGGTTACATTATTTCGTTTGACAATACCCTTTGTGGGCCAGACTTTTGTACTTCCATTTGAAGAAGGCCAAAATACTGAGTGCTAAATAACGATTCTCCCTCCAGCTATCAAAACATGAAGTTTTTTTTCTATTTATGACAGTTGTATTTTTCGTTCAAGATGAGCTAGAATACTACTTTTTAATAGTTTTACTATTTAAAGACCCGTAGTATGACATATTTATATCATTTGTCTGTTTCAATGGTAAAAAGTCGATGATTTGTATGCCCCCTTTAAAAATTCAAGATTACAAGATAATGATATAAAAATAGCAACTTCTCTCAAGTCGATTGAATGGTCTATTCTTATTTTCTCTTAAGAAGGTCATTCACGAATTATGGCAATTGGTATTGAAAATGTGATACTCCAGAAAGCCTCGTCGGGTAGTAAATATACAGTTTTCAAAAGAAAAATTATTACTAATTCGGTTTGATTGTATAGAATCGAATTTATTTCTTGGTCAAAAACCTGGAAATGGCTGCCATATTAAAAAGACACGGCTTCTTCTTCCACTAAGTCTTAATGTCCTTAAAGATTTGTAAACATGGATTTCGGTATATTCATACTTTAGTTTTAATTTACAATGACGATATCAGAAAAAAAACATAATCGTATGCATACAAAAGCATGTCAGAGCATAGATTATATACGACACTGTAATTAAAATTTCAATTACGCAGTTCAGGTGGGGGGTGTTTTTTTTTTGTTTCACGGCTTGCATTAGAATTAGTAAACAACCGACGTGATAAAGAGCGTATTTTATTTCATGTTCACTTGATATCGTCTTAAAGCATTTTCTATTTTTTGTATTACCTAGTCTTCGTATAAAATTCAAGATAAACGATTTGATTTAAACTAACTGTGAACGTGCAATTTCACATTATTAGCTATGGGTGTTGTTAATTATGTACATATAGTTGTGAATTGACCCCCCCCCCCCCAATTAAAAAAAAATCTGTAATTACTAGTATACCATTGTAAAAAGATCCAGGTATTGTTCATGTACACATATTTTAATAAGAGCTTTTATGTGAGAGCTTCCACCATGCAGCTTAATAAACACTTGCAGTGGATTTGAAATAATTATCTTTTTAGAAATCTTTGGAAATGGAGATCAACAACGAAACCAACATAATGTAGATTTATTCACCTTTGTTAGATTCGGAGCAGCAGTTTTAAATGGTGGTGGGGGGGGAGGGGGGGGGGTTAGAATATATGGCGGGAGTCCTGCTGTATAACATAATACTATTAATGCAATTTTATTATAACCTAAACACTTAATGAAATAGTGGAACATTTTATGTCCCATTTAGATTATGGTGCAACAAAAAAATAAAATAAAACGAAACTGCGTGTGGGATGGTAAGCCATTTATAAGACCTACATCTGTATTTGTCATTGAATTTTTTTTTCTTAAAATGATTATTAATTCAGTTTTGCAGTCCGTCTATTGTAAAGTGAATAGAAAATCGATGAAGTATTAAGCAATTTAATATCATATGTCATCAGTTGTATTTGTCCGTGGCCATAACAAAAAAGCGCTGGATCTCTCTCTTCTCTCCCCTCCCCCCTCTCTCTCTCTTTCTCTCTCTCATTTTCTCTCTTTCTCTCACTCTCACATATACATGTAGACACATTTGACAACAGACATGGCGAGATACAATGTTATTTTTGTCGTCACTCTACTATTTAAACCGATAGTTCAATATTTGTCCTTTTAGTTTGGAAGTGTTTTTTCGACCCATACTACATGCATTGACCATTCCGTAAACGAACTCGAAAACTTTATTTTAGTTACTGCATGAGATCATAACACTAACACGGACATCAGACACTATTTTTAATTTAGATACACACTGACACGTTTTGTCAATGAAAACTTGAAAAGGAAATCACAAATTGCTCATTGAGACAGGCAAGTGGATTGACATACAGTAACTTATAGAAATGAAATATTTTGTAAATAATTTTATTATCGAATACTTAATTTTGGATGTCGTCGGTCCTATAACACACTAGGCTATGCAGACAAGTTGAATACCGCAGGATAGGAAGAATTAAATCATTATTATAAAGATATTAAAAGTTTTAAATGAACGAAGCAAATGATGTGCATGTGTCGGTATTATCAAAATATGCAATGAATTCTTATATAAAAAAGAGATTTTAAAAAGCGTTGTTAATAATCCGTATCAAATGGAATACCCAAAATAATATTGTACATCCCGATATGAATATTTCACACGTCTGCACTGTGTTCTTTCTATTCAACACAGATATAATGTGCAAATGGCTGCGAACAATCGTTGCAAAGCACATCAATACTACATATATTTTAATTTAACAGTTCATTATAATAAAAACGCGTGCAGACACGCATGCCATAAATAGGCACATGTTAATTAAAAACATACAGAGAACAAACTGCCCGCGACATAATAATGAAAATACGTTGTAATTAACGATTGTTGATTGAACAGTGTTCATTAATTGGCATTGGGATTAACTTTGAATAAAAAAAATACACTTCACGCAGTTTATTTGACAAATAAAAACACAGCGGTGGGCGATTTAATGTTGTCTCAGAAAAAAGCCAAAACATTTCTTTGGGGATTTTTAAAAAATAATTGAAGATGCTGGCATTATGAATGGTTAACCTCCCAGGTTGAGGGTGTCTAATACGGCTAGTGAAATAACCAGAAACAAATTGTGAAATGACCCCAAGCCTTCTTCGCTTAGAAGGGAAGTCCAAACACTTTTGCCAAGCCAAATCTGGTATAGAATATCTCAAATCATATCTTGTCAATTTTAGCTCTGACCGTTATCAAAGATATGTCTGTACAGACTATAATAGACCATAAAGATTATCTTAAATTATAGTATACTCGAGGTAGCTGCATGCAATTGTACAGTTTTTGTCCTTGCACAAAATGACGAATGTTCTATGATGCCATTTATAAAGATAATCTCATCATAATAATACACTTTTAAAAAAAAATCTTAAAGTGTATACTATTTTAACTATTCAATTTGCAACAAATTACAAACAATTCTATAAGAAATGACGTCATTTACCTGTATGACGTAGAGCCAGACCGCTCGACAAGCTGGTGAAATCCTGACCAAATAGAGTTCCATTGGACCTTTGTGGAAACCATTCTTTTTCGTGGAAACTTTTTCAACACCATTTGTATCCATTTTGAACGGCTTAATTTGTTTCTCCAGCCTTTCACTTGCCTTTCACATTTAAAAAATCAAATCCAAATTGATATATGTCTACGCAACATTCGAATTAAAAAATAACAAATAACAACAACTGGCTAGTGTCCACGACTGCACATTTCTGCTTAGTGTCACTCAGAGGGGGAGAAATTGGAAGTCGGGAGAAAGAAGATTTAAATGAGCGGGACAGGTTCTGTGGTAATAAATCAGCTTCGCAAATAACACAAACAAATATATAAACAGGAAAGAGAAAATATTTAAATCCCCCAATCCCCTAGCAGATACTACAAGTCAAAACCCGAACCAATGGTTGGCCATTACATCCCAGGTGTAATAGACGCTGTTATTGCAAAATCTATTCAATAATCAATTAAATATCTCTGAGTACTTGTAACATTGGAAGACGTAAAAGTACAAGTTCCATTCATTGTGAAAAATAACAGATCTTATGAAAAGTTTTTTTTTTAGCTATCACAAATTTGGTTGAGAATTTAAAGATTATTCATTAAGAAATTTTCAGAGATGTGCAAAGGGAGAGAAAAATAAAATACATTGTTCCCTCGAGTACTTCAAGTTTTAGATCTTTGTAAAAAAACGGAAAGGTATATTGCAAATATGTTAATCGAATGTTTTACTTATTGTGTAATGGGAAAAGTTGTTTGTTTTGATTGGCGTTACGGTTTGCCCAATGCAGTTTATATAAGTGTTGTCACGTACCAAATGACACAATACTTTATTCATTAATCGAATTGATTTGATTTCGGTTATATTTGTAAATCATCAATCACTTATTACAATCAGCAGAAGCTATTTCGCTAATTTGGTTCTATGTCACTTATGAGAGAGATAAAATGCTGCAGGGTGGTTCATAACGGAATAAGGCTCAATACCGACTTTTTAAACGTGATACAGCAGACAGTCTGCAGACTTCTGGAAAATATGTAGTCTAATTTTTGTCCTTGTTACATTCACAAGGAACCTGCACAAAAAAACCAGTAGTTGACCAGATACAGTATAATAATGAATTTAATGATAATCGAAATCATGCAGGACTAGTTGTATGTCTTCATACTAGTATATTAGACAGAAAAATGGTTAGCTGCTGATGACGTCAGTTCGGTCCATGTCTTGCGATAGTATCGAATTGACCCCGCGATCATTTTGTTCTTTGTTATGGTATTTCCAAGGTTTTAAAAACAGACAAACATCACTTAATGCGTACCAAAGCTAAAAATAGGGGAATTCAATGTTACCGTGGATTACATGTACTTGTACAATGATAGCAAACTGAAAAAGATTTGTGGCAGCCTGAATATTGGTCTGTGACACAGATAATGAACTTTTTATCCGATTATTATGGTGCAGTCACGGACGTGTGAATGAACAAAACAAATTATTATATTTTGCGAATTTAAATGTCATAGTGGTAGGTACACAATTTAAATGCATAGAAAGTAATTCTGAATTACGTAAAATCTTAATAATGGCACTAGTAAACCTTTTGGATAAACCGTGAGAGCCGTAGGATGACGTCCGAATAACCATTTGTACACGACCCCCTAAAGCTCTGCTTGTCCGATAGTAGCGTGACAATTTCAATACATGTAATTAACATTTAATTAATAGAGGTAAAAGAGAATAATAGAAAGCATTGCTTTGTCAATAAATAATTTCACGGCACGTTCTTTAAAGAAGTTTTAATGCACACTTCGATGTTCACGAATGTTAACAATACGACATGTAAAAATTGATGAATAGCTTTGTCAATGCAAATATCGCATGCAGACACAGTTAATTATGACGGTCCGTTAACTCCCACAAAATTTCTCTCGTGCACATCATGGGTAAGGTATTGTTCCTTTTCTTGATCCTTTCAGAGAGAGAGAGAGAGAGAGAAGGAGGATTGGAGTGAATATAGTTGCTTATTACTCAAGAAGGCGTCTGCACTACAGCAAAACAAAAAAAAAAATATTTTGACCATTAAATAAGCAATCTTTATTCATATCAAAACTGAATATACACAGATATATCAATATTGTGCAGGATTTAACAAAAATACTTGTACATGTATAATAAAAAAAACAACACACACACACACACATATCAATCCATAATATCCCTACCCAAAACCCTAAATAAATCCCCCCCCCCCTAAAATCACTTATACAGATGACTATGCTTCTTCCTTCTTGACCCTTGGTAAGTGAAGCGATTTGTGCCTCTTCAATCCGTGTCCCAAGCCCTTTCTCGTGACGCTATCAGAACGGAAAAGAAAAGTTCCAGGCAGTATAATTTCACAGACACTTGAGTTAGGGTTGACGCTCAATTTAAGTTCATATCTAGTCGTTTTCCGCCTGCTTCCGCCATGATTTGTCGATGATTTTTCTTGTAGCAAATCTGCAATTTCCGGTATTTGTGATGAAATGTAATCACGAAGATCAGCTTTCTTTTCCTTTCCCTCGTGTCTTGAGTTGTGGACCACACCTACTTTGCGTCGCCCCGGCCTCGCCGCTCCCGGGCGGTTTTTCGGGTTGGACGTACACGTGCTTTTTCGCCTTCTCTCCTTCTCAAGATCGCTTTCGAAATCCGACGACGATTCGTCTATCGATGTATCCCAGTAAGCCAATTTCTTCCCTTGACCTTTGCAATTTGTATCTAATGCCAATGTATCTTGCGAGTTATTGATGCTTTGCGTCCACGACGAGCTTAGCGTCTTTGCGCGTCTGCGTCTCTCTCTGGTTCGAATGGAATCCTTGCTAGTTACAGTCCCTGGAATATCTAATGCAGAAAATGAATCGTTGTCTTTCGCATCACTGAAGAAAATTTCATTTTCATCCAGGAATATTGTAGAGGGGTCTGCGTCTTGAAAGAAGTTTTGTTTGCTCTCGCTCTTGTTTTGTCTCGGTGGAATCCAACAGTCTTCGATAGACAAGACATCGGAATTGTCGAACGGTTCCGAAGTATCCACACTTTGCGGCGTCGTTGGATAACCACTGTCGGAAAACTTCAGGTAATGAGAACTAGAGCGATGTACTTGACGCTTCAAATTTGGAGACAACGCTTTTTCCTGTTCAAGTCCGTCCAAATTTTTCGGTTTTTGCTTAGACGAAATTGATATTCCCATTTCTCCCTATAAACTGTTGCAGTATATTTACCTGTTGTGAAACTTAAGAGTAAAACAATTGTACGTCGTTTCATCATCAAAAATTTTAATTGTATCGAGTTGTGTTTATCTATTTCTTGACAACATATACCTCCCATGAGATTTCATCGCATTATAACATTTCAGTCAATACACGTATTTACAAATATGTCATAATTTGTCAAGTTTTGCACTTCTTTTTATTGACCGAAATGATTTAAACACCAATAAGCCAATTATTCCCCAAACGTTTGCACTACATGTGATTAAATGCGCAAACATGTTTATCGCTTCGTCAATATGTTTAATCAATGCGACCGAATTAACAGACTTTACTGAGCATTGACATCAATTGCTAACAATTTCGAATGTCTTTTACTGGGATCATTCTCAGTAACGACACTGATACACACTGGGTTGAGATCATGATACTCGCTGACTTGCAAACCTCGAACAAAAGCTCGTGTAGCTGTTGATTTTTATGTCGTTTTTCGAGGGTGATGCGAGTTTTTGTCATTAAAGTTGTTTTGGTGGGGTTTTTCGTTCTGTCTTATTCGGGTGCAATGTTTCAAAAAACATTCAATCAAAAGTTTTCAATTAAAAAAAATTTGCATTCATTAACGCATGATTGAGGAGAAAATTGTTCCACATTCACCAGTCTCAGTTTATTATTAGCCAGTTAAAATAAACTACCGTAATCCTCTGATGAAAGAAATTCCTGTTAGTCTACACAACGGTGTGCATGTAATCAGTTTACAGGACATTTTTCGAATTTTTGCCAACACTCTGGTTTTAAAAGTACATGAAGTACCGGATGTCTTGAACTTAAAAGTGACTGAAACGTTTAGCAAAAAATAAAAATAAAAAAAAAATATGGTAAAATTGTTTAAAAGGGGCAAATTTAACACTGTAAACGATATTTTCATTGGTTGTGCAATTCAAATCCCAAAGTTGAAAAATGAAAACAACATGAATAAGAATTTTACAATTTATTCAAATAAATATCAATCTCTCTCTCTCTCTCTCTCTCTCCCTCTCCATGTCAAACTTTTTTCATTGGAGGAATTCCCAGAAGTTTGAGAGCATTAGAAAGTGTCTGTCTGGCACAGAAGAACAACAGATACCGAGCCTGAAAGAGAAGAAAATAAAACAAATTGTGCTTATAAAATATATATTCCAAAACAACTAAATGAAGAAAACTGACTAGCCTATTTGAATGACAGAAAAATCTTACTTCTTATGTAAGCAAACACTGTTATAAATAAATACATGTATTTACATTTTCCAGTGTCTTTGTCTATGATAACACTACAGATCGATTTTGTAATGTATAGTCCAATACATTTCATTAATGACTATTTTAATATTAAATCGTAGAATTGCGGAAAAATATATAAATATAAGTAATAAAGAATCAATCTTTGAATATTATGTAGTGATCAAATACGGTCGGGGGTGATCAAATCTATCATAAAGCCCTTTGGGCTTTATTGGATTTGATCACTCCCGACTGTATCTGATCACCTCATAATACTCAAATAATGATTCCTTATTCTTTCAATAAATGACAGCTACACTACAAAAGAAATTTCACTATACATAGTAGACAATTCATACAGATGTACTACATGTACTAAATTCCTATACAGATACAACCACTGATATAGTGAAACAACAAGACATTCACACAAATACAACTACCGGTACAATGTATACCAACCATTGGTACAGAGACAAAGCTAAACTTACATACAACATACGACAGGACTTACAAATAGATACCACTAAATCAACCATTTGACCAGAAAGACATGTAAATACAAACTGGTGCCCCAACATCAACCATTTGTTGACCTACCTCCATCTCTTCCAGTGTTAAAATTTTGTCATTTACTCTGTAATTCTCATACGCCTTTCCTATGAGTGCACTAAAATTAAAAAGATATGTTCATATGATCTATAAAATTTGGAAAAACATTGCTTTACACACGCAATATTCATTCATAATGCAAATACGAAAGTTGTATAGAAGGTTAATCAGACTATTTTATGATAACCTTCCTTTCTTATTTTATAAACAAGAGGCCCATGGGCCACATCGCTCACCTGAGGAAGAATAGGTATGATGAAATCAGCTTAAAGGAGTCATAATACAAACTATCTGGACAATGTAGTATAATACATGTAGATCCTGTATAAATGAAAATCCATTTTCCCCCCTAGATATTCTTATTTTTATTATCATTAGTCCCTTTTCTAACAGGATGATTTTATAGTCATAACACATGTTGAGCATTGCAGTTCTCAAAAAGATCCTAAACAATTGTTTATATATGGGATATGAACCTACATCAAACTCTGAACCCCTTGTGAGGCCCAAGAATCATCAAGGGGCCAAAGTCTAAACAATTTTAAAGAATCACCTGGCTAATTAGTTTCTGAGAAGAAGATTTTTAAAGATTTACTCTATATATTCCTATGTAGAAATTCAATCCCCAATTGTGGCCCCACCCTACCCCTAGGGGTCATGATTTTCACAACTTTGAATCTACACTACCAGAGGATGCTTCCACACAAGTTTCAGCTTTCCATACTAATTAGTTTCTGAGAAGAAGATTTTTAAAGATTTACTCTATATATTCCTATGTAAAAATTCGACCCCCCATTGTGGCCCCATCCTACCCCCGGGGGTCATGATTTTCACTACTTTGAATATACACTACCTGGGGACAATTCCACACAAGTTTCAGCTTTCCTGGCCAACTGGTTCTTGAGAAGAAGATTTTTAAAGATTTACTCTATATATTCCTATGTAAAATTTAGACCCCCCCCATTGTGGCCTCACCCTACCCCCAGGGATCACGATTTTTACAACTTTAAATCAACACTACCTGAGGATG